>CAMZMU010000057.1:35185741-35370049 GCA_947311845.1 Poa pratensis
AATTAACATATACTCGCTTACACACCTATATATATTCTCATGCACCATCAAGGATGTTGTATTCGGATTTATTTACATGGTACTTGAGTATGTATACAAGAAAGGTTTCCTTCTTGACTCACAACCATTTTTCATAGGCAACTTGTTACCATAGAAATTTACACATAAATATGTAAATATATGTAATTGCATACTCACCGTGCAAACCAAAATCAATAGTTTACCACCCCATGATAAATAACTAAAACAAATAACGCCTCTCTCTACCGGACACGATGTTTTGGCTCATACGACTAGATGCACCTGTTATGAAATGCATTTCAAATGTCTAAAATTTTCAAACAAAAATTTCACGGGCATATCCGGACATTTTATGTTTATACAAAAGTTTCACGAAAAAAAGATATGTTTGTATAAAAAGACGAATAAAAAATCATTTTGAAACACCGGAATTTGTCTTTTTACGCAGACCACAAAAAAAATTCTCTTCAAACTTTATGCGCAGGCATAAAATGTATGTATGTACATCCGAATTTTTTGCTTCAGTTTTTTTGATATTTTAAAATATGAATTTTTCATAGTGGATGCATGTATACCTACAAGCCAAAAACAGATTTCCCTCTCTCTACTCCGCTTCCCTTATACCATCGCTAAGATAGCCACTCTTCCCCTTCTTATCTCTCGTCGCAGTCGCACACATCCACTCTTTTAGAACCCCCCCCCCCCCCCCCCCCCCCCCCCTCTTATCACCGTCATTGCATCACGCCTAGTTCGTCGTCCAGGTCGCCACTAAGTTGGCACCACAACAATCGGGCCTTCCCGGCCACCTGATCCTGGCTGGGAGGAGCAGAATAACACGCCACTCTCAGATCTGATCAGTCGTACAGTCAGCCCGGCTGGACCACGTGTGGGGAGTCGTACAGGGAATGTGCTCGCGCAACTGACTAAATTGTCTGGTAATCTCTATCTACATGTAGGTGCCTTGAGTGGCCAGGTAATCTCTACGTTTGGCTAAATTGGATCGCAAGAGCTTTCTATATGTAAAAACTTATTCCTACTACAGTGATGAAGTAGGGTTTCCACCATCAATCCAGGAATTTACCTTTAAAACCACCACCGACGGCGGGGACACGCAGTCCGGCATGAAGGCGGTGAGGAACACCGCGGCGGCGACCTTCTCGGGGAACAGCTCCGCCGCAAGCGCGACGTTGAGGCCCCCGAGGCTGTGGCCGACGAGCACTGCCTTCTCACCCTCCGGTAGCGACCGTAGCACGTCGAGCAGCGGCCCCGTGTAGTCGCGGAACGTCGGCACCTCCGACAGCCGGCGGCCATCGACCCCCGACGCGCAGCGAGGTCCGGGGCTGCGACGTGGTAGCTGAGCCCTGCCGCCCCTGATCGCAGCCGGGACGCCACCTTGTACCAGCTCCAGCCTCCGTGGCACCCGCCATGGACGAGGATGATGTGCCTGGCTCCGCTGCCCCGAGCTGCCTCCATGGATGCTTCCATTGCATGAGCTGTTCTATTGCTTCTTGTGAGCTCCGTCTCCGCGTTCCAAGTTCCGAGGCTTTAAGCTACTGCGCCGCAGCTTGACCTCTTCTTCTTGGAAGCTCTTGGAGTCGAGTGACCTATTCAACAATCGCGAGTGGATACGCATATACTAGGGCGGCATGAGCAGCCTGTTTCCCAAACGAATTGCATTGGCATACTTCACTTCGAGCTTGCTCTCACGACACAAGAGACCTCTCATATGATTTGATGGAAAAGTCTACCTATCCCCGCCGCACATCGCGTCCTCCATTTTCTGCCTACCATGCGGCGAGCCGGCGAGTGGACCTGCATGCATGTGTGGTGTGGGAAATAATAGCACGCAGTTGAGACGGCATACTGACAAGGAAATAGTTGGCTCCGTACTGCAATAGTGTTTTCTGTTCGTTCAGTGTCCTGCTACAGT
This sequence comes from Poa pratensis, assembly GCA_947311845.1. NCBI lineage: Eukaryota > Viridiplantae > Streptophyta > Magnoliopsida > Poales > Poaceae > Poa > Poa pratensis. Next base: position 35,187,693 of record CAMZMU010000057.1, read on the forward strand.
GTTACCCGCGCTGTGCAGTATTCCCCCTTCTCTACAATGATTGACACAACGTATGGAAAATCCGGTACCTAAAATAATCTAGTGACCATCACAAAATAATCCCGTGACCATCGACGAATAATTTGGTGAATATTATTGGGGAATCTAGTATATAAAATCTGGAGGTTGATACTCTAAAATAGTGTGGTTAGAGCATCTCCACTCGCGGCGTCCAAACGGCCGCCCAAACACGTTTGGGGCGTGCCGGACACAAAATCGCCCCCACTCGCGGCGCCCAAACGCGAATTGGGTCCGGTGCGGCCCAGTTTTGTGTCCGGCACGCCCAGCCCAGCCCTCAACTTGGGAAGGCTTGAGGCGGCCCCGGACACAACTCTCTGTCCGCTTAAGCCAATCGTTTGCTTCCACGTACCCCTCTCGTCTCTCTCCTCTCTCCTTATTCTTTCCCCCGTCGCACAATTCTTTTTTCTTCTCTGTGATGAGCAACAAGCAAGCGGGATCATGTACTGCTCGTCAGCGCCGGCGGCGACAAGAAGCTGATGACCGGGGCCCGTTCGGCGTGGCGTTGCGGCTGGAGCTCCGGCGGCTCGGCCCGCTGAGCAGGCCATGACGGCAGTTTCGCACAGGTGGACGGCGAGGTCGGCGCCGTGGACGACGGCGACGACACGGACAAGACGGTGGGCGGGGACGCGGCACGCCGACGCAGAGCGCGCGCCAAGCTGGAGCTCCGGCGGCTCGGCCTGCTGAGCAGGCCATGACGGCCAGTTTCGCATGGGTGGACGGCGAGGCCGGCGCCGTGGTAGCCCTCGTCCCGGAGCGCCTTTGTCCCGGCGCCAGTCGCGGATGGAGCCGTCAGAGGCCTCAACCGCGCAGGAGAGCAGCAGGCGACGAGCGCGGAGAGTGCCTGCAGCGAGGAGACCATGGCGGCGGCGGTGGAGGACATGGAGCGGACGACGACAGAGGGGCTGAGGCGGCGGGGCGGGGAGCTCCGGTTCGCGAACCTCGACGAGCTCCGTGGCGCTGCCTGCATCTCGACTTCGACATCAGCATGGGCGAGCCGCGGCCGCCTCGCACCGCAGCGGCACCTGGAGCGCAGACTGCCTCCTCGTCAAGCTCACCTCGCGGCGACGAGTGCAAGGACGGCGCCGAGAATATGCTGCTCTACACCTGTTTGTGGAAATGCCACGCGAAATCTGCTAGCAAAAAGAGAAAGAAAAGGATGATATGGGGGGTGCGACTGGGGAGCGAGGCCGCCCATTGCTGCCTACTCGTCCGGACACGCCCCAAATCACCCTTCCGGACACCCTTTGGGCGGCCATTTGGGCGGGACGAGTGGAGATGCTCTTAATATACTATGTTAAACTTGTAATCACTGTATCGACGCGGGATTTTCTACCCGGGAATGTTTGTCTTTCTTCTTCGTGTGCAACAGAATTATCTCTAAAGAAAAACAAAGAGGGGAACCTAACAAGTTAAAACGGCAAAGGAATGGTCTGAAGCTTACACGGATGATAGACCTCAGTCTGAGTTACTAGAGCAGCACGGCGACCAAGGACGCAAGGTTGAAGGAGAGGCAGATCGGAGCTGGTGTTGTATTGCAAAAGAAATGAGGTGCAGAACTCCCCATGCAGCAGGTCAACAAGACGGCAATTGATATGAGACGCCTCTGCCAGCTTTGCCTTTTCTTTAATTCAGCTGATCTGGACTTGCTCAAAAACTAAACATTAACCACTGTCGATAGCGCATTAATCAATAAAATATACTACACCTGGCGATACAAACAAGCGACAGTTCATTTATGTTATGAAACTATAGAAGTACTCGTTCAAAGAGCACCTCTTGACATGAGGAAGTATATCATAACCAAGGCTTGAACAGGGATAACATATCTCTGGGCAGTTAGAAGTAGTGGGCTCCACAACTATGAGACCAACCACCAAATAGACATGCTTCACCGATGGAATCTCATTAGTTTGCATACAATGTAAGAGTCATAGAAATCAAGAACTATCTTCTGATGGTGACAGGCCTGCTGTTAGCACATAAAAACAAATAAAGCCAATGAAATGGTGGATTACATTACCTGCCTCTCTCCATCACCATCACTGACCTTTCATGCTTTTCAAGTGCCATCGTTTCAAAGCTATAGCAAGAGCCAAGAACAAACTATGACTCCATTGGTGTTCGAACAACAGTAAATCCATGACGTCTAATTTGCAAACAGGTAACATGATTCCCATCAAACTGGGGCCATATGATCTCCAATATACCATGGTAAAATTCAAGGCACTTATTGTATTTGCATTAATCTTGGCTTGCTCACAAAAATGTCGTGCCAAGCATCACTTCAGAAGTATAATAGTTTTTTGTCCTGAAATGATCTTTGAAAATTACATACTGGAAGGGTAATAGATCCGGTAGAAGTATATACTACTCCCTCTGTATCATAATTTAAGATGTTTTAGGTATCCAATACGGACAACATACGGATGTATATAGACATACTTTAGTGTCTAGATTTACTCATTTTGCTCCGTATGTAGTCAGAATACCTAAAACTTCTTATATTATGGTACGGAGGGAGTAACCGATAAGCTTACATGTAGGACTATACTAATTCAGTAGAAGGTCTAAGGTTCACATCTGGAAATTAAACTTGAATTAACTATTTTTTTTAGCAAGTTCAAAAAATGTAAGAAAATTATACATCTTCCAAAATACAGAAAAAATGCAGACAAAGCACCAAAGAACAGAAAATAGCATTCATATTCATCAGCCATAACAGTGCTTGGTGTTCATGGGTGTTTATTTGCCAAAGGTAGTAACAAACACACTAGTGAGCTCGTCTAAAGAATACCCATGCCATAGAAATGACCTGCATTATGATTTGTTATTTCTCATTTGCTTTCTTCTTTTGGTTTGAAACAAGCCCAAAGTAAGAATTGGCACAATCCGTTCAACCTTTCCTACTAGTCCAGCTGGATCACTCTTGCAAATATGAAGAGAAGAAAGTTATCCAAATGAAAAGGCATATGCAAGCATTCTACAATGAATAAGCATCAGAAGAATACTGCACATCTGTACTATATATAGCATTCATAAGGGTCAACTGTCCAAAAAATGCACTCCTATTATTTACAAACAATATATATCACTGTACAATATAAATTACACATATCTATGGCACAACAGTAGTGATCCAAACTCCAAAGACAAGACCACCACAAAGTACAAACAAAGGACAAACTGAGAACCAAGCCGCGGCTTCATATATTCTTCTCTAAAGCGCCAAGTAATATAAGAACTAAAAGTAGGAGTAATGGACAATGAGAGGAACACTGCACCGTATATACCAATTATCCAGCAGAATGTATAAAATTGGTTTTGTTATTGACAAAGAATAGAAACCAATCCAAAGCATACATTTATAGAATATACATTTATAGAACCCGTGGCAGTGATCGAAATACAACACCATAAGAAAGTAGAAACAAAGGACCAACTCAGAACCAAGCCGATCCTTTCTCACAAGCCAGCAGTGGGAAGAGAGACCATGAACGCACTGTACGCCGAATCCATGCCGAGGTTGAACGCACTGTATGCCGACCACCGCCAGGACTGTGGTCCAGCGCAGCGTGGCAGCAGCGGAGAATGGCGACCTCCGCGGCACCCGAGGCGGTGAGAGCGTCGGCCCCGACGCGGCTATGGCCCTCGGCCCCAGCGCGGCGGACGGCGAGCTCCAGCCCGAGGCGACCCGGCCGGCGTGCTCCAGATCCTACACTGGCTTCGCCCGCGCCCACGGATCCCCGCGGCGCGCTTGGTTTTGAAGACTGGCGGCTGGGCGACGCGCGCTTGGTCCTCGCCGCCCACAGCGGCGGCCGCTCTTCACCGGAGCGGCTCCCTGCGGCTGTCGGTCCGAGTGTAACGCCCGCGATGTGTTACATGTGTATGTGTGGGAGAATCCATAGCGTGATGAAAATCGGGAGGATAAATTGGGGATCTGAGATCGCCCGTACGGGACTAGCAGGTGAAGAATAAAAACTGGACGTAACCGAGGTGCCAGATACTTCTGCATCAGCGGCTCAGCGCGTCCAAAGTATCCAAAGTCACCATTTTAATCTGGATCTCTGCAATTCCTGCCGCCGAAATTTCCCAACTGGACCGAATTTCACGCTCTCTTGCATCTGGAGAGAAGAACCGCCTGGTGTGGAAACGGAAGCAGAACCAGAATATCTAGTCTGCATGTATGCCTACCTCAAACGTACTTCATGCCTGATGATGAGAAGCATTGATTTCTTGGCTAAGATTGGCCAGTGAGTCTAATGGTTGCTGGCCATTTCTGGAACCCGAGAGAAGGCATAACATGGAGCAGCCCATGCTGTACCGCACACTAGTTGATGGCCTATATATGCATGATGACATGCTTCCTTCTTAGATTTACATTTAAGAAATGGAATGATCAACTGTGTGGCATAAGTGTAATGCAGCCAAACAAGGGCGTGCACCACACAATTTATCAAACGCCACAGCAAGACTTGCAACTACAAATCAAGTGACCACCAAATAAATTTGGAATACCAATAATTATATCTCTCGATCATCACAGCTGCACATATCTACAATTCTAATAATTGTATCTCTTCGATCATATATCTACAATTCTCAACCAACGGCTCACAATTTAAGGTGCTCCTAGAAATTCAGATTACAATGCACATTGCTCCCATAGTTAACAACAAATGCACTGCTAATCAGCACACCTACTAATTCCAAAGTTATGGAATAATTACTCCCCTAGTCCGTGAGAAAGGCGCCCAACCATAAAATAGCCACCCCAATAGCTATCAAGCCGGTGTAGTATGGCGATGCGCCGCTCACATCAAACGAGCTGGTCCTATTGAGTGACGAGCCTGACACAAGGAAAGGTGCAGTTAGTCACTACCACCAACCACAAGAACTGAGACCCGTTTGAACATATGAATTCTTCAGGGATCTAAAATGAAACAGTTCAGCCCTTGGGGAATGAATTCCAATGCTCCAAACCGGAGTTGATGGTTGAAATACCGTGGCAGAGAGGAGTTTGAACTTACAATTGCAGTCTGTCCAGCCCATTCGCTTTTTCCCCAAGTCATACACAATTATCTTATCATGTAAAACAATATCTGTAGGCAGCCAGAGAGACCAATTAGTTAGTAAGAACAACTTTCAGAAAGAAAATTAAAACAATTCATGGTAATGTTAATTATTCATGTGAAGCTAGGATGGATTTACAGTCCAGACAATGTTGGCATGAGGGAAATAGTCAGTGTTCATTTGATATAATACTAGGAGTTCAAGACGGGCATGTGGTGAAATGCCGCGACATTATCCCAAGCTACCTGAATATACAGTTGACAGGTAGGCTAACGTTTGCTATTGGCATAATGTAACACCCCGTTGCCGCCGGAGATCACCGGGACGTGAGGAGAGGGATACCGCCACTTGTGGAGAGCGGCCACCGTAGAATATTGCCGCTTGTGGGAGAGCGGCCACCGGAGAGGTAGGGGACGGGAGAGAGGAACGGGAGCAACCGATTTCTGTTCTGTTCTTCGATGCTCCTTCCAGGCGTGGCTGCTTCCTTTTATTGGCATCCACCGGTACTGCCGGCCCATGAAGCCCAGGCCCACCTCGCCCAAGGTACCGGGTGTGACAATACCGCCCCCAAAAACATTGCTTGTCCCCAAGCAATGGCATGAAGGTCTCTTCCATGAACACCTCGATCGCCTGCTTGTACTGAACATAGCATCCGGAACCGCTGAAATGTCCTTTGTTCAGTGTCACCAAGGCTGAAATTCGGACCTGTCGTCACGACTCTATGATGCCAACCACCATAATCCCACGGATTCTGCACGTGTTCACCGGCCAAGAGTATCACCTCCGAAGAGAGCGAGCATGAAGTTCCAGGGCTAGCACCACTATCACCATAAGGAAACAAATCCAGTATTCTGAGCTGCCGAGTATTCTCAAGACTGAAAGCATGTCTTCTCCACGACAGTATTCCTGCTAGCACATGATCCCAGAGTGCACCTTCAATACCATTTAGCAGTACATCAGCGTCATCATTCTGTCCCAGCATCCAATGCCCAACCATGTCAACAGACTTGCTACAGTATGCATATTGCTCTGTTGTGTTTGTACAATTCCGCACTCCTGGATCCCACTGCTTGTATTGCAGCTGGTTTGTCAAATGAATCAAGGAGCAGAAATAATAGCACTTAAAAAGCTCTTGCTGCACTTGTCTGGTCATCTGGTTGTGAACACTGAGATTCCATGGGCTGTACTGAAATTTTCTGTCCAAACGTCCACTTTGGATGTCCCTAAATAACTGAGCACTGTTCATCTTCACTTCTGTTGGCCACATGCTTGTACAATCTAGCACCACCTCACTGTTTATAATCAGTCCCAACATCGTGAGCCCAAATATGTAGCTGCATTGATTACCATCCTCTCGAATATGTAGCTGCATTGATTACCATCCTCTCGATGCTTGCATGGAAACTGTATCAGTCCATGGCATTCATACAAAATTGTACCAACAAGGTTCCTTTTCTCATGCCTTGCATCCTTTTTATTATGCCAAAACCACAACCCACACAAGTGTTGAAGCATAATCTCTGCAGTGGAATGATCAGCTTGAACAATCATAGAGAGCAAGCTATGTGGTGAAATAGAATCTGCACATCTGATGACCCCAGCAGCGATTGTGTAAGTGATCGTGGATAATTGTGGTGCAAGTGAAACCATCATGTGCATATGCCCATGACTCGGCTGCGCACTGGAAGTGTTCTGCTGAGAAGGAAACCAACCAATACACCATGTTTCTTCACATCTTGTAATCAGTTGCATCTTATAACGTATACTGGACCTTTGTTCTCTGAAATCCAACTGTGTTGCTTTGCCATCCAAGTGTGTGTAGACGTACTCATGCTTGTAAAATAAGCTGACAACAAGAGGCATACCACAAGGAAGTGCACTAGGTACATAAGAAACTATGGTAGCCTCATTAATCTGGTGCTGTCCAATCCACTCAAATATGTTCACCGGACAGCAAACGCAAGAGTACAGCCAAGGCATGATCAGCTGCTCACCGGGATCCCACGGCATGGCGACAAACCTGATTGTTGGTGACATTGTCGAGGGCGCCGATGCCATCCACACCGGCCATGGTGGTGGCCGAGCCAGAAGTAATCCGGGTTGATCCGGAGGATGTGGTGGCGTGGTTGCAGGGAGCGGTACAGCTACAGCATGGGTGGAATCCAAGCCTTCCTGTAGGGTTCCTGAGTCTCGCTTGGTGCTCTTGGCGTCAGTGTCGATGTCGAGGAGACCTGTCGAGCAGGTGGTGGGCGTGTGCTTGCCCAGCTTGAGGATGCCGAACTGCTGCATGGTCGAGGACGGCGGGGCTCCCACAAGTCCAGGATTGACTGTGGAAACGATCCCTGACTGCTGAGATGAGTCCACAACTTCAATGGCGCCGATATTGGGGTCGAGACCCACCGTCGAACACTTGGCGGGCACCACCGCGTCGGGGCTGCTGGTGGCGTTGTCGCAGCCATAGGTGAGCTCCTGGTCGGCACTTGAGTCCTCCGGCTGCGTAGACGAGAATCCAACCTCCGCGCCGCCAACGTTGGGGCTGAAACCCAGCGTCGGACACTAGGCGGGCACCGCACGGTCTGGGGTGCTGGTGGCGTTGTCGGAGCTGTCCGCGAGCTCCTGGTCGACCCGCAAGTCCTCCGGCTGCACCACACGTGCGCTCAACATGTCCAGCATCTGCTTGCACGCGAGAATGGCGCGATCGATGGGATCCATGGCTGGATCGATCATCGCATCGGCGGAGAGCGAGGTGGCTGGCTCTGATACCACTGTAACACCCCGTTGCCGCCGGAGATCACCGGGACGTGAGGAGAGGGATACCGCCGCTTGTGGAGAGCGGCCACCGTAGAATATTGCCGCTTGTGGAGAGCGGCCACCGGAGAGGTAGGGGACGGGAGAGAGGAACGGGAGCAACCCAATTTCTGTTCTGTTCTTCGATGCTCCTTCCAGGCGTGGCTGCTTCCTTTTATTGGCATCCACCGGTACTGCCGGTCCATGAAGCCCAGGCCAACCTCGCCCAAGGTACCGGGTGTGACACATAATTATTGAGATATTTGTTGAGCAGTTTATTTCTTTTCAGACACTCAGAATAGCATTCTCAAGTCCTATTAGCTAATATGTGCAGCTTACACTGGCTGATACAATAAGATAACTAACCTCCGAGTACAGTCATTCCTTGAAAATTCTAGGGTAGTACCTGACTACTCTGCCAGGCAATGCACCACACAACAGCGTTTCCCTACGATATTTTTATATTTGAGATAAGCTCACCACAAATATTGATAATATATGGAGCTGGGATAAAACACAAAAAGGGCAAACAAAAGGCAGTTCGACTTACAACAGTACCCTGCTGCAAAAGATACTGCGACGGCTCCACTGTCATTGCAGCGCCGCCCTTAAAATACAGCGTCACTGTTGGAAATAACAAGTCAATGCTAGTAGAGAAGTAAAAAAAAAGTTAGTAATTCGACATTCTTAAAGACTCATACTGATAATTTCATTCCGAGAAAAACGAAAACCTGCCAGAAGACTGAAAACACTTGTCCTGCTTCCCGGTCCACGTGGATTTGACAGTAGCTACAGATGGAGAGATCGCTGCAAATATCTGCAAATAGCCAAATGTGAATTATTAGGACATGTACTACCTAATGATGGCATACTAAGAAAATGAAGTAATATAGGTTGGTCACATATTGGTTATTCAAAAGAAGAAGAATGAAGTGTGAATGTGTGATCTGATCCTATGAACTCACCGCACTAACGAATGGCTGATAGGCTCCGTCTACAAGGTATACTAGTGTTGAACCTGAGTCCACAACTGTTCCTTTTGAATTTGATGTTGCAAACAAGGAAGAATCAATGGGTAGCTTTTGACCATTAACAGCAATGCTCTCCAGATTTAAAGTGTAAAGAGACCACCTATAATCCAAAAAGAATATTAACACGCAAAAAGTGGTTCGAATGAAGAATTCAGAAAGTTCCAAAATGGTAGAACACATATTTTCAGAGATAAAAAACCCTAACTATATTGTATTATTTTTGGCTTCTCAAATAAGTGAAACACACATTTCTTTAGGGAAAAATAAAGGGAACTAAGGACAGCACAAAGAAAAACACAAACTAAAAATAATTCAGAAAGTTCCAAAATGTTAGAACCTGCATTTCAGAGATTAAAGAAACACATGCTATATTGTATTATATTGGCCTCTCGAATAAGTAAAACACATGTATCTTTGGGGGAAAAAGAAAGGCAAATAAAAGGAGAGGCACAAACACAAACTAAATAGAACTCAGACCGTGGGGAAGGAGCACAAGCTTATTTTAATAAGTAATCTGAAGTCTGATAGGCAGGATTGCAAGAGATCTACCACTAGGCTACAACCCAGTTATCAAATCAATTAATCTAACAAGCTTGTTTTGGATTATAGTGATAAAGATTGAAAAAATAACGACCGAGTCTGTTACTTCATTTGCAGCCATCAGCTTATCATCCATAAAATTACCACCAAAGATAACAGATGTATTAAATATGGTAATGAAATACAAGAGAGCGATGCAGAATTCTGAACTCTAACTTTATACACTCAAAGTAAATCCAGGAAACAAAAAAGACTTACCATGCTGAAACAAGTGGAGTAAATACTAATCGTGGTGCCATAATTTTACCAAGAACGAGAATGCCACCACCTTCGTCGAAACCTTTCAGGCAATGAGAGAACACTTTAGGGGATAGCCCCTGAGAGTTCAGTTGTGAAATGATAGACAGTTGAGTCTGCGCAAACCCAAGAAGCCCGTGTGTCCCAAAGAAGTGGGACATTGAGTTGGTACATCTGTTTAAAATAGTTTGCTTTCACCATGTGAGGGCAAATAAGAAGAAATTCTATGGACCATGTTAGGTAGAAAACTTAACTTTGATTGTAATGCATGAATAAACAAGATTGCAACCAAAATGAATAGTTAAACTTCAAAAAAAAACTCAAGATATAACTATACAAAAATGGTGACCACCCTCCTATACTTGCAACACTCTATCTATGCAGGTTTATGGTAGTATCTTAACTAAAAGATGGTCAATTATCTGCTGTGGAATCGGAAAGGATGCATGGAATGTTTACCCAAAAACAAGAGAGGCAGAACGCTGATTTCCCATGATAGTGTTGAAGTACATAGTGTCATTCACATAGTACCCGGACACCCTAGTCTCATCACCATATCTAAGATTATAACCACACAGGGCCAATGGTGTTTGGCAGACTGCGGACCCTGTTCCGTCGGCGTCTGCACAGCTATCATCTAAGCATGATATTTTGGATGATGTTGATGAAGAGTCGGGGTTGTATAACTCCGTCGAGACCTGAGAAGAAAGAGATTAGACTGATAAATATTTTGTTAATGTGATGGATAAGAGAATGGAGCCTCACATTGAGTACACTTTTGGCCGTGCCATTTGTGCAGCCCTTGCAAGCAACCCACGAGATGTCACTGCCAGTGTCAATTTGGAAAGTGTATTTCTTAGAGGGGTTCCCTAATTTCACACTGGTATAATAGAGCCTGCAAATTATTCATGATTTAGATACAATGATGGATCACAAACGAAAGGGTGTGTGTGTGTGTGTTACGATAAAAGTAACTAAAGCCTCACCCACCCATTGCCGAACGGGTTGAAGGTGCCCTCAAGAGTGATGTTTGCCCAAGAGCCCATCCTCGCATGCCTTGCCCTGTCCAGCTCCCTGAGGTGCTCAAAAGGGACCCCCTTGAGCGGCAGCATACGCTCCAGTACCATCACCTCCGCAAGCGCTGCTTCCGCGGCCGTGACAAGGAGCACCACCACCACCACCATGGTTGGCGGTCTCATCGGCGCTAAATTCACGTAGGGAAGGAGAGTGCGATGTCACGGGATAGTGTTTCGGACGGCCGACTGGACCCCTTCTCTCCATGCCTACAGGAGCTGGCTTCGCCGCGGCACCAAGGAGCCAACACCCCGTTGCCGCTGGTGAGATCTGGGCGTGAGAGCACAATCTGGTTAGACTGGGAGAGACACGAATGGGGATATGGGGATCGGGCGGGAACAGATGAAGTAGTAGGCAGGGAAAAAAGAGGAGTAAATAAAATAATACAACAACAATCGATTGCGCTAGCAGCAAGAAATAAGAAATTATTTAAATGAAGATGATTTAGCATTTGATTGTTATAACATATACTAGTGCTAGTTTCAAAGCAGACAGATTGTTATAGAGTAAGAGATAATAGCAGTCACTATTCATGCATCAAGTCGCTATTCAAAAAACACTAGTACAAGTTCTCACTTTCCTCCTTCTGGAAGATAGATAAGATGCATTCAACCAACTGCAACGAGACAAGAACAGGAGCTGCAACGAGATGTACCTTGTTCTTGAAAGTCTGCAAGTCTAAGATCACGAATGGCTTGAAGGTACAAAACAGGAGCAGCTAAGATAGGCTTTTTTCAGTACCTGCATAGAGAAAGAAACAGGGGCATGCTCAAGTCATTTAAAGATGGCATCCAAATTACGGAAAAGAAAGAGGAAGAGGAAAGAAAAAAGAGGAACCTGAAGCTAATGATAGTGAAGATTAACTACATCCAGTTCAAAACGAAAAAGATCTACATTGTTGTGGCACATGCAACATCGCCAAGTACTACTATTACCAGGAAGAACAGCAGGCAAGTGCTGACACTATTCCATAAATAGGCACAAAGATTTACTAACATTAACGTGTACTAAAAAACACAAATTTGTTGCATGTGTACTTCCAACATGTATGTAGTACACTTGCAACACTTGTGATGCAGCCATTCGCATCGTAGATCTCATGCTACTGGTAATTTCACAAGACGAACTGTATATCTGTCCAAGCAGCACTTTTCAGAAGCCATACTGTCACTGATATGTATTCAATAGTTTTCCAATTTATATATAAATGTGGGTGCCTTCAGAACTGTAAGTTATCCATATGACACAAAACTAATGGAAATACCACTCAAGTCAAAATAATTTGGATAACATTGCAGTTCAGCAATGATAAGTTAATAACTTGATTGGCAACCTTCAATTGTTAGAACTGAATCTCTAATACATCTAACGAAATGCTACCGTCTTCAAGATTTTAAAGAGAAAGAAAGGTTTGTGCAAACAGTCATAGAGACAATCAGACAAGCAACCAGAACTATGCAAATTTTATGGTGGGTAGACGAACTGAAGGGAGTTGCTAACAAACTACGGTTCTGACGAAAAAGAACAAAGGGAATGACAATAGTATAAACACGCCTGGCACAGACTAGTCCCGCATGGAGGGATTAAGCTGAAGACATCCGAAGAGTAAGCAAGCAAGGTAGTAGGGATCTTAGTACAAACCCTAGGGCGTCCAGAGTGCAGAAGGGCCGGAATGTAGGTGCGTAAGGGAAGACAAGACGAAGTCGGGAAGAACTGGGTTGGGTTGGGGGGTCGTCGACGTCGGAAGGACACGGGGCAGGGAGCCGCCGTCGTGCTCCTTGCGCCTCCGCCGCCGATGCGCTTCTTTTCCCCTCTCTCTCGCTCGATCTGTCTTTTTTCTAGAAGGTTACCACGTGTCGCCCGCACAACACATCGAAAGACACCAGAGTCCAGAGGGAACAACTGTTCCAGCACAAGTGCACAACAGCAAAAGCTACCCATTAAAAAAAAGAGTCTACACTCTGTTCTCCGCGGCGGCGGTCTCCAAAGTCAATTGAACGAGTGACCAGCTCGTAAGTGAGAGCTGTCGGGTCTCCTCCCAAATTGTTCTTCCAATTCGGGTTCAATTTTTTTTGTCTAACAGATGATATGTTACCGCAAAGTGTTAGCCTGCTGAACGCCGATGGATTCTTGCAGCTAACTAGTTGCTATAACGAGTAACGTTCAAGTGCTGAATTACTGGGTGATGAGTAGCAACACAATGGGTTAGAATCAACGAAAAAAAATAGCACGCTATTTCCCGGTAAATAGCACGATATAGCGTATTTGGAGAGGCTACGCAATATTTAGCCTAAAGTTGACGCTACGGCGCTATTTTCGTCTTATACGCTCGAAACTACACTAAACGTGGTAACGTTATAGCTACGCTAACAAAAAGTCTGGAAATAACGTTAGGTGATGATGATGGCGGGCAATCTGGTGGTTCTTCTAGTTATTCTGAAGATGATGTCAATGATTCTGATTAAAGTTTAAAATATTTATCTTTTAGTTTATTACTTTTTCTTGGTTTTAAGCCTCATATTTGTATTCGTGCCATGGATTTGGCCTTGACATTTGAATATGGTTACCTGGTTATGCATGTATTGTTTCTGGAAAAAAAATTAGTGCTGAAATCTTTAATATTTGGGCTATTTCTTACAACTTTTTCATCACGCTATTTTATATGTAACTTCGCTATATCAAGCTATATCTTGTATAGCTTCTGGAGGAGGGCCACGCTATTTTTGATAGCACGCTATTTTTTTCCTTGGTTAGAATAGCTGGAGATGGCCTGACTACACCACAAGTATTCAGTTGCCCTCTTTGATCATTCAACTGATGGATGGTGAGCTTGGTTCGGTGACTGCAGTCAGTTACTCTGTTAGCCAATGAATGATGCTCAAGATTGTTGCTGTCTGGTTGTTAAATCTTAGAATTAGCTGGTAGCTCCTTGATGCCTATACCACTTTTGTGGCCAACGATCAAGAATGAGCTTTATGTGTCAAAATTATCTAGCATTAGGAGTAAAGATTAGTTCCTACAAACTTTATATATTAGTTCTGTAAGTAACCACTGGCGTGGGCGGAGTTGGGGTCCAACGGCACACGTTTCTCATAAGTGGTGGATCCGTGGAAGTAGGATTTAAAGATTGGGGTGCCAAGTTCAATATTTCTATAGGTTAAATATCATTTATAAGTAGTTTTAGCACATGGCTTCGTACTAAATGATCAATGGGGCCCACCTACCTCTTGAACCCACCAGTCACTATCATAGGCGTGCTCTCAACATACGAGCCGTGTCATATTTCCACGTTACGTGGTTCGGCCACATCGGCGTGCAAGCGCCAATGTGTGGTCGCGTTTGTGTGTGAGAGTCAGGAACCGCCTGCTAATCTTGAGTGCGAATCAATGCGCGCGTTGCTCCCACGACAAACTTCGGTGCGAATGCGGTTAGGTGAACCTGAAGCGGCGCTCTCCAATCATCTCCCCGGCTCTCGAAGAATCCCTTTATCCTTTATAAGCAAACTCATCCTGATGGAGAGAATCACTGACCTAGCCTCAGCCCACCCTACCATTTCTTCCCCCAAATCTTCTTCGCGCGGGTGCCACCGACGGAAGAGATGGATCTGCTGGACGTCGAGCCTGTCCTCGCCGCGTACCCCATCGAGTTCATCGGCCCGGCAGCCCACCCAAGCGGGAAAACGCTGATGTTCTACAGCTTTGGAGGCATGTATCCCACCCAGCGTTGCGCCGAGATCATCCTCGACCACCTCTACACCGACAAGCACCACGACAACATCAAAGCGGTGCCGACGGCGGCGATGTCTACTCCTCCCTCTAGGAGGAAGGAGAAGCTGACCGCTTCCACGGCAACGTGTACTGGGTGGGCGACACCCTCTGTTGCTGCTTCAAAGTGAACCCATGCCTTTTGTGGGATCAGACCATTCCGAACGTCATCCCCACCGTGCGCGTCATTCACCAGTACTCAAAGTCGTCTTCTTCACCAATGACAGTGATGTAAACCCGGCGACACCATTGCTCGTTCTTGTTTAATGGAAACTTTCATGTGTGTCCTTTTACTGTTGCTCGCTTTAGTGTGTCTGGCTACTCGTGTGTCCTTCGTAATTTCTTTACTATTAAACTAGTTGAATGCCCGTGCGTTGCTACGGGATCTCAAGTTTTTTATTTCTTGTCACACATGTAAACATAATCCACCTAAATTTTGAATATTTCAACATCAAAGTAACCAAGCCAAGGTAAAAACATGCACTCTCTTGTCTTTTCCCACCAGGGTCCGCTTCACTTCTTTCACCGGTAGTCACCCGACTCTTAAGAATGTCCTCAATGATAGTCACCTCATTCCAACATGTGTCGCTCACAACATTATGCACATGGTTTCAGAGAGACTGCAACACTCATAATCCTACTTTCGACAACAGTAGTACACTACTAATTGTGGTGGTTTCCATTACCGCCTTGAAGTTGTGAAATGTGAGGAGGGCGAGTCGATCTCTCGAAATCATAACGCCTTTGCGGAGGCCCTCTCTGTCGCCTCCTCTCTGGGCGACAGGAGGGCGAACCCTAGCCCCCGCCGCCACCAAACTTCCCCCCGCCGCCTCCCACCTCGCCGTCCCCGGAGGCAGCCGCCGGCAAAAGCCCGCGCGGCGCCGATGAAGGGGGCGGCGGAGACCTGCCGCTCGCGGTTCCCACGCTGCAGCTCGAGGAGGCCGCTGCGCTGGGCTTCCGCCCCACTCCTCTCTGCCCTCCGGCCTCGCCCCTCGCGGCCCCGCCCCGGCGCGGTGGTGCTCGTCGCTGGAGCTGGGCGGTCGTGCTGTTCGCCGGCGCGACTGCGGCGGCGTTGTGCTGCCCGGGCCCGTCTGGGCCCCGATGGGCTTGGCGGGCCGCAGCTTCTGGTTGGCGCGGCTCCGTGGCCCTGCTGCTCCCGCCCGTGCGCGGCATGGCGTCCTCTGTCCCGACGGTCCGGCCGTCGATCCCGGACTCGGGGTGGTTTTCTTCGGGGCTCGGTGGTTCTGCGAGGTGACGTGTTAGAGGTGGCGTCGGTGGCTTTCCTGTCTCCGGCCGCTGGAGGCGTGTAGCGCGCGTGGTGCGCGTCGCAGGTCTGGCGCAGTCTACGGCCAGGTTCCGTGGTGGTTCATGGCCACCGGCGGCGCTCCCTCTCGCTTTGCCGACATGGTGCTCGGTTTGGCTCGGTGGAGTGCTGCGTCCGGTGGTCCTGCTCTTAGTGTGCCAGTGTTGGGTCAGCTTGCCTTCGTTGCAGAGTGGACACCGGTGTCTCCGCGAGGTGCGGGTGGCTGCGGTGGTGGTAGCTGGTTGGCTTGTCGGCGACAAGCTGGATTGATGTGGCGATTTGGTGTGTGGGTAGCTCGGGTGAAAGCCCAGTGATGGCGGCGGCTGCGGCCGTCGTATACCTTCTTGAGGCATCACATGTCTGCTACCACACACCGTCGCATGTCGGTGCAGCTCTGGGGGAAACCCTTGATCTTGTGATCGGACGTTGATGATGCCTTGGTGTCGTTTCCCTCTTGGGGGCCTCGTCTTTGGAGTGGGCTTGTCGGCGTGGAGCTTACTGGTGGTGGTGCGGCCGACCTGGGGCCGACGGTGGTTTGTCTCTCTCCTCGGCTAGCCTTCGCGTGGTCTCCACCACGTGGATGTGCTTGCCCAAGAGCCTCCATTGGATGCTGTTGCGGTGTGGGAGCCTCGTGCTCTCGGTGGCGTCTCGGCTCACCTTTGCTTGATGACGACACAATGTATGTCTCCCCCATCTGCTTTCGTCTCGATCTTCGTGGCGGAGCTACCTATCTAGGTTAGTGCCGGGTGCTAGGCTTGACACTCCAATGATGATGGTGGTGCTCCTGAGTTGTGCCTGGGGTTCGAGTCGCATGCCGGTGCGGTGCGTGAGGCAATGATTGCAGAGTCTTGGCATTGTGATCCCTCGACTACACCCCTCACCTCTTGTGTCTCTTGGTGGCTCTTGCTGTTCCCTCTTCTAGTTGTATTTTTTCATGTATTTTCATTGTTTTCTCTTCCCCTGTATCCCCCTGTACAATTGCTATTCTGTTGTAAGAACATGGCCCGCCAGGCTACTTTCGATGAATGCAACAAACAGTGGGGAATTTATTCCCCCTGTCACTCTCGAAAAAAAAAGTTGTGAAATGTAGCGATCTTTTAGGCCATATTATTCATCTCTTACTTTTAAGCATAATGTTAGGGCAAACAGTTCAAATCATAAGAAATGCACATGAGAATTTACTACTCCACTAATCTTAATGTATGCACACCAAGTTCCTATGCATGCAAAAATAGTCACATAGGATTTCAAAAACATTAAGATTCCACTAACCTGAAGTGTAATTCGATAAAAGCTAAATAATCATGCGTTTTTTAAAAGCCATATGGCACTTTATTGATGATAAAATATGGTTACATCATCTGCAAGCAGCTCAAAAATAAAATCAGGTGGTTCCTCCGGCCAAACACACTGGGGACCCTCCACTTTATCAGGTAAAGTATGAGCTACTCTGTTGCTCTCCCTTACCCGAATGCAAAAAAACTACTTGAGCAAAACCTCTAGCTAAAAAGGCATACTCCTCATAAATTGCCGCAGCAAGACCAATCGAGTTTCCGCCATCCTGCATTGTTGAAATTACCTCCAAGCAGCCAGTATTGACTGTGATCTTCATGCAGCCTACTTGCCCAGCCAGAAGGAGGCCATCTTTCAATGCTCTCGCTTCAGCTGAAGAAGCATCTGCCACAGACGGTATGCCACAATTACTGCCAGCATCGCGTATGACAGTTCATGTTGCACCTATGAAGGAATCAGGTCGGAATGAGGCATCAACATTCAATTTACAGAATCCTTCCTTGGGTTTATCCCAACCCTGTTTGCGTACGCGAGATATAGCCTGTGCCGAGTTTGTCGGATTAGCTACACATTCACCATGCGTGTCAACGAATGTACTGAAGTCTTGAATTATGAGAAGTGGCATGTGATGGCTTTGTCGAGTTTCAAGATCACAGCTGTAAGCAACAAGTCTATATCTAAGTCACGGAAATACACAAAGTAAGTTCTCATTGTTACAAATGTGACGTGTCAGAAACCAACCAAGTTGCAATTTCAAGTAATTTAAGACACATTCAACTTCCACAAACTATTCATGACAAATCATCAGTATGAAGAGCCAAACTAACAACAGAAAAATAGTTTGTGGCCTTGCCATTACCGGTGCTTTCGAGAAAAGTCATGTACTATTTGTGGGCTATCACCAACTTTTCGCGATAGAGTTATAATTAAAATGTGGATTTCAATACATCACTTAACCATGTTGATTCAAAGGATTCACTGCACAATCGCATAGAAAAGCTACCCCGAAAAAGTCATCTTCTTTGACACAATCATATGTTATGACCGTACTCTAAACCGTGTTGCCATTCTTACAAATACTTATTGATCTCACCAAAACAATTTGTATGTTTCACCCAGCCAAGTGCAATAGAATAAGCATATCAGGATTCTGTCCAACAGTAATGCATGTACATATAAATGTTTAATCATGCGACCATACACAATCATCTTGTCGACCCTCGTGTCGCCTTTCAGTAAGCCTCAGAACCAACTTCAATAGGTCAACAGTATTCAAGACATCTCAAGCGTTCCTTTATGCACTCTGCAAAAAGTGGAAATATAACTATTAGCTGGCACATTCTTTTACCAAGGCGGAGAAGATTTATGTGATCTTCAAAGCAGTGCTATAACAGAAGTTGTGCAGCGGGAAGTCGAACTACGTTTACCTTCAGACGATAATCAAACCGAAGAGTATACCTAACCTGAATGCATACACCTATCTTCCACATTACAAAAAGTGTGCAGACAAACCAGACATGCCCAATAGCCAGTACAACGTCCTTAAAATTACTTGCTTCCTTTCAACCTACAGGAGTAGCAAACTGAAACAGCGGTCCTCATAAGCATGGAGCTAGCTAGCGATATTAACTAAGTTCAAACTACTCCAACATTCATGCATAGCCATGCTCACCAGGCCCTGTGTCGTCAATCATGCATAGCCATGCTCACCACTCGTACTCGTCAGGGTGAAGATCAGCAGCTATGCCCTCCACCAGGAGAGGGCCACAGTCAATCACCTATATCTCGTGCATCAACAAATCCTAACCTTTATAGATGCGTTTATATTGATGTTCACTTGTTCTCCAGTGCAAACCTGATAATGCAGCAATGAAAATTCTTTGCATTCAACCAGGTGCTAACAAAGACCCCTGAATCAAAACATTTTGTAGGTTACCATTCTCAACAAAACTTTGCTTTATTCCAATAACTGAAGATTTAATTCTCACATACTAATAAAAAGAAGACGTGATACAAAAGAACTGTTTGGTGTTCATGGGTATTTCGCGTTAAGTTTCAACAGCCTTACAACATAAATAGCTACGCATGCACATATTGTACCAGCACTCATGCATAATATGAGATAGATCCAGCTACGCATGGTAAAGAAATTTGAACTTTAAATCATTACCTTACGGATGAGATAGATGATGTCCATTTCCAGAGCTATGAGCAAATCCATCAGATGACCTCCTGTAAACAAAATGAAGCAAATGTCTCATACTATACCAGATGGTATTTAAGCAAGAAAGACTATATGCTGAAGGTAATTATATCATAAATGAATATTAGATGGGAACAAATAAAGCTTGTAGATCACATATTAAGTAGAATATTCACCATATAAGACCAACTATCATCCCATTTGATCTATTGCAAGGTTATAAAAAGCGCGCTTAAGCGCACGCTTAAGCTCGCTTAGGCGCTGAGCGGAGCAAAACGCCTAGCGCTCAACTGCGCTTAAACGTGCGCTTAATTGCGCTTAGCGCTTTAATCCTTCAGAAAAGAGAAAAGCGGAGGCAAAACGCTCAATTAGCGCCTAGCGCTTAATTGAACCTTGATCTATTGTAAGCTACATTTGAATCGAGGCATGCTAACATGAAAATACTTGACCACATAAGAAACTGGTTACATGACTTAATATTCTGTACTTGTAATAGACAGTCACTTGATTAGTTGAGTTTTGCTATGATGTTAATTATTAGGTGCAGCCAGAAACAAAATCGTCTAGCCGAGGGCAATTCCACAAGCACCTTGTGGTATCTTCTGTAGAGTATATATGTATGAATACCAAGAGAAACCTTACATGATATTCAGAGCTACAGCGTATGCAAGACATTCTTTTCAACTGCCCTCGTATTGATAATGATGGTGAGTGACTGAAACATCAATAAAAAGAGTGAGCAATTGATAGGGATAAGAACGGCAACATTAAAGAATGCTCAGTCTGAAGACAGTGATGCTTACCGCAAGACCCAGGGCATCAAATCATCTGAATTACTATTCATGCACGGGATCTCCATCGCTGGAGTTTCTACTTGTGCAAGCTGAAAAATTAATTCAGATATCTCCTCAAGTAAACAAATTCATCACCACAACAATTATCATCATAGCAAATCTACTCATCAGTTAAGCTACTGTAAACTGCAAACAGAACTCTCACAATATCATCAACACGATTATATGGTGAAATTCACTTTGAGGTACACCATGCAAAAAGATAACCTAAAGAACATGATTAAGATTGATGCTAACCTATGGACCACACCAAAACAAAAAGTAGATAGCACATAGCAGAATCAGTAGCTGGCAAAATATTTGAAAAACAAATGGATAGAAAAAATACCAGGAAATAACAATAAGGCATATAAATAACAGAGGCAGGGCAGTAAAAATAGCTACCTAGAAGACAGACCAGATGACCATCAACCATAGGCGTGAAGCAACCTCGAACTGAAACGAGTCGTCCCTGCAAAGAAGCATGGTTCTAATGGTTGTCAGAATATAACCTGTATGTTGATTTCAGGAATGATACCATACAAAAACCTAAACCTGTTCAAAACTGCATGGGCCTTAAATATGATAACTGATATTGTTCTCACGAATCACTCATCTATTTAGCAAATATATCTTGCACATGGAACTCGTATAACCAAGATATATTGTAGCGAACATCGCCCTGTTTTAGAGAAAACATTGCTATAACAATATTTTTGTGGAAGGCACATCTATTTTTACTAATATTGTTACAGGACATGAGAGATGTGTTGCGTCTCATTCATAATGCCAAAAGAAAAAAGAAAAATTGCAGGGTACAACATAAGTTATACATAGAGAGAGGTAGCATAAAGTCCAAGCATCTGTGGATGTAGGCTAAATTTTAGAGAGAGAGAAAAAAAGCAATTAAGCAAAATGAGAAGTACGTAGATTGATCTTTTCCCGGCCTGCAGCTAGCTTGCCTTTTCATCGAACGCCTTGTAGGCATAAACTAAAGTTTCAGAGCAAATTGGGTATTCCCGTAGGTAATTTTACCCCTACTCTTCCTTCACGTACAGCACACCAAATTACAGCTAATAGCATGCTACTTTCAGATCCACAAAAAATAGATAGAGCCAAGAGAGAGCATCGCACATCACCTTGCTGAGGTGCGTAGGAAGGGAAACAGTGGTTGCAGGTTCGGTGCAGGAGAATAGAGGCCGGAGGACCTTGAAAACGCAGCCAAGGACACGCTGGTGACCAGATCCTCCTTGTCCTGTTGGAGGTTGAGATCCTCCTTGTTCGAAGCAACTACGGGAAAAAGGGGATTAGCAAACACAGACACGCAAGAACGCCGTCACGTGCACATAGAGAGAGGCAGAGTGAGCGAACCTGTATTCACACGGCGGAGGGGCGGCGAGAGAAGAGCAGTGGGGGTGGAGGGGATCGGCGAATCTGAGGCGGCTGAAATCGTCTTGAAGTCCTGGCGCTGTCGCGTGTTGCGGCGGCGCCCCGTGGGCGCTTGTACCGCCGGAGCAGCAGATGGTGCTCCTCCTGACGATGGCCACGTCGCGCTCGTCCCATCGGAGCAGTATTTCTCCCGGCGGAGCAGAGCACCTCTACTCGAAGCGCTCCCACAGCTGTCCCTCCTTCCTGCTCGGGCGAAGACGCCGGGGAGGTGGAGCACCGCGTCCAGTCCGCTGAAGGCGAGGAAGATGGCGGCGGAGGTTTGCCACCTCGCACGACGCAGCGGCCCGTGCTCCGTGGCGCGAGGCTGGCTGCGTGAGAAGAGGCTGAGAGGAGGTCGGAGCGGCGGTGCGACTACGAAGAGCCGGATGGTGGAGAAGAAAACGGCGGCGGCGACGGGAAAAGGAATCGGATTGGAGAAGAAGAGGCGCAGGAGGGGATTGGGGGAGGGCAGATTTCGCGGGGAGTGGGTGGCTGTCGGCTAGGGTTCCACCGTGCTAGGGTTTCACTGAGGGTGGGCGAGGCCGCGGCGGAGTCTGCGCGAAGCGTTACAGTGAGTTGATTCCTGGACTGCGGGTTGATTCCCTACTTTGTGAGGGGGCAATTGCAAAACGGCGGCGACGTACGACGGACGAGCAGGAGACAGGACACTCCATTCTTTTATAGTAGAGATGGGAATTGGTACTTGTACGTCAAGGCGGACCACGGCTCGCTCGATCTCCTTCGTCCAGCCCACAGCAACGCGGTTCTCTCCATGTAACGAATCTCTACCGTCGGACGCCCCCGCAACAAAAATCCACCGTGCGAAAAGGGGAAACCCTCTCCCAATCGCGATCCCAATCGCACCTCTGCCGCCTCCGCCACCCACCTTGCCGGCCACCCCTGTCACTCCACCGCCGGCCGTCCTCGGACGGCCATGTGCCTCTCCTACCCTTCCCCTCTTCACCTCACAGACCAGGGACCCGTGCGGGACTACGCGCCTGCCGGTCGCCCCACAGCGAGCAGCCGAGGGCAGGTTAGGCGGCGGAGCTCACTGGGGGCCGACGGGGACGACCAAAGCGTTGCACGGCGTGGTGTTCGACATGGACTGGTCCTGACGGTGTCCGTCATCAACTTCCCGGCCATGTAGTGTGAGGTGCTCAGCGGGGAGGCCACCTACATAAAGGTGCGCGCGGCAGGCGGGGGCGCCGCCGACAGACACCACTCCATCGAGTCCTGATCCCCGGCGAGCAGCGCCGCGCCCACGAGGCATCCCGAGGTTCGACCGCAACGGGGCTCAACCGCCTCCAGATCAGGCCCGGTGAGCGCCTCCCCATCGCGTCCACCCCCAGCTTCGGATTCTGATTTCAGGTAGCACAGAGAGATGATGTGCTCTGTAGTGCGATTTGCAGTTTCCCTACTTAATCGCTATATCTTTCAGCTGTTTGATGAAACGCCCAACCACATCGGCAACACCAATTTAGAGCTATATGATGGAATCTACAAGGCAGCACGGCCTAATTTATTCTTGTACAAGAGGTCAGTTCAGTCCAGATCATTTACCAGTATGATTAGCAATCATCTATTTAGATGCATTCTACATCGAACTTGATTAATGTGATTACCATGGTACTCTGCCTGGCAGAACTCTGGATAGAATATATTTACTATAAGCGCACACATGAAGTTGAAGCTCTTGCATGCACTGAGATGACAAGATAAAATCCACAATTTGGTTAAAAGAGCAGCAATTATTTGGGATACCACGTCATGACTATAATTGCGTGAATTTTGTTTCAGCCTTGGACACAATAATATGTCAAGATGAGATGCCAAATATTGAGATGGTAGAGGATTTGTGGCAAGGATCATTCATCATGTTATGTGATCTTTCTTTTTTACTTTGATTAGCATATATAGGATGCAATTATCCCAACTGAACCAATGAGAAAATAATTCATTCTCTAATGCATTTCTTTTTCCTATTGTTTTCCTGGTCCACATTAGATAGGAGACATCAAGTGGACTTGCAAGATGAAGTTAGTAGTACTGATAAATAACGTGTATGCGTACAACAAATATGGAGTTCGTCCCTGTCCCGACTCCTCTCCCTGGCTTTGTGGTTCATAGCGGCGGTCTCGGGGCTGTTGCTTGAGTTGGCACTCCAGATTCTTGCAGCGCATTCTGAGCCTGTGTCTTGTCTTTGCAGATCGCCTTCTTTTTGTTCTTATCAATCGTGCCTGGGTTTGGAATTTTGGACTTTCTTAGATCTCACATTAAGCCCGAGCGGTTGGGGATTGACATGAATATCTGCAACAATGCAAATGGCTGAACTAGGTAGGATTGCAATAATTGTAGAAGAATTTGCTCGCACGAACTCAAACTCATAGTACTGGAGAAAAAGGTTGCTTACCTCCGCCAGTCTAAAGAAGGAAGGCGAGTGATGATCTAATAAAATAGGCAAAGAAAAGGTAGTGCTCTTTTATCCGATGTTTGTCATGTGAGGTGGTTTTAAAGTACTCACTTGATGCATGGCAAATCTCCTACTTGTTGGTGTGCACTTGATGTTCATACACAGTGAGCTGAATTATTTTCGGCTGGCAACTTATTTGATTGTTGTGTACCATATTTTCATAGCATCTTTCTGTATTATTTGGTAGCTATGTTCAAGAAAGGTTGGAACTTCTTGATGGTGGGAAACAAGAATCAAGGTGCTAATCTTGCTATGGAGCTTTGGATTGTCAGAATTATACTGCTATAATAACAACAACTATTCTTAATTGTGTACCTCTGTTAATCTTTCTCCAAGGAAAATCTTTACTTCAAATGTGAGAGCCAATCGATTAGTAGAGAAATGTCAGAAAGCTGAATAGTAAGCAGGTAGATAGTGTGAACATGTTTTCATAGGATGCTATTGGTCCAATATACATGCATGTAGATGTAGTACGACACTGCTAATACATCCAAATTGCACAACTATTTTCTTATTTTCTCGCTAATGCAATAGCATAAGCTGTAGACATGGATGGGAGTGAGATCTAGGCAGGTAGATAAGTTGTCGTAGCATAAGTTGCACAACCTGGCCCCTCTGCCTCCTCCAAGCCGTGGCGCCTCCGTGACCACAGACCACTGTTGGGCGGCAGCAACCTGGCCTCCTCCGAGCCACCGCCAAGACGAAGCTCGTCCGGTAATGCGCTATGTCTCCCCCTCATCTATATTCTCTGGTTGGTTTCGATCTGCCACTCCTCACTGATCTTTATGGTGTGGCTTTCGTGTTTGGTCACAGCTTCTTGATGAAGCTGAAGAACGAGATGACACCATCGAGCTGAAGGATGGCACCACAGTACACGACATCATCACCGGGACAATTTCACTTCACTCCCTCACAGTAGGTTTTTCTCAAGTCAGTCTTCTATCAATAGACGACAAGGTTGCGTCTGTTTCTCTTATGTTCAGCTTCTTCAGAGGTTGATTATCCAAGCTTCATCAAACTGTAGAAGGACAAGACGTCGTAGGCCGATGAATTAGGGATATTTACCCAGAAATGTTGTTTACTTCAGGTTACTTGTGAATTTTATCATGCTTAAACTAGAATCTGGCAGAGTAAGCCGTTTAACCTTATGGTTTGTTGGGCTTAGTTGTGTAGCTTGTGGTATATTGAGCTTTAGTGGTGCATGGACATGGAATACCATTTTTTGTTTTACAGGTTTTCAGGCTATAGTTGTTTCAATGAGACAACTTTTAGTTAACTACCATAATTTGAGAAGAGCATATAGTTTTGAACATGTATGGCATTTATTATAGAGCATGTTGAGGTTCATCAAAAATGTTTGTCAACTCAATGTGTGTGGTATGTTTCCCGACTTATTACATGGACGATTACATGCTCTCTGATCTCGAACTTACACTAAAGAAAATAGATGTTTATATCAGTCAATGTATGCAAGCCACTAGATCTCTGGCCATAGCCCAAATGATTGTTGGATGACATTTCAACTATCTGGTGGTGAAGTTATCTTAACGGAAATTGTGACCTAGCGCTAAATCTTTATTACACCCCGAATGTGGTAGCCAAATCTAAGAGAGACAAACGCCAACCATTCCCCCTGTTCGGCCTTCAAAGATGACCCCCTTATGCATACATCGTCGAATTATAGCTTGTGTCGATTATTTCAAACAAATGCAGCCATGTTTATGAAAAATGTGATTTTCAAGTGCATTATTATGTTACACATGCATGTCGAGAAAAATATTGATAAATTGATAACCGTAGCAACGCACGGGCATTCAACTAGTAATTTTAGTATGAATCTTGTTTCTGTCTACTCTTCTACGTGCTCTAATTATTAAACGTGAAAGAAACGAACCTAATTTGCCACTAATTGAATTAACAAGGTAAAGAAACTAAACAGCCAATTTCCCACTAATCGATTTTTCAAAATCTCTCCTAATTGTATCTTCACTTATTGCGCCCAAACTCCAATTCTGTTCTTCGCAGTTTTGCTGACGTGGCCCACCTGTCATGTATTTGTAGTACACATCCGCTAATCCACCTCCTAACCACTCCCACACTAACTTGCTCCCGAATCGCGACTCGCTTTTCAGCCGCATGATTCCAGTGTATCCTCGCCGGTAAAGTTTCGAACAAATACATTAGGTGGGACCGTCAGTCGTATGCAAACTGGCATTTGCATGCCCAACTTGTGGCAGACTCCAACTTGGACCACACCCGAAAAAACTTGTCAAATTTATTAGGCGAGCGCCCCACCTACTCCCCATCCCATCTTCATCCTCTTCGCGCTTCACATTCCACAGTGACATGGCCGCTTCATCTCACTCCACCCGGCAACAGTAGTGATGTTCGTCGTCAAGAAAATAGGGTATATGTTCCTTGTTTTCACAAAATTTGAAGGAATTATATTCACTGTGACCAATACAAAAAAGAAAAATATGAAGACAAAAATAGATTTTCATGACTTAGGGCCGTATTTTTAGTAATTGTTTACTTCAAAATATTACATGTTCTTCAACAAAAATTTGCATTTTCACGTGATTCTGTACAAAAATCATATATTTTTCAAAATTTCAGAATAGTGTTTTTACATTTTGAAAAAAAATGAGCTTCGTATCGCTGCACTTTGACTCAGAAACTTAAAAATGTAGACCATGCTACATGTAGCTTTGTTTTTAAAATGCTAAACTATCTTTTTGGAAAAAAAGTATTCAAGTACATATTGATGTATACCACCTATGCATAAAGTTTCAAATAATTATGCTCTCACGGGTGACCTGATCGAAAAAGACAAATAATTATGAAGACAAAATGAATTCCAAATGTCTACTGAGAGCCCATTTTTGGGATTTCTTTCATCCCAAATACTATGCATTTTCAACAAAAAAATTACATTTGTGTAGACATCATCTTCTTGTATCTGTACAAAAAATAATACGTTTTTTAAATTTAAAAAGCATTTTCAGTTACTGAATTGCCTCTTGTGATGTTGAAGCGCATGCCCATGCTCAATCAATTAAAACTACATGCAAGCGTCAAAGCTGGTGTAACCGCATCGTGAATCGAGGGGTAGTTTCGGGAGGTTACCATCTTCTACGCACCCACGCCTTACTTTATGGCGATTTATGAGAAAAATAATAATTCACAATCTGCCTATCGGAACGGAGGGAGTATATCTGTCAACATGAAAATGCGCAGTGGTAGATATATCTATAAAAAATAGTTTTAAAATTTGAATATAACATTTTTCAAAAATAAAATATAAGCTCCATATTGCTGCATCCGATTCCATATTCTTGCCGGTCCATCATGTGCCACATACGTCATGTCCCGGGCCGCATCTCCGTGATGTCTCGTCTAATCACTCCAAAAGAAATTCCGAATATCAAACCTACAATTGAATTAAATCGCCACATTCACTGCTTCCGAATGAAATGTGCGCAGGCCTGTATCTATATGCTGGTTGTTCATACGCGTATCTTACATTTGCCCTTCCCCGTATGTCTAACTATTATTAGCTGTCACGCGTCTTGGATGCCCGACGCATCGACACGTAGCCGGTAGCAAGCGAGCCCGAGCACTACTAATCCGCATTCCTGCTCCTGGCCATGGCCGTGGCGTGGGGGTTGTCGTAGGAGCTTCTCCACGCCGCCGGCCCGCCTGCGGGGCGCTCAGGTTCGTGTCCTAGGCCCGGCCGCCTGCCATTTTTGCTCCCTTCCTTCCTCGTCGTTTTGGCGCTTCTTGGGGGCCTTGTTCCGCCGTCATCTGTAATCCGCTACCCTGTTGCATTCACGCTGGGTTTGCCGCATCATACATTCAGGCAATAGTATCATCAGTCTTTGTCTCTTCATAGATCGCCCAGTGTCTTCATCTGTTCTGGCTTCTTGACGTGAGAGCGTTGGCTACAGCCGAGCAGTCTGTATCCAGAACAACCTGCCCAGGAAAATTGTCGAGGGCTATCTTGATGCCCTGCACAGCCGCACATGCTTCAAATTCCTCCGCGTCTTCCCGTACGGAAGGCTCTTGGGTGTTTTGGTGTCTTTCTTTAATCATCCAGGCTAGTTTCTTGTTTTGTTTTGTCTCTCACATGGTTTCATTTGGGGATGGGGATGTGTATCCGTGTACGGGGAGCTAGCTGAGCCTGCTGCGTCGTTTTTCTTTTCAGGGTTTCGTTGGTTGATTGGTTGGTGTCTTCATGCTGATTTGGTTGCACTTAGGGGTTTCGAAATTTCAAAGATTTGATTATGAGCAAGGCCGTATCTGGATTTTATTTAGTTACAGCCGCTGGTACGTAGGTTGCCAAGAAACTATAAATGTCGGATCTTTTCTTGGATACCAGGAACACCAAATGTTTTACAAGATTTGAGATGAGGAATAATAGATTTATCAGCAGTAGTTCATCCATTTCGGGAAAAAAATCAGCAGTAGTTCATTGTTGGGATTTGGTGATTTTATCTTGTCAGATTTAAAACCATATCATCTTTGTTTCAGCCCTATACACAAACAGGTCCTGACGAGTCAAAACAAACTCTCCTCGGAGCTAATACAAAACCCCAAGTGCTCCCTCATGGCGTCCAAGATCGCAACATCCATCTTGATTTTGGCGCTCCTCCTTGGGTGCTCCGGTAATTAAGCACTCCATCCGTTTCAAAATAATTGTTGATTTAGGTTCTGTCTTAAATTTAGAGTTATCTACGTTTGACTGTTTGTTTAGTTTCATTAGGTCAATCATGAAATAGAGTATATGGTTATAATCTGTTTATATGCTCTCATACATTTATTAATAAACTTTGTCAAACTTGGACAAATTTGACATATAAAGTTTTCTAACAAAATAAATCTTCTTTGATTATGAAGATGCGGCCCGGGGCTATGTATGTGAAGCGTGGCCGGCACCGGATAATCGTTGCACCAGCATTGATGCTTGCGTTAATCAGTGCTATACCAAAGGCGGCTGGAATGTTGGATTCTGCTCACGTCATGGAGTGTGCTACTGTTCAAACTGCACACGTTAAGAGGCCGTCAAGCATTTTACAAAGTCTATTTAAGTAGACCATAAAAACTTTAGCTTCAATGCATGAATGGACAGATTAAGATCATGTGTTAGAAGTATTACTAATTATTAGTAGATAATGGGCTTCCACGCTGGGCCGTTGACCTGTTGTGTAATCAATAAATTTCGTTGTTTGCAAGTTTAAGGACACAGTAAGAACTTTATTTCTGCTATCAAGTAAAAGAGGCTTTAACTCTTAAATACAAAGTTTACATCGATCTTTGAACTTCTGGAGTGAAAATTTTAATACACTATTTTAAGCCCAAACATTTTATGACAATTTTTTCCATATCTAGATTTTAACCTGTTGTTCGTTTGAATTGATTGTGTACACAAAAACTTCCTGCTACCATGCCAGAATCCTGCAAAATGTATCAAAGTTAGACCTTTGCTTCACATACTGTCACAAAAGCACATCTACCATGTAATTCTTCCGTTAACACACTGCAAGTTTCTATGCTTGAGAAACATCCAAAGATACCAACCAGTTGATGCCCTATTAATGAAAAAAGAGCCGTGTGCATCATTTTGATGCAGAGACTGGGGCGATGCCTCCATTTCTAAAAAAATTGATGCATATCCATTTAAGTTACAAACCTTCCTCTGAGGGTCTAACGAACTCAGCTTTGCGTCTGCTGAAAAAAAGGCGTGCATTGTTGATTTGTTAAAAATATGTTACCAAGGGTGTGACGTCCATGAGAATCCTCATCATTGACCGTTTGGACACTTAACTATACCCAACTTGGTCTTGAATAGATACAAGATCAGAAATTAATAGACCTTCCATAGCGAGCCGGTGGCCCGGCGTAGAATAATTCAGTGGAGGTGTTTCACCTGACAACAGATGCACGTCTTCAAACTCAACCCTGTGTTTAGCTATAAACTGGTCAGAGCTTGGTACAAACATGAGATTAGTGTGCACGTCAAGTTCTATGTTAGAGAGGTCTGCAAGGAATAAAGAAATTGATATCACAAGTTCAGAACATGTCTTGGTTGGCTAGTATAAAGAAATTACAAGAACTTGTTTCTTCCCCTGACTTTGGTGAAGGAACGGCGGTACAAAAACACTCAGATTAATTGGACAGATGATATGGCAATCAAGCAAACATCACACAGAACTAGTCAGATTTTTCCCCGGACTGATATCCAAATAGGTGGTGGGTGTTGTAATAGCAAAGACAGCTTACCCAGAGTGAAAATAAGGGAAATGACTCTGGAGACAAGTGGAGTTCTCATGTCCAATGATATACTTCAACTCTTGCATCTGGACTCTGGAGAGAAGAATCACCTGGCGTGGAAACGGAAGCAGCGCCAGAATATCTAGTCTGCATGCATGCCTACCTCAACTAAACCTTCTGCCTGATGATGCGAAGCATGGCTTTCTTGGCTAAGATTGACCAATGCAGTCTAATGATTGATGGCCATTTCTTGAACCAAGCCCACAAGGAACACGAGAGAAGGCATAACATGGAGGGATCCCATGCTGTACCAGTTTACCAGACACTAGTTGATGGCCTATGTATGCATGATGACATGTTTCCTTCTTAGATGTGCATTTAAGAAATGGAATGATAAACTATGTGGCATAAGGGTGATGCAGCTGTAAAAGGACGTGCACCACACAATTTATCAAACTCCACAGCAAGACTTGCAACTACAAATCGAGTGACCACCTAACAAATTTGGAATACCAGTAATTATATCTCTCAATCATCACAACTGCACATATCTACTACAATTCTCAACCAACGGCTCACAGTTTAAGGTGTACTCCTAAAAATTCAGATTACAATGCACATTACACCGGTAATCAACAACAAATGCACCACTAATCAACACCCCTACTAATTCCAGAGTTATGGAACAATTACTCCCCTAACCCGTGAGAAAGGCGCCCAACCATACAACAGCCACCCCAATAGCTATCAAGCCGGTGGAGTATGGCGATGCACCGCTCACATCAAACGAGCTGATCCTATTGAGTGACGAGCCTGACACAAGGAAAGGCACAGTTAGTCACCACCACGAACTACAAGAATTGAGAACCCGTTTGAACATATAAATTCTGCAGGGATCTCAAATGAAACAGTTCGGCCCTTAGGGAAATGAATTCCAGTGCTCCAAAGCAGAATTGATGCTTGAAATACCATGTGAAAGAGGAGTTTGAACTTACAATTGTAGTCCGTCCAGCCCACCCTCTGTTTCCCCAAGTCATACACAACTATCTTATCGCGTAAAACAATATCTGTAGCCAGCCAAGAGACCAATTAGTTAGTAAGAACAACTTTCAGAAATGAAGTTAAAAGAATTCATCGTAATATGTTAATTATTCATGTGAATCTAGGATAAATTTGCAGGACAATGTTGGCATGAGGGAATTAGTCAGTGTTCATTTGATACAATACTAGGAGTTCAAGAAGGGCATGGAGTGAAAAGTCACGATCATTCTCCGAAGCTACCTGAATATACAGTTGACAGGTAGACTTATGTTTGCTATTGGCATAATTATTGAGATATTTGTTGAGCAGATTATTTCTTTTCAGACATCCACGTCAGAATAGCATTCTCATATCCTATTAGCTAATATGTGCAGGTCAACACTGGCTGATACAATAAGGTCTAATATGTGCAGGTCACACTGGCTGATACAATAAGGTGACTAACCTCCAAGTATTGTCCTTCTTGGATAATGGGGTGTTCCTGACTACTCTCCCAGGCAATGCACCACACAACATGGTTTCCCTACGATATTTTATTTTTGAGATAAGTTCCCCACAAATATCAATAATATATGGAACTACGAAAAAACACAAAAAGGGCAGCAACAAAAGGCAGTTCGACTTACAATGACACTATTACCCTGCTGTAAAAGATATTGCGACGGCTCTACTGTCATTGCAGCGCCACCCATAAAATACAGTGTCACCGTTGGAAATAACAAGTCAATGCTAGTAGAGAAGTAAAAGAAAAATTAGTAAATTCGACGTCCTTAAAGGCTCATACTGCTAATTTCATTCCGAGAAAAACGAAAACCTGGTAGAAGCCTGAAAACACTTATCAGCCCTGGTCCATGTTAAGTTGTAAGTACCTAGAGATGGAGAGATCGCTGCAAATATCTGCAAATTGCTAAATGTGAATTATTAGGACATACCTAATAATGGCATACTAAAAAATGAAGTAATGTAGGTTGGTCATATATTGATTGTTCAAAAGAAGAAGAATGAAGTGTGAATGTGTGATCTGATCCTATGAACTCACCGCACTAACCAATGGATGATAGGCTCCGTCTACAAGGTGTACTAGTGTTGAACCTGTGTCCACGATTGTTCCTTGCGAATTTGATGTTGCAAACAAGGAAGAATCAATGGGTAGCTTTTGACCATTAACAAAATGCTCTCCAGATTCAGAGTGTAAAGATGCCTATATTCCAATAATAACATTAACACAAAAAAGTGGTTCATATGAAGAATTCAGAAAGTTCCAGAACCCACATTTTCAGAGATTAAAAACCCTAACTATATTGTATTATTTTCTATATTCCAATAAGAATATTAACACACAAAAAGTGGTTCATATGAAGAATTCAGAAAGTTCAAAATGTTTGAACCCACATTTTCAGACATAAAAAACCCTGACTATATTGTATTACTGTTGGCTTCTCATACAAGTGAAACACACAATCCTTTAGAAAAAAAATTAAGGGAAATAAGGAGAGCACAAAGAAAAACACAAACTAAAATTCAGGAAGTTCGAAAATGGTAGAACACGCATTTCAGAGATAAAAAAACCATGCTATATTGTATTATGTTGGCCGCTCAATGAAACACATGCATCTTTAAAGGAAAAAATAAAGGGAAATAAAAGGAGAGCACAAACACAAACTAAATAAAATACAGACAGTGGAGGAGGAGCACAATCTTTATTTTTAACAAATAATCCGATGTCTGATAGGCAAGATTGCAAGAGATCTACCACTGGGCTACAACCCGGTTCTCAATTCAATTAATCTAACAACCTTGTTTTGGATTATAGTGATAAGATTGGAAAAGCAATGACCAAATCTTTTAGATAACAGATGTATTAAATGTGGATAATGAAATATATAAGAGCGATGCAGAATTCTGAACTGACACTTTATACACTCGAAGTAAATCCAGGAAACAAAAAAAAACTTACTGTGATGATGAAACAATTGGAGTAAATACTAATCTTGGTGCCATAATTTTACCAAGAACGAGAATTCTGCCACCTACTTCAGAACCTTTCAGGCAATGAGAGAACACTTTAGGGGATAGCCCCTGAGAGTTCAGTTGTGAAATGATAGACAGTTGAGTCTGCCCAAACCCAAGAATCCCGTCTGTCCGAAAGAAGTGGGACACTGAGTTGGTACATCTGTTTAAAAAAGTTTGCTTGAACCATGTGAGGGCAAATATGAATAAATTATGTGGACCATATTAGGTAGCAAACTTCACTTTGATTGTAATGCATGAATAAACAAGACTGCAACCAAAATGAATAGTTTAAACCTCAAAACAGCGCAAGATATAACTATACAAAGAACATCAGGACAATATAACTAAAAGATCGATAATTAGAGGCCAAATTTTTGGAGACATGGCCACTAACATGATGCAGTTTACATGTCAGAAGATGGCCACTTCATCACTCGGAGCAATGAATATACTAATATTTTTCATATTATGCCAACATATTTTTGCTAGAGAATGACATAATAAATAGAAAATAAACATTTAATCTGGATGACCACATATGAAATCGATATTTTTCTATAACTTTTCTTGTGTCAATATCAACAAAGCAATAATCGTAGCAACCTGCTGGATTCAGGACAAGCATTTCGTGGCAATCCTATACTTGCACCATTCTATCAAATTAGTTTTCTGATAGTATCTTAACAAAAATATGGTCAATTATCTGCTGGGGAATTGGAAAAGATGCATGGAAAGTTTACCCAAAAACGACAGAGGCAGAAAGCTGATTCCCCATGATAGTGTCGAAATACATAATGTCCTTCACATAGTACCCGGACACCCTACTTCCATCACCATATGTAATGTGATAACCACACGGGGCAAATGGGGTTTTGCAGCCTACAGACTCTGTTTCGGCGGCAGCTGCACAGCTGTAATCTAAGCATGATATTCTGGATGAAGTTGATGAAGAGTCGGGGTTGTATAACTCCGTCGAGATCTGGGAAACAAAGAGATTAGATTGACAAATATTTAGTAACGCGATGGAAAGAGAATGGAGCCTCACATTGAGCACACTTTTGTTCAAGCAATCTGTGCAGCCCTTGCAAGCGACCCACGAGAGGGAACTGCCAGTGTCAATTTTGAAAGTGTGTTTCTTAGGGGGGTTCCCTAACTTCACACTCGCATAATACAGTCTGCAAATTCTTCACGATTTAGATACAATGTTGGATCACAAACGAAAGGGTGTGTGCATGCATGTATTACGATGATCGATAAGTAACTAAAGGCAGCACCCACCCACTGCTGAACGGGTTGAAGTTGCCCTCCAGAGTGAGGTTTACCCAAGGGCCCATCCTCGCGTGCCTCGCCCTGTCCATCTCCCTGAGGTGCTCCAGCGGGACCCCCTTGAGCGGCAGCACACGCTCCAGCACCACCGCAGACGCGAGCGCCATCCCCGCGGCCGTGGCCAGGAGCACCACCACGACCACCATGGCCGGTGTCCTCATCTGAGGTCGGAGCTCTGAGCCAACACCCTTTCTGAGAGAGAGGGAGAGAGTGGGGTGAGCTCGGGCTGCGGGGTGGACTATGGAAACTGGAAAGGGAGACCTTCCCGAAGAGCACGATGCGAGCCAACAGTTGACGCGTGGCTGCCGGGCCGATCGATCGAGGCCAAAGGGAGTACGTGCGACGGAGGACACCCGAGCGATCGTGCGGCGGAAGTCAGGAGCGGAGGAAGTAGGCGAAGTAAGCTGTACGCTTTTCGCGCGAACCATGTTCGTTGCGTCTCTGCTTTTTTCGATTCCAACAATCATGTGAGTTCGGCCTTGCATGCAGAAGCTGTGGCCTGTACAGAAGCAATCAATGGTGCTGGCTCTTTTGGTGCACATCGGGTGATTTTTGAATCAGATTCACAGACCCTGGTGTATGCTCTGAATTCGGCAGAATATGATCTACTCATCCGTTTCAAAACAATTGTTGTTTTAGGTTTCGTCTTAGTTCAGAGCTATCTAAGTTTGACTGTTTATTTAGTTTCATTACATCAATCATGAAAATATATGTTTATTAATCTATTCATATGCTCTCATACATTTTTTATAAAGTTTGTCAAACCTGGACAAATTTGACATACAGAGATTTCTGACATAATAATCTTCTTTCATTATGAAGATGCGGCCCCGGGCTCTGTATGCCAGGCATGTCCGCACCGGATAGTCGCTGCATTGCATCAATGCGTGCTTTAATCAATGTGTAACCAAAGGCGGTGGGAATCTTGGATTCTGCATACGTAAGGGAATCTGCTACTGTTCAGACTGCACACGTCAAGAGGCCGTCAAGCATTCTACAAAGTTTATTTCAGTAGACCATAAAAACTTTAGCTTGAATGCATGAATGGGCAGATTAAGATCATGTATTCATGTGTTAGAAGTATCACTAATTATTACTACTAGATAATGGCCTTCCATGCAGGGTTGTCGTGTGATTAATAATTTCATTGTTTGCAAGTTTAAGGACAGTGAGATCTTTATTTCTGCTATCAAGTAAAAGGGGCACTAATTCTTAAATACAAAGTTTTATATCGTTGTTTGAACTTCTGGAGTGAAACAAATATAATTTAAGACACTATTTTGTCGATTCTTTCCTAAGCCCAAAACATTTTGTGACAATTTTTTCCATGTCTAAATTTTAATCTGGTGCTCGTTTGAATTGATTTAGTACACAAGAACTTCCTGCTACCATGCCAGAATCCTGCAAAAAATGTATCAAAGTTAGACCTTTATTTCACATACTGTCACAAAAGCACATCCACCACATTTTGGGGACTTCTATGTCATCATTATAATTCTTCAGTTAACATGATGCAAGTTTTTATGCATGAGAAACATCTCAAGGTACCAACCAGTTGATGGCCTATTATCTTGTAAAGATATGATTAATCCATTTAAGTTACTAACCTTCCTCTAAGGGTCTAAGCTTTGCGTCTGCGGAGAAAAAGCCATGCATTGTCGATTTGTTGAGTGCCAAACATGAATGAATCAGATTAAAAATATGTTACCAAGGGTGTGACGTCCATGAGGAACCTCACCATTGACTGCCTGGACACTTAACTATACCCAACTTTGTTTAGGCTTGAATAGATACAAGATCAGAGAGTAATAGACCTTCCATAGCGAGCCGGTGGCCCGGTGTAGAATAATTCAGTGGAGGCGTTTCACCTGACAACAGATGCACGTCTTCAAACTCAACCCTGTGGTTAGTTATAAACTGGTCAGAGCTTGGTACAAACATGAGATTAGTGTGCACGTCAAGTTCTATGTTAGAGAGGTCTGCAAGGAAAAAAGAAATTGATACCACAAGTTCAGAACATGTCTTGGTTGGCTAGTATTATTAAAAAATTACAAAGAACTTGTTTCTTCCTTCTGACTTTGGTGAAGGAACGGCGGTACAAAAACACTCAGATTACTTTGACAGATTATTTGGCTATCAAGCAAACATAACACAGAACTAGTCAGAATTTCT
The DNA here is from genome assembly GCA_947311845.1 of Poa pratensis. NCBI lineage: Eukaryota > Viridiplantae > Streptophyta > Magnoliopsida > Poales > Poaceae > Poa > Poa pratensis. Next base: position 35,224,668 of record CAMZMU010000057.1, read on the forward strand.
CCCCGGACTGATGTCCAAAGAGGTGGTGGGTGTTGTAATAGCAAAGACTCTTACCCAGAGTGAAAATGAGGGAAATGACTAAGTGGAGTTCTCACGTCCAATGATATACTTCAACTCTTGTATCTGGAGAGAAGAACCACCTGGTGTGGAAACGGAAGCAGCACCAGAATATCTAGTCTGCATGCCTTCCTCAAATAAAATTTCTGCCTGATAATGAGAAGCATTGCTTTCTTGGCTAAGATTGACAAATGCAGTCTAATAATTGCTGGCCATTTCTGGAACCAAGCCCGCAAGGAACACGAGAGAAGGCATAACATGGAGGAGCCTATGTCCAGACACTAGTTGATGGCCTATATATGCATAATGACATCCTTCTTAGATGTTACATTTCAGAAATAGAATGATCAACTGTGTGGCATAAGGGTGATGCAGCCCATAAAAGGACATGCACCACGCAATTCATCAAACGCCACTGCAAGACTTGCAACTTCAAATTGAGTGTCCGCCTAATAAATTTGGAATACCAAGAATTATATCTCTTGATCATCACAACTGCACATATCTACTATTCTCAACCGACGGCTCATGATTCAAGGTGTACTCCTAAAAATTCAGATTACAATGCACATTACTCCGGTAATCAACAACAAATGCACTGCTAATGAACACCCCTAGTAATTCCAGAGTTACGGAACAATTTACTCCCCTAACCGGTGAGAAAGGCGCCCAACCATACAACAGCCACTCCAATAGCTATCAAGCCGGTGTAGTTTGGCGATGTGCCGCTGACATCAAACGAGCTGGCCCTATTGAGTGACGAGCCTGACACAAGGAAAGGCACAGTTAGTCACCACCACGAACCACAAGAACTGAGACCCCCTTCGAACATATGTATTCTGCAGGGATCACAAATGAAACAATTCAGCCCGTAGGGAATCAATTCCAATGCTCCAAACGGGAGTTGATGGTTGAAATACCGTGGCAGGGAGGAGTTTGAACTTACAATTGTAGTTCGTCCAGCCTATCCGCTGTTTCCCCAAGTCATACACAATCATCTTATCGTGTAAAACAATATCTGTAGCCAGCCAGAGAGACCAATTAGTTAGTAAGAACAACTTTCAGAAAGAAAGTTAAAACAATTTATGGCAATTTATGGTAATATGTTAATTATTTATGTGAAGCTAGGATGGATTTACAGTACAGACAATGTTGGCATGAGGGAAATAGTCAGTGTTCATTTTATATAATACTAGTGAAAAGCCGAGACATTCTCCAAGCTACCTGAATATACAGTTGACAGGTAGGCTAACGTTTGCTATTGGCATAATTATTGAGATATTTGTTGAGAAGTTTATTTCTTTTAAAACATCCACGTCAGAATAGCATTCTCAAGTCCTATTAGCTATTATGTGCAGCTTACACTGGCTGATACAATAAGATGATTAACCTCCGAGTACAGTCATTCCTTGAACATTCTGGGGTAGTACCTGACTACTCTGCCAGGCAATGCACCACACAACAGCGTTTCCCTACGATATTTTTATATTTGAGATAAGTTCACCAGAAATATTGATAATATATGGAGCTGGGATAAAACACAAAAAGCAACAAAAGGCAGTTCGACTTACAACAGTACCCTGCTGCAAAAGATACTGCGACGGCTCCACTGTCATTGCAGCGCCGCCCTTAAAATACAGCGTCACCGTTGGAAATAACAAGTCAATGCTAGTAGAGAAGTAAAAAAAAAAGTTAATTCGACATTCTTAAAGACTCATACTGATAATATCATTCAGAGAAAAACGAAAACCTGCCAGAAGACTGAAAACACTTGTCCTGGTTCCCGGTCCACTTGGAGTTGAAAGGAGCTACAGATGGAGAGATCCCTGCAATTATCTGCAAATACCTAAATGTGAATTATTACGACCTAGATACCTAATAATGGCATACTAAAAAAATTGAAATCACATATTGATTGTTCAAAAGAAGAAGAATGAGTGTGAATGTGTGATCTGATCCTAAGAACTCACCGCAGTAACCAATGGGTTATAGGCTCCTTCCACAAGATATACTAGTGTTGTTCCTGAATCCACAACTGTTCCTTTTGAATTTGATGTTGCAAACAAGGAAGAATCAGTGGGTAGCTTTTGACCATTAACAGCGATGCTCTCCAGATTCAAAGTGTAAAGATACCTATATTCCAATAAGAATATTAAGACACAAAAAGTGGTTCGTATGAAGAATTCAGAAAGTTCCAAAATGGTAGAACCCACATTTTCAGGGATAAAAAACCCTAACTATATTGAATTATTGTTGGCTTCTCAAATAAGTGAAACACACATTTCTTTAGGAAAAAATAAATAAAGGGGAAATAAGGAGAGCACAAAGAAAAACACAAACTAAAAAGAATTCAAAAAAGTACCAAAATGTTAGAACCATAATTTCAGAGATTAAAAAAAACCATGCTATATTGTATTACGTTGGCCTCTCAAATTAGTGAAACACATGTATCTTTAGGGGAAAAAAGAAAGGAAAATAAAAGGAGAGCACAAGCACAAACTAAATAGAACTCAGACCGTGGGGAGGAGCACAAGCTTTATTTTAATAAGTAATTCGAACTCTGATAGGCAGGATTGCAAGAGACCTACCACTGGGCTACAACCCATTTATCAGATTAATTAATCTAACAAGCTTGTTTTGGATTATAGTGATAAAGATTGACAAAACAACGACCGAATCTGTTACTACACTTGCAGCCATCAGCTTATCATCCATAACAATTACCACCACAGATAACAGATGTATCAAATATGGTAATGAAATATAAGAGAGCGATGCAGAATTCTGAACTCTCACTTTATACACTCAAAGTAAATCCAGGAAACAAAAAAACTTACCGTGATGAAACAAGTGGAGTAAATACTAATCGTGGTGCCCCAGTTTTACCAAGAACGAGAATGCCACCACCTTCTTCGGAACCTTTCAGGCAATGAGAGAACACTTTAGGGGATAGCCCCTGAGAGTTCAGTTGTGAAATGATAGACAGTTGAGTCTGCGCAAACCCAAGAATCCCGTCTGTCCCAAAGAAGTGGGACACTGAGTTGGTACATCTGTTTAAAAAAGTTTGATTGAACCATGTGAGGCCAAATACGAAGAAATTATGTGGACCATGTTAGGCAGCAAACTTCACTTTGACTGTAATGCACGAATAAACAAGACTGCAACCAAAATGCATAGTTAAACCTCAAAATAACGCAAGATATAACTATACAAAGAAGATCAGCACAATGCCTGTCACTAAAACATCGATAATCAAAGACTAAATTTTTGGAGACATGGCACCAAAGCCACTAACATGATGCAGTCTACATGTCAGAGGATGGCCCCTTCATCACTCCAGAACAATAAATGTACTAATACTTGTCATATTCTGCCAACATCTTTTTGCTAGAGAATGAAATAAATGAATATATATAGGAAATAAACATTTAATCTGTATGAAATAATGTCAAGTATCTGCTGGGGAATTGAAAAAGATGCATGGAAAGCTTACCCAAAAACGACAGAGGCAGAATGCTGATTTCCCATGATAGTGTCGAAGTACATGGTGTCATTCACATAGTACCCGGACACCCTAGTCTCATCACCATATCTAAGATTATAACCACACAGGGCCAATGGTGTTTGGCAGACTGCGGACCCTGTTCCGTCGGCGTCTGCACAGCTATCATCTAAGCATGATATTTTGGATGATGTTGATGAAGAGTCGGGGTTGTATAACTCCGTCGAGACCTGAGAAAGAAAGAGATTATATTGATAAATACTCCCTCCGTTTTTTAATATAAGACATTTTAGGTGTTGTACATGTTGTCTAGATACATAGTAAAGTGAGTGAACATGCTCACTAATACATGTCTACATACATTTGTGTACATGTGCATGTGGGCAAATGCTAAAACATCTTATATTAAAAAACGGAGGGAGTATTTTGTTAATGTGATGGATAAGAGAATGGAGCCTCACATTGAGCACACTTTTGTCCGTGCAATTTTTGCAGCCCTTGCAAGCGACCCACGACATGACACTGCCAATGTCAATTTGGAAAGTGTGTTTCTTAGGGGGGGTTCCCTAATTTCACACTGGCATAATAGAGCCTGCACATTCTTCATGATTTAGATACAATGATGGATCGCAAACGAAAGGGTGTGTGTATGTATGTATTACGGTAATCGATAAGTAACTAAAGTCAGCACCCACCCAACGCCCAACGGGTTGAAGTTGCCCTCCAAATTGATGTTTACCCAAGGGCTCATCCTCGCATGCCTCGCCCTGTCCAGCTCCCTGAGGTGCTCCACATGGACCCCCTTGAGCGGTAGCACTCGCTCCAGCACCACCGCCGCCGCGAGCGCCGTCCCCGCGGCCGTGGCCAGGAGCACCACCACCACCAACATGGCCGGCGGCCTCATCGGCGCTAAATGCGTCGGGGAAGAGCTCGGAGGTCGTACCTTGGCCGGACGAGGTGCGATGTCACAGGCTAGGGTTTCGGGCGGCCGACTGCCCTTTTCTCCGTGCCTACAGCAGCTGGCTTCGCCGCGCCAAGGAGCCAACACCCCGCTGCCGCCGGTGAGATCGGGGCCCGATCTGGTTAGACTGGGCAATAATGACCTACGGGCTGGGAGAGACACGAAACGGGGTTAGGGCGGGAACAGATGAACTAGTAGTGTGTTAGTGAGTAGGGAAATAATTGCCGCACATTCCTTCTGTTGCTGGTTAACGACGGTCGACGGTGTGATCAAAACTAGCGGAGATTTCGGCCTTTGGAGTCGCAAAAAAAAAGGCTTTCGGCCTTTGGTCTAAGCCTAAGGTTGTCAACCAGGCTTGGGCCGCCTATGTTGCAAATAAGAGCCCAATTGCAAGACCCGTGCGGCGCTCAAAACCTAGAGCAAACACCATATCGGAGATATTGAAAAACAATTATTTCGCTGGCAAGCAAACCGATTACAAATGCACTGATCCAGGCAAAATTCGGTAATTGAAGTTTTGATACGGTTCAAATACCAAAGGTGCTTCGGCTCACCAATAGATTCAGCCATTCAGGTAGCTTGCTACTATTGTAAGAGCACAAATAGAGTAGACGTAACTTTTGCAGAACCTGATGAAAAATATCACTCACATCGTCTCTAAGCAGGTCAATACAGATAACAGAGCGCAAATGATGTAGCTTGCAGATAATGTACTCATGATTTATCATTCTCGCAACACGAACAGATAGATGTCGAACGGCACATGGTATTTTTGTCACCTTAGCATCCTCTAAACTGAAGCAGTCTTCTTTAGAGAGATACCTAACAAGTTAAAGCAAAGGAATGGTCTGAAGCTTACAGGGATGTTGACCTCTGGATCAGAGTTACTGGAATTGCAAGGCGACGACGGCAGATGCAAGGACAGAAAGGTTGCCGCAGAGGAAGCTTGGAGCTAGTGTTGTATTGGAAGAGGAATGAGATGCTAAAGTCTCCAAGCAGCAGGTCGCCAAAACAACAGTTGATATGGTCCAATGTGCATCGCGCTGATCCAGCTAGTTGCCTTTCCTTAAATACGGCTGAGCTGGACCACTGAAAACAATAACTAGCACTGTGGATAGCACACTAATCAAATAAAATCTATGCAAGTATGCTAAGCTGAATAAAAACAAGTGACAGTTCATTCCTCTTAGGAAATTACTCAATCAATGAGCATATGTTGACATAATGGAGTATACCGTAACAAGGCTTCAAGCTCCACCAGGGATACATATCTATCCACAGTTAGCAATACCAGGACTCTGCAAAAAGGAGAACAGACGCTAAACAGAAGCACCTTGTCCATGCTAATCGCTGAAGCTTCACCAGTTGGAATCACATCCGTCTGCATATCATTTAGGAGTCAAAGAACTCAAGAACCATCCTCTGATTGTGATACGCCTGCTGTTAGCACATCAAAACCAACAAGTCAATGAAATGGTGGGTTCGGTTACCCGCTTCTCCTGTTTTATTCTGTATCACAATCACTGTCCTTCGGCGCTTATCACAACATGGTCTTTGATTTATAGGATATTCATGAAAATGTTTTTATTAAGAAAAGGGTCTTTCATGATTTCATTACTTGAAACCATACAAGTTCTACAAAGTTCAGAAAGATATTCATGAAAATGTAAGATTTGCAACGGGTAACATGATTTCCATCCACCTGGGGCTCATATGACCACAATCAAATTGGGTCAGTGTATTTACATGGTAAAAATGGTGATACTAACTGTATCACGTTAATCCCGGGGAGCAAGATGGCCAAAGGACAAGGAAGAGAGACGATGACAGTGCTAAACACAGGGGAAGGAGAGATAAGACTGGGCGTGGTCACAACAATGTCCTTCCAAGTATAATCTCACAATTATAAGTAGTTTTTTTGTTCGCAAAAGCTTACAGGTTTTAACGAGCTCTGAAATTTGAATATATAGTTCACTAAAATATGGGGTTCACATTTGGAATGAGCTTGAATTAACTTTGTTTCACTGGACACCAAATTAGGATTATTCAGATTGCATGTAAACAATACTCGAAAATTACACATCTTCCAGAGTCCAGAAAAATGCAGAAAGAACACCAAAGATCAGAAAATAGTACTTACCTTCACAAGGCATAACTGTGCTTAGGCCTTAGTGTTCGTCAGTGTCTATCTGGTAAGCAAAGTAACAAACACGCTACTGAGATAGTCCAGTGAACATAAAGATCACCTATGTTCAAAGTTACAAAAAAAAAAACCTGTATCTGCATTGCGCACATACTTTCTATTATTTCACATTTCATTTTTTTCTATTGTAGCAAAACTAAGGAAGAATTAAAAGAACCCATCTGGCCTGCCCTTCAGTCCAATTGGATCAATCTTACAAGTTGAAAGATCAAAAGATCTACTGGGTTTGGGGGAGAAAAAACTTATCCAAATGAACAGACATATGCAAGCATTTTACCATGAATGGCATCACAAAGGAACATTGCACACTTGCACTGTATATAGCCGATATACAGCATCGAGTGATAAGAGTCGTCTTTCCAAGAAAATGGACTTCAATCATTGACAAACAGTGTATAGTACAATCCAAATTACACATATCTATGGCACTGCAGTCATGATTCAAATACAAGAACATAACAAAGTAATAAAAAAAGAAAGGAACCTGACTACCAAAGAAACGATGGAGATGAGACTGGGCCTGGTCAGAGATGTTCTTCCCAGCATCACGTTAGGTTAAAGAGTTACCTCCTTACCTGCCTGAATGAAGATGACAATTTAAGATAAAAAGAACTATTTGACTGGTTAAGACTGAAAAACAAGCAGTGGTCCATGAAAGTTTATAGGTAGTAGTCTCTTCAGCCACGCAGATAAAATATCGAAGATATTGTTGTCATTGTTCCAAAAGGCCGCAAAGCGAGCGGTGAGCGAGGCAAGGGGTCGGGCGTATGAGGACCTCTACCAGCGTCTAAACACGAAGGAAGGCGAAAGAGACATCTATAAGATGGCGAAGACGAGAGAAAGGAAGACAAGGGATGTCAACCAAGTCAAATGCATAAAGGACGGAGCGGATCAACTCCTCGTGAAGGACGAAGATATCAAGCGTAGATGGCGAGAGTACTTCGACGACCTGTTCAATGGAGAGAATGAGAGCTCTACCATTGAGCTAGACGATTCCTCCGATGATACCAGCCGACGCTTTGTGCGGCGTATCCAGGAGGCTGAGGTTAGGGAGACTTTGAAGAGGATGAAGGGAGGCAAGGCAATGGGCCCTGATGGTATCCCCATCGAGGTGTGGAGAGGCCTTGGAGACATAGCGATAGTATGGCTAACTAAACTTTTCAACCTCATTTTTCGGTCAAACAAGATGCCCGAAGAATGGAGGCGGAGTACATTAGTGCCAATCTTCAAGAACAAGGGGGATGTTCAAAGTTGCACTAATTACCGTGGAATCAAGTTGATGAGCCATACAATGAAGCTATGGGAGAGAGTCATTGAGCACCGTTTAAGAAGATTGACAAGCGTGACCAAAAATCAATTTGGTTTCATGCCTGGGAGGTCTACCATGGAAGCCATCTTCTTGGTACGACAACTTATGGAGAGATACAGGGAGAAGAAGAAGGATCTTCATATGGTGTTCATTGACTTGGAGAAAGCGTATGATAAGATACCACGGAATGTCATGTGGTGGGCCTTGGAGAAACACAAAGTCCCAACAAAGTACATTACCCTCATTAAGGATATGTATGATAATGTTGTGACAAGTGTTCGAACAAGTGATGGCGACACCGGTGACTTTCCAATTAAAATAGGACTGCACCAGGGGTCAGCTTTGAGCCCTTATCTCTTTACTTTGGTGATGGATGAGGTCACAGGGGATATACAAGGAGATATCCCATGGTGTATGCTCTTTGCGGATGATGTGGTGCTAATTGACGATAGTCGGGCGGGGGTTAATAGAAAGTTAGAGCTGTGGAGGCGGACTCTAGAATCGAAAGGTTTTAGGCTTAGTAGAACCAAAACTGAGTACATGAGGTGCAGTTTCAGTACTACTAGGCACGAGGAGGAAGAGGTTAGGCTTGATGGACAGGTGGTACCTGAGAAAGACACCTTCCGATATTTGGGGTCTATGCTCCAGAAGGATGGTGATATCGATGAAGATGTGAGTCATCGAATCAAAGCTGGTTGGATGAAGTGGCGCCAAGCTTCTGGCGTCCTCTGTGATAGGAAAGTGCCACAAAAGCTAAAAGGCAAGTTCTATAGGACGGCGATTCGACCTGCGATGTTGTATGGCGCAGAATGTTGGCCGACCAAGAGACGACATATCCAACAGTTAGGTGTAGCGGAGATGCGCATGTTGAGATGGATATGTGGCCACACAAGAAAGGACCGGGTTAGGAATGATGATATACGTGAGAGAGTTGGGGTAGCACCAATTGAAGAGAAGGTTGTCCAACACCGTCTAAGATGGTTTGGTCATATAGAACGTAGGCCTCCAGAAGCGCCATTGCATACCGGACGGATAAAGCGGGATGAGAATGTTAAGAGGGGTCGTGGTAGGCCAAACTTGACATGGGAGGAGTCTGTTAAGAGAGATCTGAAGGATTGGAATATCACCAAAGAACTAGCCATGGATAGGGCTGCGTGGAAGTTAGCTATCCATGTGCCAGAACCATGACCTAGTTTTCGAGATCTTATGGGTTTCAACTCTAGCCTACCCCAACTTGTTTGGGAAAAAAGGCTTTGTTGTTGTTGTTGTTGTTGTTCCAAAAGGATAGTACATGATGCTTTCAAGTTATTAATATTTAATATGCATAAAAAATAAGTAAAATGCTCCAAAACATTATTTTGGTTAAACATCAAAACGCTAATCATGAAGTGAAGTTAACCAGCACCAGAAAACACAATGATGACATCTGATTAATGGTATGCCCTCGTGATGATCCTTCGATTTTGATACACGCTCCTACTGCAAATATGACTAACCCCTTACTTTCATTGAACATATTAAATCAGTTTGGTATAATCCTACGTTAAAATAAGTTAACAACTGCCTTGAGGCAATAAAACTATTAGTATTTTCTCAGCATAATCATCAAATGGAGCATTTCTCAGGGCTGTATACTAACATCATCCTATTATATTGGAATAAACTATCGAAACCATGCGACAATTTGGTTAACCCCAGAGTGTAGACATATCAATATGACGGCTTGGATTAATATTAGAACCTCTATGTGTTTATGCACCAGTCTAGGATGAGCTGTCACAGAAATTTTAAAAACATCAATACAATCCCTGGCATAGATTCAAACTAGATCATTCTTGAAACCGAAAGATCACAATATCGACCAGGACAGAACAATACAGATTACCACTTATTGCTCGATATTATTGACAGTGAAAAAGTGTATCGGAGGGAAAGGACATAAGCGTTCTACCTATCGGAGGGAAAGGACATAAGCGTTCTACCTAGCATGAATGGACACAACAGAGGAACACAATACTGTACAAGATCAATGGTCCCTGTAATCAGTATGAAACAATCAATTTATAGGGGCAACTTTCCACAAGATTGGCATTGTTATTGACAAACAATACAGCCTGAGCTGAGCCAAAATTACACATATCTATAGCACTGCATTGGTGATGCAAACACGAGACAATAACAATACAGAAAGGAACAACTCAGAATCGTTGCTCACAGGCCAGCAGTGGGAAGCGAGGCCATGAACGCACTGTACGCGGAATCGAGGTCGAAGTTGAGCTGCCTGGCCTGCTGCTCGGTGAGCTCGTCCCGGCCCCCATCTTATGCAGCTTCCCGAGCCACTCGTTGACCTTAACCTTCCCTTCGAAGTCGGGCGGCAGGACGGTGCCGAGCTTCCCCATGGATGTGGAGAGGTCGTGGAGGAGGGGGCGGACCTGGTCGTTGGCGAGCATGTTGAGCTTGACGGCGTCCATGGCGGTGATGAAGCTCTGGACGCACTGGGCGATGGCGGACGCGGAGGCGGCGGTGGAGGGCTGCGCGGAGGAGGAGGCGGTGGCGGCGCGGAGCTCGACGGTGGCGGGGACGCCGGACTGGACGAGGCGGTTGAGCGCGGCGGGGCAGTCGAGGCGGTAGGCCTGGACGAAGCGCGGGATGGTGACGACGCCGGCTAGGGAGGAGGAGAGGGAGTTGAACTGCGAGATGAGCTTGAGGCAGTCGGCCTCGTAGTCGGAGGCGGAGACGAGGTCGCGCACGTACGCGCGCTCCAGCTTCTCCGTCGCCTTGATGATCGCGTACAGGTCCGCCAGGCTCTCCAGCAGCTCTCGCTCCCGCTTGTCGTTCCACAGCTTCACCTCCATCGGCGCCGGCGGGCGGATCTCGGGGCTAGGGTTCCGCCGTGCCGCGCGGGATTGGGGGAGCAGGGAGGAGGGGAGGGATCGGAGTTTGTGAGGCTGAATAACTACGAGGGGTTTCGTGTAAAGTGCAGAGACTTTGGTGGTGCACTGGTGCCCCGCACGCGTTTGTTTGCGCTGCCTTTCTTCTGAAGTAGTCTCCTCTCGCTGCCACGTCTGCGCGAACCAAACGCAAAAGACGAAAGAACTGCAACGCACGGCAGCTTTCAGTTTCTTTCTCTTATCGTGAGGGCATCGATGAGAGAGGCGTTTTTCCACCTCTTTAATTATAATGATTTTTAAATGTATTTTGAAATGTCAAAAAATAACACAAATAATGTTTCTGTATAGATCTCAACATTCTATATGTTCATAAATTCGTTTCACGAAAAATCAACACTTTTTGTGGAAATACGAATATCAAAACTTGTTCCTAAAATAAGGTTTTTCTTGAAGACTATTTTTTGTCGTTTTTACACATACCACAAAAAATGTCGGTTTTATACAAAATGATTTTGTGAACACATATAATGTGGAGATGTATCCATGAAGTTTTATTTTCGGATTTTTTCAACATTTTGAAATATGTTTTTAAAATACCGAATGCATGTGCGTCGGGGGCCAAAATAGATTTCATATATGTATGTGTCGCACTCCGCTTTGGTTAAACGACATGGATTAGAGGATCTCCATCCTCACTCCCAATAGTGTCCGGATTTACTCTGTCTGGCACTCTATCGGTAGCGTCGGATACACCGGCACTCTACTGGGATTGTGTCCCCCGATGGCACCCCTGAAAAAAGAGGGGGGTGTCTCTCCATGTGTCGTTGTAGGTGGGCCATACCGAACATTAGTTTGTGTTCGGCATTGCCAATTGACTCTCAAGTATAGGGAGTGGGTCGATATTGCCAGACTTAATATTGGTACCTCCTATATCAACAAGAAACAATGTATCAACATAGTGTAAAGAAAAATAATGTATCAACACAATCGCTAGCCGGCTGGCCACTGTTACTGCACGCACTGATGGGGCGGTCAACGGGCAGTTTTCGCTGCACAAAATCATGATTGGTGTACATTGTGTTTACACGCCGCAGATTCGGGGGCGGGTGAAACTTTTTTGGAAATTGGTATGCGTTGGTGGTGCATGAATTCTAAAAAGCTTTCTACCTTGCGAAATCTTTGGACACTGTTCAATGCAGCCACGCACCAGGGTCGTTCTTTTCTCCCTACTAGGAAAATTTTGCGCGGCGACACCGCCGCGCCCGTGTGGTAAAATTAAAATTTGGAAATGTTCTTATTTAAAAAGTGTGGAAATGTGAAATCATTGAAATGCAAAGAGAGGTTATGTTTAAAAATTGTTTAGATTTCGGAAAATGTTCAAAATGGGAAGTTTTGTAGATTTGATTTCTTTTTACGTTAGTAAAATGATCAGTCTTGAAAGGTGTTCGAAATTTTGAAATATACAGATTTGAAGGACATTTAAATCTTCAAAATATTCAAATTTTATTTTGATCATATGTTGTAGACAGTCAGTCTTTATTTTTGTGATCATGTTGATATATTTTTCTGTTTGTTAATGCTCAGATTTGAAAGGCAATTGAAATTTAAAAACATTTAAGTTTGGATTTTTGATCGTGTGCCATAGTTAGTTAGCATGTATTTTTTGTGATCATGTTGATATATTTTTCTAGTTGTTCGTTGACAGTGAAATATGAATCTTTGGTGTTATCAGAACTAACTTCGGATTTGTGTTCTATCGATAAAAAACTAAACATCGAAAAAGGAAAAGAGTAATTAACATACGACGCCAGTGCACTGCATTTAGTATGGATGATATGACAAATTAATGGTATTGAGATGTATCTTTAAAAAATTATTGTTCGCTACAGTCGGCTTAGGTCTTAAAGCACTGTTGGAGTTGGATTAGAAAGAGTCACTGAATTTAGACCTTTTGTGGTAAACTTCTGTTATGCTATATAAAGTGTTAACAGTAAGAGAAATTTCATATAAAGAAATCAAGAATGAACTTTGATATAAGCAGCTTGCATAAGGTGTGAACAGAAATATTTTAGTGTCCAATAAGGTTTTTTTTAACATCTTCCATCTTACAAAATAAATATATAATGGAAAATGAATTAATTTTCTTTGGAACTTGATTGGATTAAATCGAACATCTCCTAAGCATCAATAAATCTATACATTTACAGTTAGAAGGAAACTGTAATAAAGTTATGAAGCATAAGATCTGAGTAGGTTAACATCGTATAAGTAGCATGTAAGCAAATTATTTTTAGATTACAAAAAAATTATGTTGTACAAAAAGGAATAAATTTTTCTTGAAGTTTTGTAGGGCTTTCATCGAACACCTTTCATCATGAATGAATAATAGTTTGTAGAGGTGCAAAAAATTGTTTGACGAATAGTTAAATGGAATCAAATATTATATGCGTAATTCCCTTGAACTCCTCTGTTAGGTTGACTCAATTTAAATGAGCATAAAATGGAAAAGAGTTGTAGTGAGCATAATTTCTTATCCGTCAGAATTCGAAATGTTGAAATTTGTCGGATTTTGTCGTGTGAAGTATCTTCAAATATCTAGCGGATTAAACTGAATTTTTTTTCTGTTAATGTTTAATGTATGTTCATAGTGAGTGCAAATGAACATTTATTGATTTGCGTTCTATAATTATAATCAGTTTATTTAGATTATATTTAAATAAGTACCAAATTGAAATGTTCAATTTGAGTTAGTAATTAGAGGTAATGCATTATTTAAGCAAATTATTATTATTACTACTATTTTTTATACATTTTTTGTGCGAAGAATTTGAAAATTCGTTAAATTTTAAAAAAAATTGCATGTTATTTACATTTTCATGAATAACAGATTGAAAGTTATGAGCTTTGCAATTTCCAGTATTTTATTATGTTATTAAGTACTATCTGGAAATTATATTGGTTTGTCATTATTATTATTTTGTTTTTTATACAATTTCTGTGCAAAGGGTGTGTAAATTTGTTAAATTTGAAATTTATTGGTATATTATTTGCATTTTTCATGAATAACAGATTAAAAGTTATGAATTTATTGTCTGAAAATCATCGTGGTAGAGATCGGTTTATTATTATTGTTATTATTATTATTTTTTACACAATTTCTATGTGAAGAGTTTGAAAATTTATTAAATTTGTTTTTTTTTTGACATATTTTTTACATTTTCATGAATAACAGTTTAAAAGTGTATTTGGATTTGAGAATTGTTGAAATGCAAAGAGAGCGTACATTCGGAAATTGTTTGGATTTTAAAAATTATTCAAGTTGGAAAGTTATGTAGATTCGATTTCTTCTTGCATTTCTAAAATGGTCATTTCGATATATTTTCCATATTTTGTTGCTGGATATGGGTGAAAGTACAGATATTGTAGCATTTAGTAGTTCATGGAAATTGTTTAAATACCGTAAAAAATATCTATAAAGTGTCTAAAATTTTATAAAGCATGATCTATTTTAAATTTTGCTCTTTGATTCAATTATATTTATTTGGGAACTAAGGTTGAAACAACTATGTCTCAATAATTAGAGGGAATGCATTTTTTGAACATATAATAAATTTACCATCATATACTTGGATGAAGTGCATTTGGATCTTATTGAAATATTTACCAAATTGGAGTGTAAGTGCATTTGGATCTTATTGAAATATTTACCAAATTGGAATGTGGAAGATATGTTTATTTTTGTTATAAATAGCTAGCAATTGTTTTTTTTACTGTTTGGATATGTTGTAAATATTTTTATGTAAGCATGTTTGGTTTTTTTACTATAATTAGCTAGTATTTATTTTTCCTGACCATTTGATATTTGAGAAAATTCAAAGGAAGGTGATATTCGTAAGTTTTTTTCAAAATTCAAAGGAAGGTGATATTCGTAAGTTTTACCAATCCGCCGCACCCGTGTGGTAAAATTCAAATTTGAAATCGTCGGCGTTTAAAAATTGCGTATATTTGAGAATCATTCGGATGAGAAGAGAGTTTGTGTTTGAAAATTGTTTAGATTGCGAAATTTTGTCGAGTTGGAAAGTTTTTTAGATTTTAATTATTTTAACGTTAATAAAATGGTTAGAATTGAAAGGCAACTGAAATTTTGAATTTAGATTTCGAAAATTTGTCGAATTGATGTGTTTTTTTAGATTTTAATTTATGGAAAGTTTTCCATCTTCTGGTTTTTTTCTTCAAAAAACTGCCAAGTGGGATCCGCTGCCATGTTTTTTTTTGTCATATTTGTAAATACCGCAACGTGAAGAATTCAAATTTGAAGATGTCTACATTCAAAATTTGTTTGAATTGAGATCTGTCGAAATTCAAAGGAAGGTGATATTCGTAAGTTTTTTTCAAAATCTGTGAATTGGTAAATTTGGGAAGATATTCACATTTTTTTGAATTGTTTGCATATTTAGTAAATGCTTAGATTTTGCAGGCATGTTCATATATTTGACTGGAATTTAGGAAATATTTACACGTTGTCTAATCTAAAAAATTGGTTTAAATTTCAGTGTGAACACGGTGGTCTGGAAAGTTAAGGTTTGGAAATGTATGCATAAAAATTTGCTAAGTTTTGAATATATTGAAATTCGAGGAAATTTTACACTTAAAATTTATTTAATTTTCAGAGTTGTTCAATTTGGGAAGGCATGCATATTTGGATTTGGTAAATGCTTATTCAAATTTTGGGTTTGTATTTGAGAAGTAATAAAAGTTTTTTTTTGCAAAAGAAAAGTGAAACAGAAAAAACAGGGAAAAAAAAGAAAAAAGAACAGAGGAAAAAAAAAAGAACATAGGGGAAAAAAGAAAAGAGGGCCGAGCCCAGCATGCAGCCCAGTGAGCCCAGGCCCGCTGTGACGTCAAGCTGACGACAGCGGCGGCCGGGCTCTGCCGCGGCGGCGGCGAGCTCGCCGGCAGCGCGCCCGTGCGAGGCAGGACGCGGGACTGGGCGCGTCCGATGCGCCTCGACGCGGGCTGCCAGAAAGTGGCGGCGCGGCCACGATTTGGTCGCCGGACCATCGCCGGCGACGCGCGGACGCGGCGGAGGAAGCAGCGGACCACGGCGTCGATTCCGGCGACGGTGCGGCCTCCCGGCAAGCGTCTCTTGGCGAGGAAGGAGAAGCGACGACGGCGGAGTCCGTGGTGTGCTTGGAATCAAGGGGGAGGACCGGAGCGGCCGCATCGACCGCGGCGGCCGGCGGCGAACTCCGGATCGAGCGAGGAGAGAGAAGGAGAAGGGGGTTCTGCGGGTTTTTTTCCATCAAGGCCCTCGGATTTCTCTGAATTTTCATTTAGGTCCATCTGTTCGATAAGCTGAGGATTGCGACGCAATTTGCAGCCTTGTGTGTCGTTTTTTGTAAAAATACCACGCTGAACGTCTGCTGGCCGTCTGATGGAAGATCGACGGCGCGGACTGCAGGACGCACTGTAGAAGTGCAATACTGTAGCTAACGCGCTGGGGCGACGTGGCCGCCTCCTGGCCGTCGGATCGATCGATCGGAGGGCAGAGAAAAGGGGGTGACGTGGGCAGCGCGATAGGAGGCTGAGCCGGTCGGCTTTGATATATTGATAGATTTTGGTTGGCACAGTGCAATGCTAGGAATACTGTTATACCGAATTACCGACAACAGTCAAAGAGCCAAGAGCAACAGTAACTTGTCTTCTGTAGACAGGTAATTCTCCCTATTTTGGTTGGCACAGTGCATTGCTAGGAATACTGTTATACCGAATTACCGACAACAGTCAAAGAGTCAAGAGCAATAGTAACTTGTCTTCTGTAGACAGGTAACTAGAACTTTTTTTTTCTAGGGAAGCTAGCAGTAACTACTGCTCCCTCCATATTTAATTGACACACATTTTGTTACACATGGATGTATCTAGACATCAAACAAGTATAGATATATTCATATTTGGACAAAACCAAGTCAATTAATTTGGAACGGATGGAGTACTAGACAGTCAGTCATTCAGGCTCAGAAGAGCCTATTTGTGTAGTGGTCTACCCATGATAGGGATAGGCTGGAAGCCATGAAACTGTGATTTCCAACGTCTTCAGTCTGTACTCTGTAACCCGTAACTGTCAGCTAAAGCTCGAAGCTGAACCTGAACGAGCTTCGTCGCTACTCGAGCCCTGTGATTCTCGCGGTCGGGAAATGCCGGATTTGTCAAATACCACAACATCGCTGGCCGCCTTGCCCATGATCATCTGTTTGCACAGAAGTGACAAAGCAAACGGTGCAGGTGAGGATATGTTCGTACTACAGTCTACAGACATGAGACATCGCGATCAGGAAATGTTGCTGATGACAGCAGGAATTAGACGATTAGGCAATGATGGTGCGATTGTTAAACACCGCTAGTACTCCACGTCTCCACTAGACTGCCAGGGCACTGAAGTCTGAGATTAACAAATGGGCATAGACGGTACGCACTAGCTCCTGGGAAGCTTGGAGACTTGTTTATTTTTCTGACTATTCGGCGCCGAATCTAGGCCGGTTTGTTTACTCAGGATACCAAAGGAACTCTCTGACATTAACTTTAATTAAGAGAACAACTGAATAAGTCTCGACAAAAGGTTAATTCAGATTCATTGTGACAATTAAGAATATGGAAGAAATGTTATTTCGGTTCTCTACCATCTAAAACAACAGAGTACTATATTTAGCATTCGAAAATCGGTAGTGGCTCCCGAGCACAGTGGTACCCGTTTTTTGAAAAAAACTGAAAACCCTACTTATAGGTTCCGCAACTCTTTCTCGCATATCCATACATCAAATTCGGTAAGAATGTGAGTGCATCGATGCACTAAGTGGTTCTCTTCAAGGCGACAACTGAACATTTACAAAGAAGACGGGGGCAATCTCCACAAATCAATTGGAGACTCAAAGAATATTCCGGAACTTTACACCACCAAGATTAAGCTCCGAAACAACCTCTTACAACTAGGGCGCCCAAGCACCCAAGACGATTCAAAATGGATTGAATAGGCACTAGTACAAAATCTCACGTTAAAGCCGGTTAATCTAAAATAAAAATCATCCGTCTGGGGAAAAGGCTCTCAGGCGGCCGTAATTTTGGTACCGTATCTATAATTCTTGAAACGGTTCATATTGTTATCCGTCTATAATAATAAACCACTAGAGACGGTCAATGCAATAATAAACCACTAGAGACGGTCAAGAGAGTCAACCGGCTCTGAAGATTTTACAGACGGTCAGAATAATCGACCAGCTATAGCTCTTACTGCCTAAAATACTTGTATGCCAAACTGACGAATGCACGCTGAAACATGAACAAGATTGATATCTACTACGCGCTTCTATTCTTATAGATAGTGTTGGACCTCCAAGTGCAGAGATTTGTAGGACAACAGCAATTTTCCCTTAAGTGTGTAACCCAAGATTTATCGAACTCAGAGAGGTACAGGTCAAAGAATCCCTCAAACAACCCTACAATTAAAATACAAGAAGTCTCTTGTGTCCCCAACACACCCAATACACTTGTCAGATGTATAGGTGTACTAGTTCGGCGAAGAGATGGTAAAATGCAAGTGATATGGATGGTAAAAGATGGTATTTGTAATATGTAATAAAAATAGCAGCAAGCAAACATGTAACAAAAGTGACTAAAAACGGTGTTCCGATGCTTGGAAACAAGGTCCTGGGATCATACTTTCACTAGTGGTCACTCTCAACACTATTAGCACAATTGCATGATACTTCCTCTTCAACATGTAACTTAGGTGCTACTCAGAATTATTCCTCTGCTAGATAGAACACCATTACTACCGCGTATGGCTACAAAAGCACACCTTAAAGTTCAAACACCACAATTCCTGCGTAGGGCTACAAAAGTACACATTAAAGTCTGAACACCACAATTTCATAATGACATCCAACACCAAGAATAACTCATGATAAATATCTAATCTATTATCCATAGAGCCACACACAAATACCCACACTGTCATCATTGGTACTGTGTTGCCAACAATGACTCCGAAAATTAGATAACACCACCTGAGCAACATATCCATTACAGAATGAAAGGGAAACATCATATGAATTCGACTAGGCTAACAATGCTCATGATCACATAAAGATCAAATAACCACATAGCTATAAGTAGAGCCCTCAGCCCCGATGAAGAACTACTCCCGCTGCATCATGGGAGGCAGCAAGGTCAATGAAGATGGCTCCGGGGGCAATTCCCCGTCCCGACAGGGTTACGGAACAGGACCTTATATCCCCGAATTAGGGTCTTTGGTGGCGGCGGAGCTCAGATGTGTTTCTGGAGAAATCTTTCGGCGTGCGTGAGTTTTAGGTCAGGGAGGCATTTATCAGCGAAGAGGCGACGCGGCGCGGTCGAGGAGGCGCCCAGGTGACCCCCAGGCGTGGCCAAGGCCCCTCCCAGGTCTGGTCTTCGGGCGCAGTCTTTGTTTCCATGAATAAAAATTCTCCATAAATTTTCAGGGAATTCCGAGAATATTTCTTTACTAAAATTTCTGAAACAAAAAGACAGCAGAAAATAGGAACTGGCACTAGGCATCTTGTTAATAGGTTAGTTCCATAAAATGTGCCAAAATGATATAAAAACATTATAAAAAATGTGGCAATGATATATATCAAGCATGGAACAATCAAAAATTATAGATACGTTTGAGACGTATCAGCATCCCCAAACTTAATTCCTGCTCGTCCTCGAGTAGGTAAATGATAACAAAATAATTTTTGTAGTGACATGCTACCAACACAACCTTGATCAAATAATAATGTAAGCACATGAACTGAATGAAGTGATCCAAGGCAATGGTCTATAGTTGATATAAAGTAAACAATGATTAACCATGTGTAACATCTAAGTAAGAATTTTTCATGAACATTACTTTGGAGACTTAAAATTATAAAACTTGACATGATTGATAGCTCACAAAGCAACATTCTTTCGTCAAAAGTGTTTGACCAACACAAAGGAAAATTTAAGTTTTCAGCAAAAGATTCAACTTGCAACATATTTATCTCATGATAATGTCAATACAAAGTTTTCACGGTTAGACATAAATGTAGTAGACTTGCACCACAATTGATACTATGTGTTTGTTTGAGAGATAAAGATTGGGAAGGAAAACCGACTCAACATAAAAGTAAAAAAAAGCCCTTCACGGAGGGAAGCAGAGATTAATCATGTGCTAGAGCTTTTTAGTTTTTGAAAACATATAGAGATATAAAAATAAATTTTTGAGAGGTGCATACTATGGTCACGAATGGTAATAGAGTTCTTGATATCTTCCATGCCAAACAAGTTTTATAGCGGTTCCGAGATATTTATACTTTGCACTTTACAATATGAACTTTATATAGCTTTGACACTCCTCCCCACCTTTTGCTTTCACAAACCATGGCTAACCGAATCCTCGGGTGCCTGCCAACAACCACTTATCCATGGAGGAGTGTCTATTTTTATTTTTATTATAATGGTCTAACGAGTTCTTTGCAAAATTATAGACGAGCAGATGAAGCATGCAAGTCAAGATAAACTTTATTTGGTATGGAAGATAACAAACCCAACTACTACTTCCTCATGAGCTCGACAGCAGTGGCACAAAATAGGAGTAATAATATTTTGAATATTTAAAGGTAGCACACGAAAAATTTACTTGGAGTGGCAGGAAATACCACATGTAGGTAGGTATGATGGACACGAATGTCATGGATATTTGGCTCAAGGATTTTGGATGCACGAGAAGCATTCCCTCCCAATACAGAGTTTTTAGGCTTGGCAAGGTGTCAAGCAAACACATATCATCAAACCAATACACGAATGACCACATGATATACATTAAGCATTCATTAGACTCTACACTGTCTTCCTTGTTAACCAAAGCATACCTTTTAAAAATAATATCTAGACTTTGAGAAATACCAACCAAGACAAACGTCATAATTGTAAGCTTTACGGTATTTCTCCACTAATCCATTCTTAAGTAAATGATCCACAAGTTTAAGCATTAATCTATTTCATCTCTCAAAACAATTGACAAGTATCAAGTTATTCAAGACAATTATCTACAAGATTATGTAAGCTTCTTTTACCACTTCCTACATGATAATTTCCTTTCAACCAAACACCAATCAACTTATTTAAACAAACTCTCTAAGCAAGTACGCATGAAAACACAAGAGAGTACATCCTAACTACAAGAAACTAATAGTTTTGAACAAGAGATACATGAAAAATAAGAGCCGGATGGCCGCTCGGGGGTGCCGGACAATGGTCGGACGTGCCCAACTTGGCTCACAGACAGATGGGTCCCGCGTGTCATCCACACACTGGTCATTTCGTCGGTTTAATGGCGGAGCAGCCCTCCCACCGGTGCTGCCAGGCCAGTGCGGCGAAGACGCGTCGCCGGCATTAAACCGTCCCGTCGCATCACCACCCACCCGCCGGTTTCCGCCCTCGCCACCGTTTCCCGCCGCTTCCCGCCTTGCTTTCCCACGCGCACGGCCGGCTATAAGAAGCCCCGGCGTGCGTCCACTTTCTCGCCGTGCTCTCCCCTCTCCGCCGTAGACAAAAACAGACACCCCCTGCCGCCGTAGTAGACAGCATGCCTCGCCACGAAGCATCCTCCTAGGCCACCCTCGCCAAGGCCGCGCGCCATCGCTACCCGGCGGAGGGAACAAACCCTCCGCCGTCTGACAACCAGGAGGGTGAGGAGGACGCGCCAGACCTCCATCTCGGGATCCAGCCGCAGCCGGAGCCCGAGCTGGGGATGGTGCCACAGCCGCTGCCGGAGCCCGAGGTGGAGATGGCGCCGTAGCCGTGGTTGGAGCAGGTTGCCACGATGAACTCCCTCCTCACCGCGCACTCCGACAGGATGTACCGCCAGGTGACCGTCATGTTCGCCGCTGCAGAAAAGCTGAACGCCCTGAGGGCGGGTCGCATGGCGTGCGAGGCTTGCTGCTTCGACGTGGCGGACGCCCACCATCGCCGGGTGGAAGCAGCTTTCCAGCGAGCCGACGAGGCACAGGCGCTAGAGTTGGCGCACCGGGAGACCGAGGCGCGGGAGAGGTGGACGATGGCGCTAGCGGATGGCAGAGGCAACATGCCCGGGCTGTCGTGAGCGCGGTCCGCCAGCAGAGGCGCATGCGTGCGCGCGCTCGCAACGTGATACGTCCAAAACGTATCTATAATTTTTGATGTTCCATGCCTATTATATATTGATTACCACATATTTATCATACACTTTATATCATTTTTATGCATTTTCTGGGACTAACCTATTAACAAGATGCCATAGTGCCAGTTCTGTTTTCTGCTGTCTTTTTGTTTCAGAAAATCTATTCTGGAAATATTCTCGGAATTGGACGCCAATTTAACTGATTTATTTCTGGACCGAGACGGAGCAGCAGCTAGGAGGACGGAGCCGGGGGCCACACCAGGCAGGCCGGCGGGCCCACGGCGCGGCCCAGGGTAGGGCCGCGCACCTAGGCCGCCGCCCCACCTCGGCTGGCCACCGACGCCGCCCTTTTGCCTATAAATTGCATCTAATCGGGAAACCCTAGATACCCAAGCAAAAATCCACGAAAAGTTCTGAGGCCACCGTCGTCTTCAACCCTAGTTCGGGAGGGTTTCTGCAGTTCTTCTCGGCACCTTGCCGGAGGGGAAATCATCACCGGAGGGCTCTACATCACCATGCCTGCCTCCGGAGTGATGCGTGAGTAGTTCTCCACGGGACTACGGGTCCATAGCAGTAGCTAGTTGGTAGTCTCTCCACCATGTGCTATCATGTTTAGATCTTGTGAGCTGCCTAACATGATCAAGATCATCTTTATGTAATGCTACATGTTGTGTTTGTTGGGATCCGATGAATTGTGAAGTTATGATCAAGTTTGTTCATCTATCTATATTATGTTTTATCTATGTTTCCTGCATGCTCTCCGTTGTTAGTAGATGCTTTGGCCAAGTAGATGCTAATGACTTCAAGAGAGGGTATTTATGCTAGATAGTGGGTTCATGCCTCTAGAAGCCTGACCTTGATAGACAGAAACAACTAAGGCTGTAGATGTGCTGTTGCCACTAGGGATAAAATAACCGATGCTTAGCTTAAGGGTACTGCTGTTAAGTCTAATGCGTTTGTTTACATGACACACTTTGCTTAATGCTATAATCTGTTGCTTGCAACTTAATACTCATGGGAGACCCGGAAACTATCTTGTGAGTGGATTATGAGTCATAGATGCAGCTAGTAAGCGGTATGTGTATATTGTTGTAATGTCCAATAGATATAACAATGAACATGTGCTTGTCATATATTGCATTGTCATGCGTTTGCAAATTATCAATTGCCCAGCTGTAATTTTTTCACCCAACATGTATGTTTATTTGTCTTATGGAGAGACACCACTAGTGAACTGTGGACCCCGGTCCTTTATTCCACACTGATACAAACACCGTTTTCACCACGCTCTACGTTACTTCCTGCTGCTACTTTTGTGTTCATCATCACATTCTACACCATACGTTTAATCCTTTGTATTCAGCAAGCCGGGGAGATTGACAACCTTCCTGTTTCGTTGGGGCAAAGTATTTTGATTGTGTGTGTGCAGGTCCACGTCAGTGATCGGGTAACGGCGCCACTGACACCTTTCTAAAGCTCTTCCAATTCCTACTGGATCTGACAACCTTGGTTTGTAATCAAGGGAAAACTTTGCTGCTGACTACATCATACCTTCCTCTTGGGGTTTCCCAACGAACGTGCATTCCACGTCATCAAGCAAACTTTTTCTGGCATCGTTGCCGGGGAATTGGAAGCTGCAGCAAGGGGAGTTACACGCCACTAGTCTCATTACTTTGTTATTGTCTTGCTGATTTATTATGTCTAGCTCTTTACTTGCTATCAATGGTTAATTTCCTTGAAACTAGTCCTATGGCTGAAAACAACATGAGAGAGCTTTATGAAATTTATCTTGAGTTGGGACATGAAGTGTTTGAAGAGAAAATTAAAAAACCTATGGAACTTTATTTGCATGATAGTGGTAATACTATTACTATGAATTCTTTGAACACCATTATTGCTAATGCCATGGAAAATTCTAAGCTTGGGGAAGCTGGTTTTGATAAAAATGATATTTTTAGTCCCCCAAGCTTGTAGGAGGAAATTTTCTTTGATGATACTTTGACTCCAATTTACGATGATTATAATGATTGTGCTATTTTAGTTCCACCTACTATTGAGGATAAAATTTATTGTGATTATGATATGCCTCCTATATATGATGTTTACAATGATGGCTGTGATAGTTTTACTCCCACTATTACTAATGAAATTGATTATGGTTATGTGGAGAGTAATGATACTTTTATGCGTGTGAATCATGATAAGAATGATTTATGTGATAGCTATATTGTTGAGTCTATTCAGGATGCTACTGAAAATTATTTTGAGAGAGGAAAATATGGTTATAAAAATCTTCATGTTATTAAATTTCTTCTCTTTATGATGAAAGTTTTGAGCTTTCTCTTGTGTTGCTTTTATATGATGTTTGCTTTAAAACCTAATGGTCAGTATGAGAGAGGGAGACACGATTTCATATATCTCAATAATATTAAGTCTCCTCTCTTTATATTGAAAGTTTTGAAATTGCACTTGTTTTGCCCTCCTATGTTAGTCACTTTGTGCTTCACTGACTTGTTTTCTTACAAGGCTCTATGCATAGGAAGAGTGTTAGATTTAAACGTGTTCTATATATGCTTCATGATGCTCTCTTTTATGTTTCAACTCTTATCTTTATGTGAGCATCATAAAAATCACTATGCCTAGCTAAAAGGCGTTAAAGAGAAGCGCTTGTGGGAGTCAACCCATTTTTATTTTCTGTTTTTTTATTCAAGGATGTTGCTTACTTCTATAACAACTCCTTTGTATCTTTTGTTTTCGTTTTTGTTGTGCCAAGAAAAGCCTCTAATGCAAGAAAGTGCTAAAGCTTTATTTGCTGTCCAGAAACAGATTTCTGTACCTCACGGTAAAAATTCGTGGAAAATCATGGATTACTATTTTGATCTGTACATTTTTTTAGCAGAAGCCTGAACTTATTACCTATCTTTCGTTAGTTAACTGTTTTCTGATTGGAGCATCGGAAGTGCCTCGAAAAAATTCGTCTTTACGGACTGTTCTGGTTTTGATAGATTCTGTTTTTGTTTTGCATTGTCTCTTTTGCAAGTATAGATTCATGTTCTTCGGGGGGAGATCAAGATCTTGCTTAGTAACAGTAGCTAATGTTTAAACTTAAGTCATGAATTGTGTTTTACAGAACCAAGTGAGTTTATGTTTTGATGCACTAACCTCTCTAATGAAGTTTGCGAGTTATCTTTGTGTGAAGGAAGTTTTCAAGTATTAGGAGAGGAGGATGATATAAGAAGATCAAGAAGAGAGAAAAGCTTAAGTTTGGGGAGGCTCCCTTGGATCTCCCCAACATATATCAAGAAGACTCAAGCGTCTAAGCTTGGGGATGCCTTGG
Source organism: Poa pratensis (assembly GCA_947311845.1). Taxonomy (NCBI): domain Eukaryota; kingdom Viridiplantae; phylum Streptophyta; class Magnoliopsida; order Poales; family Poaceae; genus Poa; species Poa pratensis. Next base: position 35,250,146 of record CAMZMU010000057.1, read on the forward strand.
GCATCCCCTTCTTCATCAATATATTATCAGGTCACCTCTATTGAGACTATATTTTTATTGCATCACATATTGTGTGCTGTTCTTGTAGCGTCTGTGTGTTTTCTTTTCTGTTTGTTTTTGTTTTGTTTTCTGATCATAACTTAGTTGGATCCTAGCACTCTTGTTTGGGAGAGAGACACACTCCACTTTTGCTTAGAATACTCTTGTTCTTCACTTATACTTGTTGAGTATTCTTGTTTAGCACTGCTATGCTATTAGCTCTTATTTTTCATGTATCTCTTGTTCAGAGCTATTAGTTCTTTTATAGAAAGTACTCTCTTGCTTCACTTATATTTGTTTGGAGTGTTGTATAATTGGCGTCTGGTTGGAACAGAAAATGCTAAAGTGTGTGGTAGTTGTATAATGGAAAAACTTGCATAGTCTTGTAGATCATTGAACTTTGATAACTTGATTCCTTGCAAATGTTTTGAGATATTAAGAAATTAGATGTTAAATGCTTTCTGGTTAATTAAAGCTAAAATCTGATTAGTGGTTGTGTTATTAAAGCTTGTACCGTACTACAAACTCTTAAAATTGCTGAAGGTGTAGTTGGACTTGATAGCTTCTCATGTCTGAAGGTTTTTGGAAACAACATAGTTGCGTGCTAAGGTCGAGGGATCTAGCGGAGTACTTGTGCCTCCGTGAACGGCCCTCCGTGGGGTAAATTTAATCATGCTCTTAATGTTGAACCTGCTAGTTGTTTGCAATAAACTTGTGAATTCTTTTTGACTAATGTTGAGCTACGGTTTTTGGCACTTCCACTGTCCATATTTTGCTAGCCTCTTCGGTGTTGTGCATTGCCTTCTGATCACATTGAGAGTTGTGCATACTTCGCCAATACATCCAATCCCGTGGGAGAACTTCATCTTGTTCTCCTACACATAAGCCAAACATATTCCTCAAAACTGCCACCATAACTACCTATCACAGCATTTCCATAGCTGTTCCGAGATATATTTTCATGCAACTTCCACCTTACATTACATGACTTGTTGTCATTCATCATTGTTATATTTGCTTTGCATGATTCTATACAGCTGATGTGTGGTTTTACCCATATTACGCTAGACCATTGCACATCCTGCTACACTGGCAGAGCCATACAGTTTCATACATCATGTTTTGTGAAGGAGATATGGCCTAGAGGCAATTAATAAAGTGATTTTATTTGTCATATCTCTATTGTTCATAATACGTTTCAATACCATGTTATAACTGTATTACGCGGAAACATTAATACACGTGTGGTATGAAAACAACCAGGTCCCTAGTAGCCTCTATTTAACTAGTTCGTTGGGTAACAGATGATCAAGGTTTCCTGATCATGGACAATGGCATCAGTTAACAACGGAGTCATATCATTAGGTGAATGATTTGATGGACATACCCAAAATATAGAAACGTAGTGTTCATACCTTCGACCGTGAGATCATATCAAATCTCTGCTTCTGAAAGATACGGCTGATCGCATCAAACGGCATGACTTATATAGCGTGACAATAAAGGTGACACTTTTGGGTATCGGAAGGAAGCAGTAGAAGCGAGTGATCAAGAGCGGGAATTGCCAATCCAGATAGCAGGCTAGATACTCTGGGCCCACTCGGTGAGATTACATCAATGAGCTTCCAAGCATGTGACTAGGTCACGGGGATGTAATATCACAGACGAGTAAAGATAGATTTGTCGATGGCGAAGTCATGCTCGGTAATCGTGATACTGCAGAACGACGCTCAGACAATCTAAGTATCGCTAGGCAAGAGGCTGAGACTGGACGTCTAAAGGTTCAAACGATAAAAGACATTCGTGGACGCACAAGGGCTATCATGGGTATCCAGATCCCGCTGTTAGTCATTGATCGGAGAACGAGTCTCGATCATGTCTGGAGTGATCCCGAACCGTGGGGTAACACACTTAAGGGTGGGTGATGATTAGATTGGATTTAGAGAGAAAAGAAACCGGAGACTCCGGAAGTGTTTCGGACATGTCCGATGGAGATCGGAGGGCAACAAAATATGTTTCGGGGTCCGAATAAATTAAATAATATGTATTTAATATTAATAAGTGTTATTAGTAATTAAATATATGTTTTATTTAATTAAATTCGAATTTTAAAGGCATTAAACCTATATGGGCCTTAGAGACCCATTAGGGAAAATCCCAAAAAGGAAAAAGGAAAGAAAAGGGGGGGAGGGCCGGTCGGCCTAGTTGGGCCGAATGGGGCCCACCAGGGCCGGCGTCTCCTCCTTGGCCGGCCGAGCCATGTGGGGTTTAGTCCCACATGGCTTAGCCAAGGGAGATGGCCTCCCTCCTCCTCTTTTAAATAGGAGACCCCCCATGCCTTTGGAAAATACACCAATTCTCCCTCTTCTTCTCTCCTACCTTGAGCGTGGTTCCGTTTCTAGAGCTTTGTACGGGGAGAGAAGTCTCTCTACTATACGCACACCGCCGTGCTGCTAGATCCACTCTTCCACTTCCGCTGCTCTGCTGGATCTGGAGCCCGGAGGTCGTCATCCACACCGTACGTGTGTGGAACCGCGAGGCACCATTGTTTGGTGCTGGGAGCTGTCTTCTTCCACTACACGACCCTGAGGTCGGCGCCGTCGTTTCCACCGACAACGTTTGTGCGGAAACGTAATCCCGCTTCCGGTCTACAAGGGTATGTATTCTAATCTCCTCTGTATTAGTATATCTGCATAGTATAGATCCTGGCTAGTTTATGGTTATCGTCGGTAGGAATTTTTTTGTTTTCTGTCTACGATCCCCAACAATGGTATCAGAGCCGATCTATGCGTAGATATATCTGTACCGTTAGAACACATGTTGAATGTGGGCATCGATTCTAAATTTGTTACCTTCTCGCGTGTACTTGTTTATATCGCGGTATTTGTCGTGGGTTTGTCACGTCAGGTGTCATAGATGACTTCGTAGGTGTGGGATTATGCGAGTCAAGCATCTCCGAGCTTGGGATCGCAGGAACAAAGATCAACACAGATTTACCCAGGTTCGGCCCCCTCAATGTGAGGTAAAAGACCTACTTCCTGCCTACCCTAGATTGGTATTGATATGATAATCGAGGTGTTACAATGGAGGCGATCCGATCTGGTACTCGCCGTATGAGCTAGGGTTTGGGGCTTGATAGCTTGACCCGCTCTAAGTCCTGCGAGTCCTCTTTATATACACAGAGGCTCGCTAGGTTACAAAAGGAAACTTCCCCATAAGGAATACATCCACAGAGGCCTACTCGGAGACTACTTGGTCTTCACGTCCTCCGGGATTTGTCTTCTAGATCTTTCTCCTTATGGCGGTTCAATATTGGGCTTGCTCCCAAGTGGGCCTTCGTCCGTGCGAGTAAGTTAAGTCGCACTGGGCCGCGGGTTAATCCAGAAAGTATTCCCCCGACATTAGCCCCCAAGATTGGTTAGGACTTTACGGTGAGAATCTTCTGACCTCTTGAAATGGTCTCTGAGCCGCACTGTAAACGTTCTGACCAATCTCCTGACTTATGCGATTCAGAGCTGTGACTCATCTGCGCGACTCATCTCTCCTTCTGGAAATATTCTGTTTCCTTTAATTGCGGACCGTTACTCGTTTTGCGGGCGCAAATTGTGCCGTTGGTTGCGAGCACAGATAATGCCGTTAGTTGCGGGCCCCTTCAGTTATAAGCTGCGGCCACCTAGGTCATTATCCATTTGCCCTTGCAATCTTCTCATCCCTAGCCGCGCCGTCTTCTTCCTCGACCCGAGCCTAGTTCCCCAATCCAATCTCCCCCTCGCAATGGCGCCCAAGGCGAAGCCATCTGATGACAGGCGCAAGATCTCCTGCAACTGGGAAGGATCCTGGGTAACGGAGGAAACTCTTGCAGATCTGGCCGAGGCTGGCTTCTTGCCGCCGAAGGAGGACGGCGTCTGGCGGGCGCCAGGCGATGAAATCGAGCCGCGCCCCAAGCCCAACGAGCTGGTGATGTTCGTGGAGCACGTGGAGCGTGGATTCACGCCGCCAGGTTCTCCCTTCTTCCGCAATTTGCTGCAACGCCTAGGCCTCCGTCTTCACGACATCGGGCCCAACTCAATGCTCCAGGTGAGCAATTTTCATGTGCTGTGCGAGGATTATCTTGGCATAGCCCCCAACATCGATCTATGGCTGGCCTCTTTCACCTGCAACAGCCAACTTGTCTCCAAGGGTGGCGCCTACGTTCAGGTCGGCGCCATCTCTCTTCAACGCCATAGGAACTCTTGCCTTCCCAAGCTAGCCCTGGCGAATCGACCCAGGGCTTGGCAAAAATCTTTCTTCTATTGCCAAGATACTTCACCGGAGGGCGAAACTCGCCTTCCCTCCTGGTCTAACACCCTCTTCGTGCCTACCGAGGCACTGAAATCAAAACCCCGCGACTCGTCCATGTCCTTCATCAATGAGTCGCTGATCAAAGTCCGCGCCTTAATAGGTCATGGTCTTACTGGCCTTGATCTTCTCTCTTGCTGGACCAAATGGCGCATTCAGCCCGTGAGTCCACGACAGCGATCCTTCCTTGAGTGCACAGGCACCTCTGCTGACGTTGATCGTATCAAGGCTTCGGACTGGAGGCCTGAGGATTGGGTGGAATTTGTCACCCGCGTGACTGAGGAGAAGGACATCTCCTTCGATAAGGTGGGGCTTGCCCCTTTCAGTGTTAACAACAAGCCTTTTGAGGTAACTCCTCTTCTCTGTCTTTTCGCCTTCGTAGTTGAGTCGCATTCCTTTTCTTAATACTGCAACTTATATTTCCCTGATCCAGGCTGATGAGAACTACTGGTCGCTGCCTGCGACCGTCGCCGGCACTGCTGCTCCCAAGCGTGCCGCACGAAAGAAGTTGCTGCCCACTCTAGAGGGCAGCGAGACTGCTGATATCCCTTCTGTTGCTTCTGCGGCCTCAGATGGTGAAGAGACTGAACTGGACGAGGATGACAGTCCAGTGCCAGCCGCGAGTTCTGTTGCCGCGGCTGGACCAACTCCCCGTAGAGCCTCCAAGAGGCTATCTCGTGAGGAACCAGAGGTTGATGCTCTGGAAAACCCTGAGGCCACGAAGCGTCGCAAACCTGCTACGGGCGCGACCTCCTCCGTTGCCAGGCGTGCTTTCAAAGCCACCGCCTCTGCTGAAGAAGACATGGGTCCCCACTCTGGTAATTTCTGCTGTCTTGTCATCTTGAATGCTTATTCTTTTTCCTCTACTGACACGCAAAACTTCTGCTCGTAGATTCTGGGACCCAAGGCCTGTCCTCACCGTCAAGCGGTGAACTTATGGCCTTTGTGAAGATGGCTCCAGAGTTAGTAACTTTTCCCTGTGCTTTCAATACTTTTATTCTGGCTTATGTGCTTCTTCTTCACACAATGCCCTTGCTTTTTTCAGAAGTGCGGCTAAACCCGCGACTGAGCCTGGAACCGCGGTTGAGCCGCATTTATCACCTGCGGCTCATACCGCCATGGTAGAGGGCGTGGCCACCACTGATGACCTGGCCACGGTCCCTGTTCTTGACACAGCCACCCAAGAGGTGGCTCTGGAGGATAGAACGGATCCCCTTATGATCCAGGACGTGGAGAAGGTCAACCCCTCCTCCATAGATGTAATGGCCAAGGATGCTGATACGCCAGTGGTTGAGTCGCCAGCGGCGGACAATCTGCGGTCGCCAATTCTGCATGCTGAGGTTGCTTCTTCCTCCTCCACAAGCCGCGCTGAGAAACTGTCAGAGGCTATCATTGCCTCAAATGACAAGCAAGCCATGGAGCTCCGCAAGGCACTATCTGACCTGTCTGCGGCTTATAAGGTAAACTTCTATTCCAGTTATCTGTCTCTAGCCCCCAAGGATCAAGTTTCTTCTTTGACTGTAAAGGGAGACTTGATGCTTCTCTTTTAGCTGTTGATATATACTTACTAACTGATGTACCCTTCGTAGGAGGAACTAAGCTCCATAACAGCTGCCAAAATTGCCTTGGAAAAGCAGCTGGGGGATACTCCCTCTGAACTGGAGAGGCTGCGAGCTCCTTGGCCAGCGTGACGCTGAGCTGAAGAAGAGGGAAACCAGGATGGGCGAGCTATCTGATGAAAGCTTCAAGTTATCTGAGCAAGCCAAAGCCACCGAGCTGCGGCTTAAAACTGTTGAAGAGAAGTTCCAAGAGAGGGTCCAGCAGCTGGAGCTCCAAGTCAGTGCTCAGAAAGACGCCATTGCTGATGCCAATGAGGACGCAAGGCTTAAGGCTGTTTCCATTGGTGAGCTTGAGAAAAAGTTGAAGAAAGTTTCTGATGCCCATAACCTTGTCCACGCCAAAGTGTGCATCATGACTCAAGAGTTAACTGGTATGTGTTGCGACTCATATCTGCATCTGTTTTCTCTACTATCTTTGCCTGTATGTTGTAGAGCTGACGGAGACATGCCTCGATGTAGGTGAAGATGCCAAGGAGCAGCGCGGCAGTACTCAAGAACAGCTGGAGTATATCCGCGATTTTTCGCGAAGAACTTGTGACGCCATGAAATCACTGTCTAAGTGCCTGCTGCCGACCAAGCCAGTCCCCGGTGATTCTGAAGGGCTGCTGAAAAGACTGCTTAGGGCGCCTCAGTTCTTTTTGGACTGGAAGGAGTCCTCAGCTCGCACCGGCGCGGCTCATGTTCTTGCTTTGGCCAAGACGTACTATCCTTCTTTTGATGCTGCCAAGGTTGCAAAAGGTAGGCCCTCGAAGAAGGTGGATGGCACCGAACTGACGGCCTCAGAATATGCGACGACTTGGAAGGATATGCGCGGCCACGCGACTGAACTGGTGGAGGGGATAGATCTTGCGACCTATATGGGCAAGTATAATGCAGATGGAAGCAGATGGGAGAAGTTACCCGCTCCGTCATCCAGTGCGGTGATTCCGCAGGAAAAGAACCCCTCTCCAGGCGTATCCAGCTCTGCAGCCCCCAAGCCCGCGACTGAAGAGCCCTCCAGCGAGCCTGCGATTGCTCCTTCTGGCAAGCTTGGTAAGCCGCCTGTTCCTCCTTCCCACCGGCCAAAAGCTGCGCACAAGTGAAGAAGAGAAAACAATGGTTTGATGATCTTGGCCCTTAGCGGTCTGTAATAATTGTTAGAATTTATGTGTCATAAGACAATATTATGGTTTGCTTAAGTACTCTTGGCAGTACATGTTTCGACCAATAGGCTGGTCCTTATGATTTGTCTCGGTTTTTCCTCACTTAGGCCCTTGCGCGGCTCAGTATTTCCCAGGTAAAAAGTGCGTGTTCAGGGTCGAGAGCGGCCATGATAGGCAATCAAACTCGATTGACGCCGCACCCCCAGTACTTTGGCCGCATAGTGCAAGTCGCATCCAAGAGAGGTTGAGTATAATCACGATAAATGCCACTTGTTTGGCGATCCCAAGGAATAGGCCGCGCTAAAAAGCTGCCGCACCCCCAAGGGACCAATGATTAAAAAATAAAAGACTCACAGCTCAATTGGTAGTTTGAGATGCTTTATTTCAGAATCATTATATGATACATAGGGTCGGTCGCGCCTAGGTGGCGACCAGAAGTGATGCTTGGGTCGGTTGCGCCTAGGTGGCAACCAGAGATGTTACATGGGTCGGTCGCGCCTGAGTGGCGACCAGAATTGGGTCGGTTGCGCCTAGGTGGCAACCAGAGATGTTACATGGGTCGGTCGCGCCTGAGTGGCGACCAGAATTGGGTCGGTTGCGCCTAGGTGGCAACCAGAGATGTTACATGGGTCGGTCGCGCCTGAGTGGCGACCAGAATTGGGTCGGTTGCGCCTAGGTGGCAACCAGAGATGTTACATGGGTCGGTCGCGCCTGAGTGGCGACCAGAATTGGGTCGGTTGCGCCTAGGTGGCAACCAGAGATGTTACATGGGTCGGTCGCGCCTGAGTGGCGACCAGAATTGGGTCGATCGCGCCTAGGTGGCGATCAGAAGTGTCATATTGGGTCGGTCGCGCCTGAGTGGCGACCAGAATTGAAATTTTTAGCCCTGAGTGGCCAGCTTGATGATGTAAACTCTTAATAATTTTGCTGCGGCTGCTGATGGCAACTCGCGACGCTTGGGATGTGTCCTTATTGGCAATGGCTCGTAGCCTTTGACTTCCTTGCCTCCCTTGCGGCCGTAATCTGAAGTCGCAAGTCAGGCAGGTGCCTCTTGGCCTTCACGATGTCATCAAAATTCTCCTGCGACTCGCGCATGGGCGCGCTCTCTGCGATGCAAGCTGCTCTGGCTATGGCCTTGTCGCCTTCTTCACATTCTTGAGCTATTCTTTTGTCGCCATTGATGGTGATGACACCTCTAGGGCCTGGTATTTTAAGCTTTAGGTACACATAGCACGGCCTAGCCATAAACTTTGCGAATGCTTCTCTGCCAAACAGCGCATGATATGGGCTCTGGAAATCTACAACCTCGAACCAAATGTACTCGCTCCTGAAGTTGCTTTGTGTCCCAAAGGCGACCTCCAAGTTAACTCGCCCCAATGGCTGAGCTGATATGCCTGGCACGACACCATGAAACGTTGTTCTTGATGGGTGTAGCTGCTTTTCTTGAAGGTTCATCTTTTGAAGGTTCATAGTATAATATATTGATGCTGCTGCCTCCATCCATCAGTACTTTGCTCAACTTGTACCCTGCGACTTGAGGGGCAACCACCAGCGCGAGTTTTCCCTCTTCATTTATTTCTCCTGGGTGATCCTCGCGGCTCCAAACTACTGGTTGCTCGGACCACTTTAGCCACTGTGGGACGGCTGGTACTATGGCGTTAACAGCCTGATTGCGTCGTCGCAGCTTTTGTTCCCTCCTTGAAGTATTCACCACAATGGTATGATACTGACCCAACTGTTTTGGGAACTGTGGCTGATCTGGCTGCGGATTTGGGACGGCGTTGTTGCTGTTGTTGCCTCCGCCATGTTTACCTTCCTCGTTGTTTTGATGATTGAAGTTTGTGTTGAGTGGCTGTCCATCCTTCCACTTTTTGTAATGATAACACTGTGCCTTCGTGTGGTTGGGTGGTTTCCCATCTTTTCCTATATGGATGTCGCAGGGGCGGTTGAAAACCTCTTCCAAATTAACTGGGTGAAAATTCCTTCCTCTGCTGCTGCTTTGTTTGTAACGAGTATTCGTATTTGCGACTAACCCTGAGTTTCCTTCCTCGTTTTTGCGCTTGTTATAACTCGCATTGGCATTGCTAGCTTGCTGTTGTTGAGGCTTGCTACTGGCCTTCTTTCCCTTGCCAGTGTTTTCCTCTTCCTCCCCATCAGATGCGTCCCTGGTTTTATCCGAGCTAGCATACTTGTTGGCCGCCGCCATTACCTCGCTTAGGCTCTTGACTTTATCCTTCATGCGACCTAGTTTGTGGACTAGCGGCTCAAATTTGCAATTTTTCTCCATGACAAGGACTGCTGAACTGGGTGGTATGTTGTCTGAGGAATGTATGATCTCTGCGACCCTTCTCATCCAGTGGCGACTCGACTCGCCTTCCTTCTGTACACAACGCTCAAGGTCCTCTATGCTGCAGAGTCGCTTGCATGTTCCTTGGAAATTCTTGATAAAAGCTTCTTCATCTCATCCCAAGAGTTTATTGAATTTGGTGGCAAATTTTGTAGCCATATGTGGGCTGCGCCTTAACATCATGTTTAGGTAACGTGCGCAGATCTCTTCGGATGCATTTAGGATGCTCATGCCCATCTCGTAATTGTTGAGCCAAGTAACAGGGTCCATGCTGGCGTTGTAGTTGGCGACCTTGCGAGGTCCTTTGAAATCTGCAGGAAACGGTTCAGACCTGATTCTTTCGCTGAAACAGACTGGGCCTTTGAGTCGCGACGATAGGTTGGACGAAGCTGGCCTTCCTATTGGATTGGCCGCCGCGCGCGGCTGCACAATCTCTATGGGTTGAATTTGCTGAGGTTGATTTTGAGCCGCAGGTTGATCTTCCCTTTGTCGCCTAGCCGAGCTCGAGGTCGCAACGTGTGGCGACTCCGCGTGGATGCTTCTCTCCGCCGTTGCTCTGCTATTGTAAGGGGTGGAGTGCAGCCGTCCTGCGTGTTCGGACATATTCGCCTGCTGTATTACTGCTGTGCTCAGCATCTCAATGGCGCGCCGTGCCTCTCTGTCCATTGGCGTGTTTCCTGCTGGCGCTAATCTGGCCAAGATGTTTGTGGCGCAAAGAGATTCTCCACTGGGCTAACATAATGCCCTTGCGGCGTGTGGAACCTTTGAGGCTGCTGTGGCGTTGCTGAACAAAGGTTGGCTGCGTCAATGGCGGGGGCATCATGGCCCTGTTGTTAGCCTGTACTATGGCCCTTGACCCAGGTATCTCTGCTACTCTTGGTGCTGCGAAAGATGGAACCGCTGGTACGATTGATGGTACAGCGATTGCTTGAACCGCGGGCGCAGCTAACGGGGCCGCGGACCGCATAACCATGGCAGATGGTGCCATGCGTGCGGGTACCGCGACTGAAGGTTGTGCGACCCCTGACCATGCGACCGGGTGCGCCGTGTTGGTGGCGACTGATGGGATCGTGTTGGTGGCGGCTGACGGGACCGCAATTGCTGGTTCAGCGGTAGGTGATTGGAACAGCTCCATAGGGTTTACTGTTCCTGGCTGCAGGCGACTCGCGTGGCGTCTGTGTGGCAAGGTGGCCTGTATTCCTTGCAGAGTATTGGTTTCCTCGATGAGTCGCAGTTGCTCCTGTTGGAGGCGCTGTTCCTCACGCGCCAGCCTGGCTCTCTCATCTGCGATTCTCTGGACTTCATCATATAGCCCGATCCTGGTAGCCTCCAATTCTGTCACCCTAGCAGCCGCGTTAACCGCAGATATTGGTGTAAACAACACGCTTCCCTGTGGCGGCGTGACCGCTGCGCTGGGGGTTACCCTTGACCCTGATTCCGCAGGCGCGACTCCAGGTGGGTCTCTCTGTTTGCGACTCCTGAGGCCGCGACTCCTGGCGTCATCGCAGCGGATGCCGCGACTCCTGATGCGTCTAGCGCGGCTTGTTCTGCTGCTTCCGGCGGTGTGGGGGCTAAGCTGCCTGGTGGCATGCCCAGCCCTTCGTCTGCTTCTGTGGTCCTGTAGACCCCTTCCACGTGCCGATCTTTACAGAGGGCGAGCCACTATCCACAGGGCCTCCGCATAGCCTTTCCTCAAGGACATACTCAATGGATTGGCCTTCTTCGTCTTCGAGAGGCAGCGACTCGTGGTTGATAGATTCTTCTTGGTCCACTGTTACCGCGACTCCTTCTTCTGAGTCGCCATGTTGCGATGGATCCTCTGACTCGCCGCCAATGAAGCCGACGAAGACGTTGATGGATCCAAAGGGGATGACGTGGCCGGTCTCCAAGTAATCTGCTTCCGGCCCCCAGCTTGAATCGTCGATGAGGGGTGTGCCATTGACCGTGATGATACGGCCAACAACAAGATCTTCAGCTCCCTTCATGGATCCTGCGCGGAACGTGACGCTCTTGACCGCAGGCCCCACGGTGGGCGCCAACTGTCGTGGGTTTGTCACGTCAGGTGTCATAGATGACTTCGTAGGTGTGGGATTATGCGAGTCAAGCATCTCCGAGCTTGGGATCGCAGGAACAAAGATCAACACAGATTTACCCAGGTTCGGCCCCCTCAATGTGAGGTAAAAGACCTACTTCCTGCCTACCCTAGATTGGTATTGATATGATAATCGAGGTGTTACAATGGAGGCGATCCGATCTGGTACTCGCCGTATGAGCTAGGGTTTGGGCTTGATAGCTTGACCCGCTCTAAGTCCTGCGAGTCCTCTTTATATACACAGAGGCTCGCTAGGTTACAAAAGGAAACTTCCCCATAAGGAATACATCCACATAGGCCTACTCGGAGACTACTTGGTCTTCACGTCCTCCGGGATTTGTCTTCTAGATCTTTCTCCTTATGGCGGTTCAATATTGGGCTTGCTCCCAAGTGGGCCTTCGTCCGTCCGAGTAAGTTAAGCCGCACTGGGCCGCGGGTTAATCCAGAAAGTATTCCCCCGACAGTATTGTCGGATGAAGCGGACCGGACCGACTTTACGCGTACTCTTACGCGTGACTGGTTCCACACTTGACATACGGCTTGTACCGTATATGTGACTGGCGGGTGTCTATATCTCCTACAATAGTTGATATTGCATTTACAATGGAGGGCCCCGAAAGGGGTGTAATAGAGACAATTGTCTTATCGCTGTTGTGGTTGTTTTCGTAGGTAAGAAACGGTTCTTGTGCGGAAGCCCTAGCAGCCACGAAAAACATGCAAAAGATAAAGTAGAAAGCGTATAACTTTATTTTGCAGGGGCAATGTGATATGGTCAAGGTAGGTTTATTAAATTGTTTATAAACTGTCGGCGCGAAGGAGACCATCGGCGCAAAGGAGACCATATCATGTCGCATTACATTTCATTTTAGATGTTATGTAGATTGTGTGCATCTTATATTGTGTATATATATATATATGTCTATATATTAGTTACACGGCGATAGTAATATAAGATGATCCCTCCCAAAATTCCGATAATAGTGTTCTCCCTCTATCGTGCACCACCAATAAAGTTCTACGTTACGGGGTACGTCGCATTGCGGTTACACTCGTCTCTTCGTTCGCATACAGTGGGTGTAAGCCACGTTGCACACGCAAATACGTCAGAGTGTGTTATGGCGAGCCTGGCATGTACAGACATGGCCTCGGAACACAAGTACCGAAAGGTTAAGCACGAGTCACATGCGGTGATGTGATCGATATACGATGTCTACCTTGGAAGTTATGCTATCTGCCTGATCGATGGGGGTAGTATAATGGATGGGGTTTGTGTAATCACTATGACGATGCGAGGGATACTCGTCTTGAGTGGGAGTTCTAATAGTTTTATTTTGAAAACTTAGTTTTACTTTGAAAAATTGAACCCATATTTTATATGGGTTTGGTTTACTTGACATGATGTCTACTCATCTGTTTGGAGTTTCATCATATATAATATGTTTTTACCACATCTGTTTGCATGCTTGACATGGTATCGAACTACTATCGACCTTTCTGTCAATTTTGCACTAGATAAACATTTTGTTGCTTTTCTAGTGCTTTTGCTTGGTTCAGATTAATGAACATTCATTATTGTTCCATCTAGTATGTCTGCAAGTTCTGAAATTGATCATTCCTGCTACTAATGTGCAATCCTCCATATGCCAGGATGAGATGGAAAGAAGGAAGAACTTGCCGGTACCAGACGGCGAAGAGCCAAAATCTGATGTTCAGATTGTCCAGGAAGTGCTCAAGGAGCAAGTGAAGCAAAGCACCTTCTTGATGAACATAGGGCTCGAGTCATCTAAGAAGACCAGCAAAGCCAGCGCTGTTGTAGCTGCTCATGTTCAGGACCTCGAGAAGCAGCTGGAAAGATCTGAAATACAAGCTGAAGCAATGAGAGAAGAGATGGCTGCAATGAAGCAGCAGGCTGAAGCTGCACAGGCTACTCGTGACAAAGAGTACGAGATGCTGCGCAAGAAGGCGGAAGAACAAGATGCGAAGTATGCTGAGTTGTTTGCTCTTCTTGGAGCCAAAGCTACTGCTAACTAGCTTCACAGAGAAGCTACTGCATTGGAGCTTACTAATGCCTTTTGGTACATTTTGATGCATTTTTTGGTAGGGAACCTTTGAGGCTGTGAACCTGCTGGTTCTAAGTTAGGGAATTTGGTAGATGGACCTGTTTCTGCTATTAGATTCTGCTAAGTTATGTGAACTTGTGCTGTGAAATTGATGTACTCTGATAAGACATGTGCTTTCCTGTGCTGAGATGAATATGAAATGCAACTGGGTACTTGAGTTTGAATTTGTATTTGAGTTTAAATTTGTATTTGAGTTCGAGTTTGAATTTGAATTTGTGCTGGGCTATTTACAGGGTACGAAAAGAGGCCTTGGCCCAAACACTATTGGACCTTAAAAGGGCCACGGCCCAATCTTAGTTGGACTAGGTTTCATAAAATAGCAAAATATTATTTTGTTGAAATTCCAGAAATTGACCACAAAAGAGGCCGAGGCCCAAATAAATTATGGGCTGGCAAAAGGCTGAGGCCCAGTAGATTGACACAAAATAAATGGACCGCAAAATGGCTACGGCCATAAAATAAAAGGCCAAATTGCTGGGCTCGGCCCATGTTGCTATCCAATATTACGAGAATTTTTTTTATTAAATGGGCTGAATTATTGGGCCAGGCCCATTATGACGTCTGGACTGGACTGGGCTGATTCTGATTTACGACCATTTCATTTGGTCACAATTTTGCCACGTCAGCTGTGCCACGTTGGATCTGACGTGGACTGCCCAGATGGATAGTGACCAAAAAATTTGGTCATAAAATCCATGACCTTTTTTTTTGGTCATAACCTTCTATGACCAATCCCAAAAAAAGGTCACAAGTTGCCATTAGTGACGCTCATCTTTTGACCAATCGTTTTTGGTCACAAAAAGGTCACGAATGATAGTTCATGACCATTTCTGTGACCAATATTGAGGGTCACAAGTTAGCATATTTCTTGTAGTGTATTATGAACAAAAGTCTGTATGCTTTGCAAAACCTTTGTAGATGATAACCTCTTCTTTAGACCTTCTAAACTTAGGTGCATTCCTGCGATTGAGAAACTTAAAAGGTGGGCCCAAACTTCATAGTTTTATACCATAGCTTGAGGATACTCCTTGTTTCAAACCTTTTAGCTCTACATGATACAAAACCCGATAGGAGATAAACCCGGAGATTCCGCTAAACAAAATGATAATTTAGATTATCAAGTTTTGTGCGGATAATTCCATCATAGTCCAGTGTATGTTATGATCTTTGCCATAGAGAATGAACTGTGGGTACGTGTTGACAGATCGCGAACATTTGGAATGGTCGCTGAGACTGATGATCTGTATCCACCGTAAATCAGGTTTTCTTCTCAACCAAGATGGAAGAGAACACTCGCATTAATGGAGCGTGTGGCAGTCATACTTGATGACGTTGGCCATACTTGATGACATTAGTCATACTTGATGACATTGAGACGCCTCGCTCAGCTCGATCACTGGATGAAAGACAAAGTTGCCAGATGCAAATGTTTTGTCATAGACTATGTCATGCAAGGGGAATCATTCACCTTCATGAATTCTTGATTACGTTGAAGAATCAAGAAGATGAAACAAATCACCGAGAAGTCATCAATGATGATGATATATATATGATATACAAGTTATGAATGTTTTACATAAACAAGTACTTGCAGTAGTGACTAAGATTTGATACTAGTCATGTTTTATGAAAACAAGATTTTCTGCTTGAGTAGCTTGGAAGGATGAAGAGACAATGTGTGTTGATGATGGCAGGCAATATGTTGTGAATATGTTGTGATGGCCATAGACACTCTCTCTGCATCTACCATTTAGATTAAATTTGATTTGAATAAATTCCTTTAGATCGCTTGTTAGCATGATCATTATAAGTGTGTCTTGCCTCTAGCGAGACAATTATTCATATTTGTTAGTGACAAATCGTTGTCCTACATTTATGAGTGATATCTTTAATGATCATACACCGATTATGAATGGAATGTTGTTATTTGAATCTAGATGGTAGTAGCTCTCACATTTATAACATTAATGCCTAAGATACAAACTTAATAATGACACCATATTATTATGGCACTAACGTTTTAAGTCATGTCAATGTTAAATGCATTAAGAAGCTCCATTCAGATGGATCTCCAAGTCTTTAGATTTCGATCTTATGACACTTGCAAAATAACTGAGACACCGTTCTCTGAAAACGGGCATCTAACTTGTTGAGAATCATACATATCGATGTGTGTGAATCAATGAAGTACTTCAACGTGTAGTGGAAATCATTATTTTGTAAACTTCACCAATGATTTGAGTAGATATGGGCATATCCACTTAATGAAATGCTGGTCTGAAAATTTGATAAGATCAAACAAGTTCGGAGTGAAGTAAGAGAAATAAACTTAACAAGAAAATCAAATTCCCGCGATACAGATCGAGGAAACATGGATTTGAGTTATGAGTTTGGCATATCATTGAAAGACTTGTGAAAAGAGTTCCATAAATTACGCCGCATGGAACGCCACAATGTTATGGTGTGTTAGGACGTCGTAATCACACGCTATCGGATAGTGTATGGTAAATAAAATCTCTTATCGAATTATTGTGATCATTGAAGTCATATGGTAGAAACAAAACATTCACGTTAGATAGTAGGGAAACCATCTAAATCCGTGGAGACAATACATATGAGTGATGGCATGGCTTTTAGTATAGATTGTCATTTTGATATTTTAGTGTTTTGATATGATCAATCCTAAAACGGATAAATTCATCTTTGTAGTGTATCTAAGAAATCAGTTGGATATATTTCTCACGACAAAGTCAAATTTGCTGCGGGAACATACATTGATCAAGAAATAGTTTCTTGACCAAGGGTATAAGTGGGAAAGAAAGTAGAGCAAGACGGAGTTAATGAACTTTCTCTCCAGACATCAGAGTGGTGCAGCGAAAACCGTTCCGGTATCGTCCTCCACAACTGGAAGGAAGTTGATGATAATGATCATGATGCTCTGAGCTCATACTAAGGTCGTAGGCGTATGAGAATGTGTTCCGCACTGTGTGGTACGACAATCTTGTTATGAACGTCATGTTAATGAAACATGACAAACCTACGAACTATAAAGAAGCGATGGTAGATCTAAGTCCGAGAAATGGCTATGAGCCATATATAATCCGAAATAAAATCCATGTACGATTACCAAGTAAAGACTTGGGTAAATCTTCTTGATGGGCTCCAGGCCGTTAAGACTAAATGGAATTTTATGACAAAATAGACGTTGACGGAAAGACAACCGTCTATAAGGATCGATTTGTCATAAAACAGTTTTGACAAATTCAAAAGTTGACCGCAACGAGATTTTGTCTCAAGTGGCGATGCCTTGGTCTGTTTAGGATTGTTCTAGCAATTATTTTCAATTAAGAAATTGATAAGGGGATAAAGAAACCGTGTTCCCTAATGGCAACATTGAGAAAGAGTTGTAATCGGTACAACGGGTAAGTTTGGTTGATCCTAAGGATGCTAGACACGTATGCAAACTTCAGTTGTCCATTCATGGGCTGAAGCAAGCATATCGAAGCTGGAGTCTTCACTTAAATAATGTGATCAAAAGATTTTGGAGTCGTCCAAAATATTTGAAGAAACCTGCATTTATAAAGAAGTGAGTGGGAGCTAAGTAGCTTTTCTTGATCTTATATGTGAATGGCATATTTGAGTGGGAGCTAAAAGGAAATTCCCTGGTCTTATATGCGGAAGGCATATTTGAGTGGGAGCTAGGTGTCATTTCAAAGTTTATATGTAATGACATATTGATCCTCTATTAAAGTATAAATAATTATTTAAGTGATTAAATTTTCTATGAATGAAGTTGAGAGTATTAAGCTTTTAATCTATAATTCGTATAGATCATAAGGGGCTTAATAACATTAGGTCGCAATATTTTCCTAGGTTAAGATTCTGAAATGTTTCAGAATAGATTAAGCGAAGAAAAGTTCTCACTTGTATGACTAGGTAAAATATTAAGATTATCTTGGCATTTCAGCGATAGTTATTGAAAGAACTGGATGTCCGACATCCTCTATGCCTCAGACATAGATTCTATCATACTGAAAACTCGACTTGGTGTTATCCAAGTTCTTGGTTGAAGAACGGGTTCTAGAGTGATCTCAGGATGGATCAATGAACAAATGTTAAGTATTTCCTTCAGTGTCTACAGAGAACTGAAGATATGTTTTCTGGTATGGGGTGAGAGTGAAGAGACAACTTGCTGTAAAAGGGTTACGATGATGCAAGTTATGACACTAACCCATACGGCTAGAAATCTCATACAGGAGAAGTCCTTTGTTTTGAAGAAAGGGTTAGATTGCGAAGTTGCATATGAATGCACTATCGTAGAAGGGTTAGCTTGCGAAATAACATATGAATGCACTGTCGCATGATCTACATAGGTATAGAAATATATGGCTATTTTGGAAGTAGCAAGTGATTGGACTGTGCTGTTTTCCCGAGCATGACTGGTTTCCCTTAATAGATCTCTTAGACTTTTAAGGCTCATGCTATGCGAAATTTTGAGTCTCACTCCATCGACAAAGCATATATTTCACCGTTATCATATGATACGGGATGATGTCAAACTATGTGACATAGAAGTGTTGCAAAGCACATTCAGATCTAGATCTGTTGACTTGCTTCCTCTTCCACGAGACAAGCGTGCACCAATATTGCTATAGGTGTTAAGCTTTTACCAAGTTGCAAACTAGATTGAATTGTACTCTAGTGCAAGTGGGAGACTGAAGGAGATATGCCCTAGAGGCAATTAATAAAGTGATTTTATTTGTCATATCTCTATTGTTCATAATACGTTTTAATACCATGCTATAACTGTATTACGCGGAAACATTAATACACGTGTGGTATGAAAACAACCAAGTCCCTAGTAGCCTCTATTTAACTAGTTCGTTGGGTAACAGATGATCAAGATTTCCTGATCATGGACAATGGCGTCAGTTAACAACGGAGTCATATCATTAGGTGAATGATTTGATGGACATACCCAAAATATAGAAACGTAGTGTTCATACCTTCGACCGTGAGATCATATCAAATCTCTGCTTCTGAAAGATACGGCTGATCGCATCAAACGACATGACTTATATAGCGTGACAATAAAGGTGACTCTTTCAGGTATCGAAAGGAAGCAGTAGAAGCGAGTGATCAAGAGCGGGAATTGCCAATCCACATAGCAGGATAGATACTCTTGGCCCACTCGGTGAGATTACATTAATGAGCTTGCAAGCATGTGACTAGGTCACGGGGATGTAATATCACATACGAGTAAAGATAGATTTGTCGATGGCGAGGTCATGCTCAGTAATCGTGATACCGGAGAACGACGCTCGGACAATCTAAGTATCGCTAGGCAAGAGGATGAGACTGGACATCTACAGGTTCAAACGATAAAAGACATTCTTGGACGCACATGAGCTATCATGGGTATCCAGATCCCGTTGTTAGTCATTAATCGGAGACCGAGTCTCGATCATGTCTGGAGCGATCCCGAACCGTGGGGTAACACACTTAAGGGTGGGTGACGATTAGATTGGATTTAGAGAGAAAACAAACCGGAGACTCCGGAAGTGTTCCGGACATGTTCGATGGAGATCGGAGGGCAACGAAATATGTTTCGGGGTCCGAATGAATTAAATAATATGTATTCAATATTAATAAGTGTTATTAGCAATTTTAATTTTTTTTTATTTAATTAAATTCGAATTTTAAAGGCATTAAACCTATATGGGCCTTAGAGGCCCATTAGGGGAAAATCCCAAAAAGGAAAAAGGAAAAAAAGGGGGGGGGGAGGGCCGGCGGCTCCTCCTTGGCCGGCCGAGCCATGTGGGGTTTAGTCCCACATGGCTTAGCCAAGTGAGATGGCCTCCCTCCTCCTCCTTTAAATAGGGGACCCCCCATGCCTTTGGAAATACACCAATTCTCCCTCTTCTTCTCTCCTACCTTGAGCGTGGTTCTGTTTCTGGAGCTGCGTACGGGGAGAGAAGTCTCTCTACTATACGCACACCGTCGTGCTGCTAGATCCACTCTTCCACTTCCGCTGCTCTGCTGGATCTGGAGCCCGGAGGTCGTCATCCACACCGTACGTGTGTGGAACCGCGAGGCACCATTGTTTGGTGCTGGGAGCTGTCTTCTTCCACTACACGACCCTGAGGTCGGCGCCGTCGTCTCCACCGACAACGTTTGTGCGGAAACGTAATCCCGCTTCCGTATTAGTATATCTGCATAGTATAGATCCTGGCTAGTTTATGGTTATCATCGGTAGGAAATTTTTTGTTTTCTGTATACGATCCCCAACATTTTGTTCATTATGAGTTATTTGTACCAAAAAGTGTGTTGTCATATTAGAGTGTTGCCCCTACAGTGAGGGAGAGAAAAGTGAAAAGAGCCACGGAGGCCATTGAAAAGAGAAAAAAAAAAGAAAAAAAAAGAGAAGAAGAAAAAGAAAGAAAAGAAATAAAGAGAGAGGGGGCAACATTACTATCATTTATCCATACTTGTGCTCATGTTTCGCACCAGTTTTATAGTCATCATTTGTGCTAGTAGCACCTATGCTTCTTATGAGAGAGTTCTCATGTTTCATTAGTATAACTATGTGGGGAATTTACGTTATAGAACTTGGGTTGTATATTCCAATGATGAGCCTCCTCAAAAGTGCTCTAGGTCTTCATGAGCAACCAAGTTGGATGCACCCCCACTAGTTCCTTTGGAGAGCTTTCATACACTTATAGCTCTATGTGCATCCGTTGCATGTCAATCACTACTCCTTGCATAACTTCGATTATAAGACTTTCTCTTGTCTAATGATCATTTATAGCTTTGTGAGCCTTTCTTTCATTGGCCTTCCAAACCCCCATTATTATTCTCTTTGCCATAACATCCTGGTGCCAATACTAAATGCTTACGCTCACCGGTTGAGTAAAACTTCTAACCACTGAATTCATTACGTTTATGATACTTTTGCTTGCTGGATCCTTTCTATGTTTGTGAAAGATTGCTGGATGCTTGAGTAGAAGGATAACTTCTATACTGAATTCTTAAAACATCTATAATGAACTTTGTACGGTTTCATGTCTTTATAGCATCTTCCATGAAAGGTTTTTACTTGTTTAATTGTCTTGCTTTATTCATCTATGTGTTTAATATCAAACATAGACTTTTTGCTTTGAATGATTTGATCTCAGCTCACATGTTGTACATTACTATATGATTAAGATTATGTTGGTAGCATGTCACCTCAAAAATTATCTTTGTGTTATCGTTTACCTACTCGAGGACGAGTAGGAACTAAGCTTGGGGATGCTTGATACGTCCAAAACGTATCTATAATTTTTTATGTTCCATGCTTATTATATATTGATTACCACATGCTTATCTTACACTTTATATCATTTTTATGCATTTTCTGGGACTAACCTATTAACAAGATGTCACAGTGCCAGTTCATGTTTTCTGCTGTCTTTTTGTTTCAAAAAATCTATTCTGGAAATATTCTCGGAATCGGACGCCAATTTAACTGATTTATTTCTGGACCGAGACGGAGCAGCAGCCAGGAGGACGAAGCCGGGGGCCACACCAGGCAGGCCGGCGGGCCCACGGCGCGGCCCAGGGTGGGGCCGCGCACCTAGGCCGCCGCCCCACCTCGGCTGACCACCGACGCCGCCCTTTCGCCTATAAATTGCATCTAATCCGGAAACCCTAGATAGCCGAGCAAAAATCCACGAAAAGTTCTGAGGCCGCCGTCGTCTTCAACCCTAGTTCGGGAGGGTTTCTGCAGTTCTTTCCGGCACCATGCCGGAGGGGAAATCATCACCGGAGAGCTCTACATCACCATGCCTGCCTCCGGAGTGATGCGTGAGTAGTTCTTCACGGGACTACGGGTCCATAGCAGTAGCTAGTTGGTAGTCTCTCCACCTTGTGCTATCATGTTTAGATCTTGTGAGCTGCCTAACATGATCAAGATCATCTTTATGTAATGCTACATGTTGTGTTTGCTGGGATCCGATGAATTGTGAAGTTATGATCAAGTTTGTTCATCTATCTATATTATGTTTTATCTATGTTCATGCATGCTCTCCGTTGTTAGTAGATGCTAATGACTTCAAGAGAGGGTATTTATGCTAGATAGTGGGTTCATGCCTCTAGAAGCCTGACCTTGATAGACAGAAACAACTAAGGCTGTAGATGTGCTGTTGCCACTAGGGATAAAATAACCGATGCTTAGTTTAAGGGTACTGCTGTTAAGTCTAATGCGTTTGTTTACATTACACACTTTGCTTATTGCTATAATCTGTTGCTTGCAACTTAATACTCATGGGAGATCTGGAAGCTATCTTGTGAGTGGATTATGAGTCATAGATGCAGCTAGTAAGCGGTCTATGTATATTGTTGTAATGCCCAATAGATATAACAATGAACATGTGCTTGTCATATATTGCATTGTCATGCGTTTGCAATTTGTCAATTGCCCAGCTGTAATTCGTTCACCCAACATGTATGTTTATTTGTCTTATGGAGAGACACCACTAGTGAATTGTGGACCCCGGTCCTTTATTCCACACTGATACAAACACCGTTTTCACCACGCTCTACGTTATTTCCTGCTGCTACTTTTGTGTTCATCATCATATTCTACACCATACGTTTAATAATTTGTATTCAGCAAGCCGGGGAGATTGACAACCTTCCTGTTTCGTTGGGGCAAAGTACTTTGATAGTGTGTGTGCAGGTCCACGTCAGTGATCGGGTAACGGCGCCACTGACACCTTTCTGAAACTCTTCCAATTCCTACCGGATCTGACAGCCTTGGTTTTGTAATCAAGGGAAAACTTTGCTGCTGACTACATCATACCTTCCTCTTGGGGTTTCCTAGCGAACGTGCGTTCCACGTCATCACAACGCAGCGGCGCATGCGCACGACATGATGATGCGCGGCATGTCGGAGAGGCGCTGGCTGGCGCATGTCGCCGGCCAGAACTATACGGGCTCCACTGGCATTCCCTACTTCACCGATGACGGGGCGAACGACGACGAGGCCGGCCCCTCTCTCGCGGCGATGGAGGACGACGCTGCCCCTGCTCCCGGCGTCTAGTTTAGTTGTTGTTTAAGTCTAGGTTAACTCTAGTTTAAGTTTTAGTTTAAATTTCGTTCGTAATGCATGTAGCTTCAATGAAAATCATTGAGCACTGCAACTTTCCAAGTGGAAGTTATACCAAGCCACGAGGAGAGACCAGCCAGGAAGACCATCATTAGTATGGAACAAGCCCAAACCGTGTGGCTTAGCTGGTCTCTCGGTACTAAGCCGGTGACCATCATGGGGATGGCGCCCGCACACAGTCCCGCCGACGCCGTACCCATTCTCTTTATAGCTGTCAGTAGGTCGGCGAGGGAGGTGGTGCATGTAACGGTGCTGATGAAATCCCCTCCCAGAAGCTGTAGAAAACCAAAGAGGAATCCGATCAAGGCAGCTTGTATCAATGGCGGAGCTACGTGAAGGTCAAGGGGGGCCGCAACCAAGGAGGAATCCGATCAAGGCAGCTTGTATCAATGGCGAAGCTACGTGAAGGCCAGGGTAGTGATTAGCCAGGATTAAGAGAAAACAAAGGCTTTGGCCCCCTCACTTCCCCCGCATGCATGTTACAGGCCTCAGGCCTCGACTAAGCGCGCTTCCTCCAACTCTCAGTCCAATCGCATCTTCTCTCAAAAAATAGAAAGGGTCCAAGCGCATCTAGGTCGCACTCGCATGGTCGCAGCGGTGACCAGACCGATCCCCACTGCTTTGTCCCGGTGACTGGCGACCTGATCCCACCTCTCGACCCCTCGGCCGGCCACCAGCAGTGGCTTCCTTCCCAATCCCCTGTCCCGGCGACCGGCAACCAGCAACAATGCAGCAGCGACCCGGCGACAAGCGGCGACCAGCAGAGTAGCAGAACAATCACGTGTGACACAGCTCCGCCGTTGTGACGTTTATCCCCTCCACAGCTCCACCGGTCTGCCCCTCCAACCTTATTCTTGGTAAGTGCCTAAGTGGCGAAATGGGGATTTTCCAGCACGAGCACTAGAGCACACCATCCCCAATCTCAAATTCCTAATTGGGAGTTAGCTTCCTGTTTTAACAGTTCACAAGTATATATCCAAACATATTTCCATTGCTAGCTATAGAGCGGGGACTTGAAAAAACTGACATTTGAAAAACAAACAACATATATATATATGGAATTATGGATCTCAATCTACATGCATTTTGCATCCAGTGTGGCCAATAGCAATACTATAAAACTCTTGTTTGTTGCATTGGTTTGAATTTTTTTTGCGTCTTTCGCCTCCCCAAGTTTTTTTTCAAGCTCCGCCAGTGCTTGAACCGTGTGGGTAGAGACCGCAACAAGCAGGGCTGGCCTCGTGCGCGTGCAACCCAGCGGCGCGGCGCACGACCCGTAATCAGGAATGATCCACCGACGCGCACGTTGGCACAACGAGAGAGAGAGCGAGACAGCCCGGCGACCGAGGAGCACGAGACGCAACACCGTGCAGCGGAAAACCCGACGGAAAACGCCCTGGCCCGTTGCGACTACACGCCGCGCGCCAGCCAGCCTCCGCGTCACCCCTCCGCTGCCTCGGGAGTTGGGGCTCTCTCTTCATCACACGCAGGCGCGGGCCCGGCCCAGCCTCCCCAACGTATCAGCGTCCAGCGTCGAGGCTTCACCTCACAACCACCGCCGCCTCCCTCCCTGGAGCCGGCTCCTCTAACTTTGCTCTTACAAAGTCAGGACCCTAACATAGCCTATATCCACCATCCAAAGCTCATCCAACGACCCTCCTTTGCTTAGTACTAGAGTGTGTGTGATTTTCCCGTAGTCTACTTTGCTTCCTCTAGTGTGTGTCTTGCCTGGATCTGCAGCCCCCAATTTGGATTTGACTGTTCTAATCTAGAGCCTCATATTGTGAGAAGGGGGAACCGTGAGAACTGAGAATCGTGGGGAAGAAGAATGTACTGTCCGTTTTTGGCGGTAAAACAAGAAGATGGACTGCTTCTTCCCTCCAAAACAGAGCGGCAGCAACAGCAACTAGCACAAAAAAGAGGACAGCCGTTGGATGAGCTTTGGATGGTGGATATAGGCTATGTTAGGGTCCTGACTTTGTAAGAGCAAAGTTAGAGGAGCCGGCTTGTCGTAAGAGCAAAGTTAGAGGAGCCGGCTCCGCATGCAGTGGGGTGCTCCTTGCTAAAACAACACCCATCATTTTAGGAAGGCTACCTATCTTAATAATTTTTTATGTGCTTGGGAGTGACAACACAGCTGATGACACATTGAAAAATTATTGTTTTATGGTGCATTTCATTGCGCGAATTGTTTTTACTGTTTATTATATTCCGCAGCTTTTCTTTTGGTAATTTTTTTGTACTGCTTGTTATTCTCGTAGTACAATGGTCTGATATCATAGATGCCTGTGATAATTTTCATAAGTTTTGTATCTTGAAAATTCAGATAAGTTGACTCCTTCCGCGTTTGAGAAGCACTCTGGAAGGGAGACTGCTGGAAAGTGGAGGAACACCGTGTGGGCCATGGTTCAAGGTGAGAAGGTTCCACTCGCAAAGACTGTTCTGCTCAAATACTACAACCAGTCACACAATGGTTCAAGCAAAAGCCGTAATGGACGTCCATCGCACCGTGATGAGTTCATCCGCTGTACAAGATGTGACAAGGAGAGGAGATTCCGGCTTCGGACCAAGGAGGAGTGTCGTGTTTACCATGATGCTCTTGCGAAACTTAACTGGACATGTGCAGATTTTACAACTGATAGGTACGTGTTGCAAACTTGCAACTAGAGAACTAAGGCTATAATTTTTTATGTCAACTTGATTGCTTCTGTGCTATTTTACTAGTGTAGTGTGTAACCTAATATTTTTTTATTGGGATTATCCGGTCATTCTCATATCTTCTACTTTTTTATACATTTCTTGGTAGAGGAATTGATAAATATACTAAGTGCCATGGTGGATTCTCTTTGTAGGCTGAAATTTTGTAGAAAGCATCTATGGAACGGTTTGTTTATTTCAACTTGTAATCTTACAAAGAAAGTGACCAAATTATTACTATTATCCTTATTCTTCTTCTTCTTCTTCTTATTAATTAATTAATTATATTAATACTGCTACTAGTAATAACCGATGCTGGTACTACCTGCTGTGGCAGCAGGCCGCTGAAACTAATAAAATGTATAATTTCATAATCAAGTCACCTTCGCTAATATCGCTAACTGGGAATGTGCACTTAGCTACCAAATATTTTGGCAACTTCAAACTAAGTACTCATGACTACATGAGTGTTCAGTAGTCAACATAAATCCAGTAGTCTTAAGAATTATGTCCTAGGAACTAGGAAGTAGAAGCACTTATATGACGTTGAAGTTTCTTGCCGGTATTGTCAGTTGTGTGCACATTCATGTGGTCTGTAACTACAGTGCAACTTCATATAACAACATATGAGAATATTTTGGTTTAGGTGTTTGCAGCCCTATCATTTTCCTTTGCTTGTTTTGTTCTAATAAACATGACCGTTTGATTCGATTCACACCATCTCGATTTTAGTCTTTTTTTTATTGGTTAGCTACCTGTATCTCAACCTCAGGATTCTACCGTGATTATGTCTTGCGTCAATTCATATTACGACACATCTGACTCTCTCTTATCGTGCACGGCTGACCAGGATGAGCTGCGATGACGAGGAGGAGCGAGGGAGCCGCAAGGTGCTGAAGGGGTGCTCCCGCGCGGCATCGTGCACCGGCTGCATGAAGTGCGTGTGCTTCGGGTGCGAGATGTGCCGCTTCGCCGGCTGTGGGTGCCAGACCTGCGTCGACTTCTACCGCAACTCCAAGGAGTAGGATGATCCGACAACCATTCGTTCCATTCGTTGAGTTGACACCGAAAGTGCTCCCCCGTTGCCGAGGCTTCCATCCATGGCGATCCGGAGGGGAGGCCCCTATTCTGAGACATCGTTCTGTTCCTTCGTTCTATGGCTGGCTTCCGTTTCCATAAAAACCGATTTGGGGAAGCAAAGCTATTTGTCGTTTACTGGATACAATTCGTCAACAGTTTTACATTGAATTGCGTTCTACATTGTCGGTGGGGCCCAGCTGTAGTCATTTGGACTTTGGGGGAACCCCTGCTGCCACGGCCGGCATGGTAGGACAGGATAGCGCTGGCCGCTGAGCAGTGAGCGCGCACGCTCGGTGCCGGCGCGCGCACTGTTGGGTGGTCGGAGTGCGCACAGTGCACGGTGCCACGACGCGAGCGGCACGCACAGTGCGCGCGGCCTCC
Organism: Poa pratensis; assembly: GCA_947311845.1. Taxonomy (NCBI): domain Eukaryota; kingdom Viridiplantae; phylum Streptophyta; class Magnoliopsida; order Poales; family Poaceae; genus Poa; species Poa pratensis. Next base: position 35,277,149 of record CAMZMU010000057.1, read on the forward strand.
TTGCCTGCCACGGGGTGATGGTATGAAGCTTGCTGCTGCTGCTGCCTGTCAACGAGGAGCAGCACTGCAGCAGTGACTACTACTACGTGGTAGTGGGATCGATGGACGTGGTGCGTGATAGGACGCTGCCGGGGTGGATCCAGCAAAGAGATTCGCTCGCAGGGTGAACGGGACAAAACTGCCAAACATCCATCAGAGGTGAACCCCGACGCCAGGAGTGGTGTAGGACGCAGAGTGGGTGACACGCTTCGCTCCCGAGAAAAGCCAACGTAGTAGTAGCATGCATCGTACCCGTGTTTCACCGCTTGGCATCTTCTTATGAACGCTATACTCTCTCCGTTCCTGAAAATAGGCATATAAATTTATTTTTGTAAATCAAATAATGTAGAGTTTAACTAAGTTTTTAGAAAAAAAATCAATGGCAATAATATTATATACACATCATATGAAAATATATTTCATGATGTATTTAATGTTATTAGATTGGTATTGTATATGTTACTGATTTTTTTGTAAAAAACTTGGTCAAACTTTAGACCGTTTGACTTTAAAAAACGACTCACTTTCAAAAAAAAGAGGGATTCGATTTCCAAGGTCCGACCTGCCAGCTGATCCATACTGGCAATACCGCCATGCAATCGATGTACTCCTGTGCATGTAGTCACGGTTGGCCATAGCATAGGCCCCATAATAAAAGGGTCTCTAATATCAAAGTATATTAATAACAATTATACCATTTTCCACATATCTGAAAAATATCAGTTTGCATGAGCAAGTTGAAACAATGGGCAAATATCGTGTACCACGTAGAAACTAACTAATCGGATGGTCCGGATGGACAACCATGAGTTTTACTTAGACTGTTAATTTTTCTCATTACGATGTTCTAGATGTTGTACTCAAACCTATGTTAACGAGATTTTCATGTTTTATGATTGGCCATTTATTTGAGAATTAGATTGTTACATACAACATATGGTGCAAAACACATTGCAGACGAATCTAAGATAATGAAATCATATGTAAAGTATATTATCCAGTGATTATTATGGTCGATACTATTTCAATACCAAGTTGAAAACATATGTACATTTTCAACCTCGTAGTTAACCAAACTTGCAAAACAAATTTACCGATGTTTAAATTTTTACGCTAAAAGTATATATAAATATGCTCACTTAATCATACACGAGAAACAACTATTAATATATTTATTAGAGTGTACGCTTTAGAGATCTCTACCATGATACTAAGTATATTGACTCGACCGCACACACGCATATACATAGATACAAATATATATATTATTTATATAAAAAAGTCACGGAAATACTTTTTTACAACATATGGTTTAAATTTCTCACAACACAATTTTTAGTAATCCACATTACAATTTTCTAATAAAGAACACTATAATTAATATTACTAACATTCAAATGTGGTTAACTGTGGAAGCTAATAAATATAAAACTATACTCTTTAAGATTATAATATAAATAAATTAAGTCACAAATAAATATAAAAGTTTAATATAAATATATTTATTATAATTTGCCCCGGTCGAAAATATATTTGGATCGGCTCGGCCTAGATCATTCGTGTGAGATCACGGTGACACACTTGCGGTTGTCGTCAGCATGTGTCATTTGCATCTGCACGTATAGCTCCGTGAGAGATGGATCTGTTGGATTGCCATGTCTAGGCAAAGCATGAGGAGATGCATAGTAATGGCCCGCCTTGGTATCGCTTCGCATAGAAAGTCGACAACCGGTCTATTTGTCGCAGCGTCTATTTAGCATAAAGGATATGACCACGTACAATACATCAACAACTTCACGCAGACAATCGTTTCAAAGTCTAGCCAAAATCATCTGTAGCTCCCTGAGTTTCAATGATACTATTTTAAAAAAATTCAATTTTAGGTCCCGAAAAATTCCGAATAGATATACGACAAAAAATTGCATCGAAATATTTTTTCATATGTGGCCTACATAGAAAAAACAAACGGTTGAAAGGAAAAATGAGTTTTTTTTGCTTTTAGAGACACGATTTTGTGATCTTTATGTAGCCTAAGAGCATCTCCAACCACACCCCCAAAATCGCCCCCCAAACTGTCCGCGGACACATCCGGGCGTGTCCATGGATAGTGACCGGACATCCCCCAAATATTGTCTTCTAATCATACACCTTATATTCTCTCCTAAAATAAATGCGGCTCGTGCAGTTGGTTCTTTTGCATTATTCAAGCTTTATCTAGTGCACAAAGATATACTATACATAGCAACTATAATTATAACTAAAACAACTATAGCTTCCAATGCATAATGGAGATGCATCTCCTTCTCGATGGCATATTTCTTGATCTTCTTCATCTTTGTCCGAGTTGCATCCGTCTTGCTTTTGTAATCATCGACAACATCGGCGAGATGCAACTCCATTTTCATCTTCGCTTCTTCGAAGCTCATCTTCTCTCTTCTTCTATCATTTTCTTCTCTTCTTCAATCTTCTTCCATCTTCTTTATTTTCTCCTCCAACTTCCGGTTTGTATCATGAACTTCTTCGGACTTTTGTTCGATCTTCCTCTTTTCCTCAATTGTGAAGTTCAAATCCTCCAATATGCGCATCTTGCCTCGGAGGGAATCGTTCAACTCGGATATCACACCACGGACATTGCAACTACATGCTTTTGAATCCTACAACTCAACAAAATGCAACTCAAAATCCACTCCCATTGCACAATTTCGGGGGAAAACTCAAAATGTGAGCAAAATCTAGGACATACCGCGTCGGAGGAGCTGCCCTCCTCGTATGGGCTATGTTTGGGGATTGCCGGACAGCCCAGACATTTGGTCTGTGTTTGGGGGGGGGGGGGGGGGGGGGGGGGGCGTTGGGTGTTTGGGGAGGGTTTGGCCACCACGGTTGGAGATGCTCTAAGGTAAACGTATTGTAGACTCACTTCGATCCATATAATTGTCGCTGAAGCTTACGTATCTAACATTAAAACATGTATAATACATCTGATTTTCAGTTCCAATTAATACGGATCGAAGTGAGTAGTAAATCTCTGATGATTATTACGTAGATAAATGTGTATACATACATGTAATTTTCTATCTTTTAAAAATAAAAACATTTTAAAATACCGAGCGAGATCTCGGAAGGCAAAAGACCTCACTCCTAGAAAGATACTTCATGCAAACTGCCAAGTGCTGAAGAGGAAACGCTAGGGCCCGCTGATGCCTCTCCCCTTCAGACCAGGGCCAACCTTTGAACTGTTGGTCCATGCATGCATCTCTCCTTCTCGCACCTTTGCCTGCGCGCTCGCCACCTCAGCTACGTACTCCAGCATGCGCAACCGCCACATCTCCTCTGCTAATAAATCTCTGCTCACCTCCTTCCCTCGGCTTCCGTTTCCTCCGAACGTACCTCACCTTCAGATCCAGTAAACAGAGGCCCTCTCCCTCAGCAGGGTTCAGACCGAGCAAACGGAGGCCCCTCTCTACTTCACGCTTCAGTCTGAGGGACGTGTAGATCCTCTGGCTAGGTGGTAAAATAATTCTGGGAGAAGACGATGGTGACCATGAAGCTGGGTTCCAAGCCGGATATATTCGTCCTCGAAGGCCTCACATGGTTTGTTATCTCCATCCCGACTTTGCTTTTACAATGTATCGATTCATGGTTAACTCGCTGTGTACGTTTGGATCTTTCTCTATAGGAACGATTGAATCCATTTTCCCTTCTCTGTTCTGCGTCACCATTCACCAACCATTTTCATTTTGCCTGATTTTGAACAGGTGTAATAGTCTAACTTTTGTATGATTTTTCATCAAGACCTAGTTCTGATCACATTTCTTTGAAAATATCCTAGAGAAATTTTGTGGATCTTATGAATGATGCCACAAAATTCCCCAGGATTAGCCTCCAACTCCCTTCACAAGAATTAATCAACCACCATTTCCCATTCATCCCCACAACCTCGAGTTGTTTTTCACGTGTTCGGTCAAAAATATAATTTTCTATGATTTTCATGAGTTTTTTTGTTATAAAATTGCATTATTGTTAAATCCATGTGTTTTGACCTTTTTCTATATTTATTACCCAAATAAGCATGAAGTGTATAGTGGGCACCGATAGAAACACATCTCGTAGGCTCAAATTCAGCATATGGACGGTGCATGTTGCCTACTGAAAAAAGATCAGATCATTTAAAGAGACGAGCACGCACTGCACGCTCGTGCAGATTTGATAGTGTTTCCGATTTTTTTTACACGTATCATCTGAACCTTTCCCCAGGAGATCCATGACCGAGCTTGACAGCGATGTTGTCGTCGAAGTAGGAGAGATGTCCTTTTATCTCCACAAGGTTAGCAGCCTCTAAACAACCGTTACATTATCGTATTCCATCAACTAAACTTCCGAGCTGATGTTTGCTGTGAGCATGCGTGCAGTTCCCGCTGCTGAGCCGGAGCGGCGTGCTGCAGCGTCTGATCAGCGAGTACCATCCAGACTCGTCGGACGACGGCGGCATGTGCACGCTGCAGCTGGACGACATCCCGGGCGGCGCCAAGGCGTTCGAGCTGGCGGCTCGCTTCTGCTACGACGTCAAGATCGAGCTCAACGCGCAGAACGTGGTGAGCCTCCGGTGCGCCGCCGAGTACCTGGGCATGACGGACGACTACGCGGAGGGCAACCTGATCACGCAGGCGGAGTCGTTCCTCGCCGACGTGCTGGCCAACTGGAAGGACTCCATCAAGGCGCTGGAGACCTGCGAGGACGTCCTCCCCGCCGCCGAGGACCTCCACATCGTCTCCCGCTGCATCACCGCGCTCGCCTCCAAGGCCTGCGCCTCCGACGCCGCCGCCTACGGCGCCGCGCCGCACAAGAACGCCAGCCTCGACAGGGACGCGCTCTGGAACGGCATCGGCACGGGGACACGCCGCGCGGCGCGTCCGCCGCCATGGACTGGTGGTACGAGGACGTGTCGTTCCTGAGCCTGCCCATGTTCAAGCGGCTGGTCCAGGCGATGGAGGCCAAGAGCATGCGCGCCGAGAGCATCGCGGGCGCCATCATGTTCTACGCGGGCCGGCTCCTCCCGGGCCTCAAGCGCAACGCCAGCTTCAGCAACGCCACCAGCAACGCCGGAAGCCGCAGCGTGACCCCGCGCGCCTCCAGCGGCGTGTCGGAGGGCGACCAGAGGTACTTCCTGGAGGAGATCGTGGCGCTGCTGCCGGCGAAGAAGGGCGTGGCGTCCACCAGGTTCCTGCTCGGCCTGCTCCGCACCGCCATGCTCCTGCACGCCAGCCCGCTATGCCGGGAGAACCTGGAGCGGCGCATCGGGGCGCAGCTGGAGGACGCGTGCCTGGAGGACCTGCTCGTGCCCAACCTCGGCTACACCGTGGAGACACTGTACGACATCGACTGCGTGCAGAGGATACTGGACTACTTCATGTCGTCCACGGACGGGGGCTGGGCACCGGGTTCACGTCGCCGGCTGCTCTGGTGGCGGAGGATCAGGGAAGCCAGTGGGGGGGGCGCCCATGCAGGCCGCGGGCACGCCGCCCGCCGTGTCCCCGGTCGCCATGGTGGCCAAGCTCATGGACGGATACCTCGCGGAGGTGGCGCCGGACGCCAACCTCAAGCTGCCCAAGTTCCAGGCGCTCGCCGCCGTCGTGCCCGACTACGCACGGCCCGTCGACGACGGCATCTACCGCGCCATGGACATATACCTCAAGGTGACACCCTGACAGACACGATCAATTTGCTGCATTAACATTTCACTCTCTCTTATGCAATGAAATTAACACTTCACTTGTGTGCAGTCGCACCCGTGGCTGTCAGAGTCGGAGCGGGAGCAGCTGTGCCGGCTGATGAACTGCCAGAAGCTGTCGCTGGAGCGTGCACGCACGCGGCACAGAACGAGCGCCTGCCGCTCCGGGTGGTGGTGCAGGTGCTCTTCTTCGAGCAGCTCCGCCTCCGCACCTCCATCGCAGGGTGGTTCTTCGTGTCCGACAACGACGGCGCGCACCCGCACCACCCGGGCAACAACGCCGGCGCCATCGTCCCCAAGGGCAGCAATGTGGGGACAGCGGCCAGGACGAAGCCGTCGTCGTCACCCCCGATGGTAAGGGGAGCGAGGGCATCACCGACGTGAAGGTGAGGGTGTCGGAGCTGGAGAAGGAGTGCATGAGCATGAAGCAGGAGATCCGTCGGCTCGGAAAGCCCAGGAGGTCATGGAGCATGCTCACCAGGAAGTGCGGATTCGGGGCCAAGGTGCAGCAAGCGCAGCCTGCCATGAGCGGCAAATAGAGGCGCCAAAAGTATGAAAGTCTCAGCTTTAGATTTTTCTCCGTTTCATTTGTTTAAGCGCTAGTTCTTCCATTTATTTAAGTGGTATTAGTTCTTTCATTCTCAATTTCATGTTAGGCTTTCAGCTTTCTGGCTACAGTGGACTAGATATATCTTGTGTAATGTAATAAGGTTCTTCAGCTTTGCATGGGACATAAACTAGTATTAACACGATCAAGCAGTGATTTCACATATATTAACAATATTTATATTGCATGAAAGAACAATCAAGCTCGTCAGAATTGTGATCTTGGAAGTTGGATGTAGCAAGTTCCCTCACAAAGAAAAAACAGGTAGGCAGGTCTATTCTCAAAAGATTAAGCTACCTATAAGCACATCTGGACCTAGGTAAAGAATAAGAACTGGTAATATATTACAAGAGGCCATACGATCCTTAGCTACAAGTATTCTCGCGATATGTATAGGGATGTACAAGACACCATCAGCCTGTTCTCTTCCATTCATCAAGGCCGCTCTCTCAAAAGGCTGATCGCATGGCACCGCGTGCTGCCTCTTGTCTCATCTGTGCAGCTTTTCCACTTCCACGGAAGTACATGTACACTTGCTGCATTTCATATGACCAAGTTCAGAATGAAAATCTCTTGGGGAAGGAAACAGAACGCACAACAAAAGGTTATAAACGCACCTGGATGACAACAACGCTGAGCAGTGATTCAAGGCAGAACAGTCCAAATCCAACGAAGTAAAATATCTGCCAAAAGAAAATGTGTAACAATTTAAGTGACTAGTCAACTATACGAGACTCGCAAATTGCATAACTAAGGCTGATTCATGAAAGATGCTTCATCAAGCACCCAGAAAAGCAGAATATCGGAAACTCCTAACAACTGATGCTACGGATCTGTTACAAAATGCAAATATTGAGTTCTGCTGGATAAGACCCTGATATCTCGACACTTTGAAGGGCATTCTGTGAACATGTTCCCAAAATCATGCAAAATTAACTCGAATCAGACCAATGCGAATTGAAGGCGTGAATACTTACCCCCACAATAACATTGTTGCTTATGACATCAATTGCCGGCAAAAACCCACTGTAACAACAGAAACAAGACAGGCAATTAAAATATAGATAATTGAAACAAGCTGTATATAAGAGGAGATGATATCTAAGTACCAGTGATTTAACGTTCTTAACATAAAACAGTTTAGAGCAGCAATAGGATTGGTCCAGGTACCCTAACCAATTCGGACCACCACCTAATAATTATGGAAATGTAACAAAACAGCCCAGAACGGCTTTGGTAGTGGTACCTTTGATCAAATGCACAAGTATATGCTAAGACTAGTGAAGATTCATGCATGGCACAAACATAAGGAGTTTTAGTGATATATGTAATACTTACGCAAAAGATTTTCCTTTGAAGGGAAATGGGGGAGAAACAGCTGACCAGACGCAGAATAGTATATGGACCTGGAAGGGAAGTTCATTAGCAATGAATGGAATATCAACAATATATGTCTAGAGGAGTAATATTAATGGTAAGGATATTACCAAGTACAACAGAAAAAACCATCCAAATTTCAAAGCGCTTTCAGTCCTGTAACATGCATTCAGTGATATAAGGTGCAAAACATAATACACGATATATATAAGCAACAAAAAAGAAGCATATGCACAACCTCATCGCATTATAAAGCGGCCGATACCATAACACATAGGCCCCAGGGACACCAGAGATGAAGTAGATAATGGCTAGCAACCAGATGATAACACCTATAGAAGGAACAGCCTTTAAGTGTCAAAGCATATCAGTTCATCAACAAGACACAGACAATAAGGTACTACTCAGCCATACCTTCCCCTTTAATCCATGCTGCTGTAGTTGCAATGATGTTCCAAAAAAGACATAACGTCAATCCTGAATGGCATCAAAGTTTACACAAATTAGCACCTTGATGGAGTCTATCTCTCCTCTCAAAATTTTATTAATTCATCTGAGATCACCACTAAATGATTACTAGCATTTGTGGACATTTAGTTACAAAGGTGGGAAGCTCAATGCTTCAAGCCCAACCTCAAATAAGAGTAGGCCGTAATCAGGTTTACATTACTAAGAACTATATTTTGGGAACAACGCACTGGTTAAAAATTTGTTAATAGTTCTCTTCCACAAATTGCCAACATACAAAATGTTTGTTATAATCAAAGTCGTTTTGAAATATCATTCTGTTGTCCCGTATCACTTCTCAGAAGAGAATGTCAGATTCACACTCTAGGAGATAATGGGGTAATCATATTAATTCAGGGGAAGTAAGTTCATTAGTTGGACAGCGTGTTACCACAAGAGGGTGCAGGGTCAAAAAAGAACCAATACTTACCCAACAGTGAACAAAATGCAAGATACTGCATCCTTTGTAGGTGGACTGGTATCTCATTTGAAATGTCATGATGAATGATGGGCATAAATGGTGGCCAGTTTTTAGTTTCGATGACAATGCCAGCTGCAATAAAAAGGAAGGTAGTATGAGGTTGAAAGGCAGGGGTAACGAAAAATTGGACTGTAACAGCAACAGCACAAAAAAACAATTGTCTTAAATTGCTTTTCTAGATCATTCAAGGTCTAAATTCAAGTTGAATGCCAGAAGTTTACAGACAATTTCTTCGTTAATTTGTTGGGCCAATATCTTGTCTACCGCCTCTTTCCAATCATTGCTACAAATATGAAAAATTAAACACATCTACTCACAGAAAGAGCTATACCTCTAGCTGCAGCTTCTTCCCTTCTTTTCAATTCCTGGTTTCAGGAGAATATAAAATCAGGTACAACATTTGAAGACGGAAATACGAGAAAATGCTCGTGAGCACATCTAGGCTGTTTCCATAATGTGAGACATTGTCGAGGCAAGATTTTACTGAACTTTTTATTCAGCATATTGTACAGTCATGTTGAGAATTTTATCGTCTGGTTGTGTCTGAATTTAATGAAGAGATGGCTATATGAAATGTTCTGCTAACAATAGCCAGTTTCTACAAGCACTATCATCATCACCTCATAGGCCTGTAATTGTCGGAATAGATCCCACACTTGCTCATTATTTCGAACTAAAGATGCACTGTCAATGATTCGTTCAATGCTTAGAGCAGTGCAGACCACAAGATGTCTGATCTCTGAGGCAAATCCATGCCAACTATAGCTACCAGTTTTCATACTACATCATGGTTACTACTTCAACAACTCTGGGCAAGCAAAGGCCATAGAAACTTCTGTTTTGATATATACAGCTAGATTTCCAAGCACAATGATTTGACAACACCTGGGAGCTTCACTATATAACATCCAGGAGAACTTAAGAATTTACTTATAGCAGAACAAAAATTGACCATTGAATGCACTAGAACCAACTTTTGAATCATATACCCGTGGTTTGAAGAAAGCAATTACTCAAATGAAATATAGGATAGCATGTGATGCGAGTATAGAGCAAGAATTTCAAGTTTCAAGCAACAGACACATACTCTTTCCCTTTTGTTAAGGTCAGCCTCCTTCGACTGCAGTTCTTTCTCCTTTTGCTTTAAGTCCTACATTTGAATATAGGATATGAATAGGCAGCATAAGCAATCAATGACATGGAATGAAAAAAAAATCTATAATCTATTCCAAAAAAGCAGTAATATGTAACAAATAATAGTGTGAGCATCATCCCTGGTCCATTGCATTCTGCACGGCCTTTCAATTCATTGGGTAAAGCACATCTTGCTAAATACAAAACAAACAAGGTCAACGGAGGCACATGTACCTTCGTTGAATCAAGAGGGATGTCCACAGTAGCACCACGATCATTATAGAATCCGGCAGGTTCATGAGGAAGAGGTGGCATCCGAGAATTAGAAGCCGGAGGTACGCTTCCTCCCTGTAGAACATGACACACTTGGAAAATCAGCCAAACAATAGTTAAAGATGATACAACCAAATTAGAAGCTTATGCACAACTCAGAGATCACTGTCCATGATAGTTGGCACAACAATCCAAATTGGGAGAATAGAAAATGTTTCTTGTCTTAAATCGAACACATGCAGCAGCATACCGCACATACATGCACGCTCGCCAAATTTTGACTACCAATTATTACACTAAAGGATACCAGTACTAAGGCAGCCTTCAATCTCCTCATGGTATCAACGAACTAGACCGAAAAGGTGCGAGGTATTCCATTTCGCCTTATGATGTCAAATAACTTGAAGAGCAAATCGCCTACTTTCAAAGTATTACAGATGTACTAAACTGCATAACAGTAATTAGACAACAATTTCAAGTTTATCCCAATTCAAGCGCCGTCATTTCTCTCCTTCGAAAACCCCAAGAGACTAGGACTTTTTCAACCAAAATTGCTCGAGATCAATCAACAGAACAGAACGCGCAGACAAACTGACAAACGCATCCATCCATGGAATCCCCCTCTAGCCCTAGCACCAGCAACTCGACCAGATCCACCCAAGCGTCCAGCACGGCAGGGGAGCGAAAGGGGCGTCAACAGACAGAAACAAGTAATAACAACTAACTCCAAAGGCGATCCGGACAAATTCCACAGCTCCGCAGGCCAGGGAACAAGCTTATAGAAGACAAGACGAACTGCGGCGCGGCGATTCTCTGTGCGGGGCACCGCGAGGCAGCTAAACAAAAATGAACTCGGCAGCTCACCGCGAAGGGGTTGACGTCGTCCTCCTCGAAGGGGTTGCGGTCGTATCTCCCCGCCATGGCCTCCTCCCTTCCTACTACACCTTCCCCTCCTCCAGAAGCGGCGGCGCGCGGCTGTGGTGCTGCGGCGGGTGCTCCGGCGAGGCTTGGGAAAGGGGGGAGAAGTCCAAAGCGGCGGTGGCGACCAACTGCTTTTGGAGTCGCGCTTTTTAGCCGGTGTTATTTACGTGACGCGGTGGGTTTGGAATGGAATGTGGATTTGTTGGACCTGCTGCGCAAATCTGACTGCTGCGTGATATAGCGCGTGCTGGTTTTCTGGCTGACAGGTGAGCCCGCGGGGCTAGAGCTTGTTTTCTAGGTAGCGACGAAAAGTTTAGGAAATGAAGGTTCTCGCGTGGAAGACAGATTTGTCCTGACATAGTAGCATTCAAGAACTGAACGGAGCATTTGATAGGGCTAACAAATCCCTTAAAAAAGTAGAGTTTCCAAACAATTTGCAATATGAAAAAAGATGAGGCAAAAAGAGTATTAGTGGCATATTTGACAGACTGGCTAGTCACATCCAAACCATAAAATCGCCATCAAGACAGGAGAGTAATATCATTCAAGAAATGAAAAGGAATCAATGAAAAACTAATAGCCAAGCCAACTGGTCGTGCACTGCAAAAGTTTTTTTTTTTTTTTTGAGGTATAAGGTGGTCGTATCCACCGTCCCAATAGATAGAAAGAGATGAACCAGTTTATAAGGAAAACCGGGCCAAGGATGGCTTCGCATTTCAGGAAATATTCAAATGAGCAGTCCATGACAACCAGCTGGAGCACGTTAAAACAAAGGCCGGGTCAAACATCCAAAACTGTACCAACTACCAAACCCTGGAGGAAAAGATGTTTGTTACCCTTCAACTCATCAGGAAGTCAACCAGCTGGAGCGCTTCGAATCTCTGCTGGCTGTTAATATCATGGAGCACGCTTTCTCGTTCCATGCTGCTGGCGGAGAATGACATGGAAGGCGAGATCTGAGAACTGGCAATGGTGGTTCGAATCTTTCTGGCGATGAGGAATTGGCTTGGTGTTTCATGACTTGGAGCAGCGGCATGTAAGTGGGGGCGACAACATACGTGAAGTCAAAAGTCCTACCTTTCAGGGTGAAAATCCAAGGTCTGGCCTTAATTGGTTGTACCTGACAGTGGTCTTGTTGGAAACATTGTTTTGAGAACGAGGATTATCTTCAGGGTGAAAACCCAAGGTCTGGCCTTAATTGGTTCTGCCTGGCACGGTTCTTCTTGAAGACGTTGCTTTTGAAGAATTGGACATCAGGTGTTGTTTTGGTGGTGGTTGTGCGACTGCTGCAAGGACTGTAACTCTGTAGCGGGACTTTTCTTTTTATTTCTTCTTCTTATTGTTTTTTGGCTGTGTGCATCCGTAGTAGCTTTGGTTATTGCGTTGTTACAGAGGCTAGGTGCATGTTGTATCTTCTCGATATTAATAAACACTCTTTATCTAAAAAAATCAGGCAGCTGATGGTGAAATGAACCAACACCGCAGAAAGTGAAGACCAAACATAAAACTAACTAACCAGCAGGCGTTTTCTCTCCATTCATTTCAACATCCCTCGGTCCCGGGGCTGTCCATGCAGTAAAATGGGGGTTAATTACAGACTGATGAACAGCCGACCTCACATGTACAAGATGCCGGATCCAGGACAGGCCAACACAAAAACAATTACACGAGCCCACTTGCGGAGCTAGGACGACAGCAGAGCCACGCTTAACGTAACCCTGTGGCGGTCTCCATTTTTTGTGCCAAAAAAAGAATCGTATCTACTCTGACAGTATCGCTCTGTCGTATGGACGAACTTGCGGCTAATTTCAGAACACCACCAGGTTTTGCAAGGACATGTTTAGTTCTTGAGCAAGTTGAGCCGACTGACCACCCGCCTGCGCCAACACAAGAGAGAAAAATTGCGGAGCGTCAGATACACGTCATTCTCAAGCTGTAGTGCTACACAAAGGAGTAGAAGAATATGCATGAAAAAAGACTAGGAGTGTCCGACAAAGGGAATGTAAAGGGGATTACATCATCAACGGTTGCAGAGCCTGCAAAATCTTTTGCAAGTGGTTAAAACACCGGGTGCAACGCTGCAACCTGCATGATGACATCAGAGAAATTGGTCACTGCCATGTTTATCTTTTAAACACATCTAGGCCCCAGCTAGGGTAATATGCTACGGATGACGGCAGTAACTACGTCGTTTGCTTCTCAAAAAAAAATACGCCGTTTGCTTTAGGACAACAGTTTTGCTGAAATGTAAGTTCACAGTGAGTTCCTTGTGGCAACACGCAACTCTTTGCACCATCCCGTTTTAACAGCACCCAGCTTCCTTCCCAGAGTAAATTTAGTGAGCATACCTCTGTTCGGCTTGAATATCTACTCCAACAGTTGAACTAGATGACAATGTTGAATGGATAACAGGCCCAAAAATCTTTATAAGATCCAATAATAGTTCCAAAGAAACGATAGCGTGCCTGCAAATTTTAGACAAAGTAACTATAAGACATAAAAGTTACCGCTAAACTAATCATCTTTTACTGTAAGATGCCAATATGTGCATGATTCACACATTCACATTGCAGATTTGCAGGATAATTATATGGGTCTGAATAAACATTTAATGATCATCTGTTTCAATTGTAAAGACTTGCAAGAAGATACTAAAGTAGTGCATGCATGGGTGCATCTGCATCTGTGTTGCTATTTCCTAGACACCACAGTCCACTAAGAGCCAGCATGCAATGAAATTATACATCTGATATATTACCTTTCAGTTTTGCTGTTCAGTAACCCGGCAAGAACAGGTAGAAAGCTTGAGAAAATATCTAGATTGAAAAGACCAAGCTTTCCCTTGAGAGTACTAACAACATCAGCTTGAACCTGTACAAACTCAAGCATTAGTAGCTAACATACAATTCGAAGAACATGATGTGTACAGCTATCACACATCTCAAAAAAAACATACCACGATATCAGGCAACTTTGCCACTGCAGCAATTGCTCCTTTGATACCATTTTGGCTGAAGACATGCCGCATCATCTGAAGACGTTAAGCGTTAATACTATAATGATATATCACAAATAGCAGATTTTGATCTTTTGTCTGATCAATTATAGTTTAGAAGAACATTAACATTCCATACGCAGGGCCTAACAGTGAAAGATAACAGACTACATTTACGAAACGTTACCGAAATGATAAATATCAAAATAAATAAATATAAGCACATGTTAAGCTTTCTAATTGCACTGAAGAGCCGACAGAAAGAGCCAATTTACCAAATCTCCAGTACAAGGAATTCTAATGGTGTGAATTTCTCTAGAGCACAAAGTGTGTATTTTGATTTCTGAGAAACCTGCACCGATATGTCAAGCCATGTTTCATCTCCATTGGTCCTAGGAATAACATAACAGCCATTTCTCTAGTCCCAAGGGTATCAGCTAAAGTTCTTCGAAGAATATTGAAGAACTTGTTCACAGGTAGTAAGGTGTAAACTAAAGGTTAGCCTGCCACCTACAAGTTGCAGTACCAAATAAACTAGAGGACACATCCAAGATCATGCATTCCATTGTTGGGTGTAAGTTCCCTGAGCTAGTAAGAAACAAGGACAGCAAATAAAGAACAGAAGGATCACCTCTAGCTTTGTCAACCGAGATTTCAGAAGATTTACGAATTCATCGTGGTTCTGCACCAAATCGACTGGGGCCATCACCTCGTCCACTGTTGACAAGTCTCTTTCATATGTCTGACTAGGTTCTGCCTGTCAAATTTCAATCACCGCAAACCAAATAAGTTGAACAGCCAAAACAATGGCAAACACTAGCAAGCACAAATAATAAAAATAGAGCATTAGTATAGTATAGTCATATTTGTTTGACTTCTATACTGTATACAATTTCTGAAAATACTATTGGTGCAGTCTTCCAACAGCATACCGCCATAATGTAAATCCAGAAAACATTAATTCATGACTGCCCCCATATCTTATATGTGGTTTCAGAATATCCTTCACATTTTATCTCCAAATAATTAGCACAAGGACCCTAAGGATTGAGAGTTAGATTACTCCCCCCGTCCAGGGCCGGTTCTATATTTTGTGGGGCCCTTGTGCAATGTTCAAAAATTGGCCCCTATAGGTACTGTACACGTACACATATGACGTAAAATGCTTAATCCAACCACACATTTTCCGAGACGTCTATAAATTGTTGATATAACCGATGAAGCAATGTCATATTACGACTTCCGTTTTTACGATTTAATTAATTGATTCTCTCATTTTCTTTTTTACCTTTTCTAAGCACCAAACTTATGTTTCGGCATTTTTAACACCGAAAATTGCAATAACCATCAAATCAAATGATTATGGCAATATCCAATATGTACGCATGAGGTCAGGAGCAGAGAAGGCATTGCACGTTCCTGCATGGAGGAGGACGATCACCGATCAGGAACGGTTGCACAGGGCGATTCTGACTTCCGCGCTTGCGCTTGGTGGCCTGGCCACCTGGGTGATCCAACTTTTTCTCTCCAGCGGAAGACGGCAGGCGAGAACACGAACAGACGAGAACAGCCGGCAGATGGATCGATCATTTGTGTGTAGCTAGCGAGTAGTGAGCATGCACGTGCCTAGTCTTTTCCTCTCCCTGATGGGCTGCTGCCTGTTGGGCACCTGGGCTCTTTGCATTTTAATTTTCTTTAGCCCAATAACAGATAATATACATAAACATAAACATATGTAGGGATGGGCCCTCTGTAAACATGGGCCCTTGTGCGCCGCACAGGGTCGCCTAGGGCCAGAGCCGGCCCTGCCCCCGTCCACAACTACATGGCAACTTCGACCATTATTTTGGCCAATTAAATGTGTGTTATGTGTTGTAAAATTACACCTTTGAATTCGTATTCAAACAAAGTTTTCAATGGTATAATTTTTATGAGATTTTCTCACATATTATTGCCTTATTGGTAAAACTGATGGTCAAGGTTGGAGCACGCAAAATAGGCCGCCGTGTAATTGTGGACAGAGGGAGTATCATACTATCATTATATCATAACATGTAAAAACGAAGTACGCATGAACTTATTCATTGAGAACTAAATAATCTAGGATAGCAGGAATGCTTTAAGCAATCTTGGAAAGTGGACATATTTTTCAAGTGGTGATTTGTAGAATCTTTTTTTAACTTCGTATTTTGAGGATCAATAATGTAACTAGGTGAGGAGTTCCTAAACATTAAGAATTCATCAATACGATTATACTTAAGATTCGTAAAAAAAGTATGAAGTTAACTATAGTAAAAAATCATGAGTACATACCAAACTGGTGGGAGGACTGTCAGCTCTCACAGTACGATCACCGCAAGAGCTAGTTGGAGGTGAACAATCAATGCTAGAGCTCTCTCTCTTCTCAAATCTCTCAACAAGAGACTTGGTTTTTCCTAATGGCACAGCCACTGCAAAATGAGTTATTAATATCGTAAGAAAACTATCTTTAGGCCAAGTAGACTCAAGCTTCAGAGTGGATGCAAGACTGCACCCTTAATAACATCATTTAACATAGACACGCACCTCCTCTAACATATTTTACCCTGGTGGTTTCTGTCGTTGAGCATGGTGATTCAAATGCTGCTGTGAAAATTATTGTAATGTTAATCAACAAAATGAGTAAAACTGCAGGGTTTCAATGTTGAAGAACAAAGAAGAAAAGAGCTATACACTTATCATCATTCGACTGCACCGGATGCCCCAATGACACTACTCTGTCCATATTTTCTGCTATATGTGTAATATCTCCTTTATCTGTACCGTCAGAATCATGTTTCTTATCGTATGGAGTTAGTCCAAAGGAGAACTTTAAGCCAGACAAACCCTCAGAGCAAACATCAGGCTCAGGGAGCATGGATCTTACTGAGCTGACACTATCACCAGTACCACCACTAGATAAAAGTTTTTTTAAATGGACTGGACTGCGAAAATCATCTAGGAGTGCAGCTCTGCCTCCAATTCCTCTATTAATGCTGCCTACTGCTTTGTCCTCTAAAATGTCTCTGGGTACAGCAACAGGCACAGAAACAGATTGTGTTGTAGTGTAAATGTCTTTTACATCCGCCAACTCTGTAGAGTGAAACTTTTTAGTTGCTGAAGAATTATTAGCTATCCCAGCACGAGATAGTAATGGCATGTCCGCTGTCCGAAATTCCGTTCTGCTGTTTTTGGATTGGTGGAAGGACTATCAGCTGGCTTCATACGTCGCACTGGAGTAGATGTTTTGACAGATGAATCAGGTCTTCGAGGAATGGCGCTGCTCTTATCTTTCTTTATTTTATCTGTACTTGCTGGACTTAGATGTGAGGCCCGAACTCCGCTTTCAGCTGCTATAATAATAAGAGATATTATCACTATTGACCATGGAGTGCTTGGGTGAAAGATATACTAATGGTTTAAAGCCATAAAATTACCTGACTCCTGGAGTTTGTATGAGCTTTTTGGATGTGCTGTTGCTACAGCACGTACAGACTTTAGAATGCTACCATTTGGTTTGACAGTATTATCATCTATAGAATGTACAAGCTCAGCAAAGAAATTTGCTTTTGGCAAAACACCAAGAGCATAGGGTGCAATGAGCTGGGTCAAGAGATTAAAGTTAGGACATACAAGAAAGTACATATTGCACGCAAAGAGTGACACTCACCGATATATCAGCAAGCCAAACACCAACACGGCGTTCATGGTACGAACATCCCAACAGTTTTCCTTCATAAATACTAAGATCAGCTAAATTGTTCCACCCCATGTCAACAGCATCATGGCATCTTACTGGCTCCCAAGAGAATACCTAACAATGCCCATGCACTCAGCAAGTGCCACGCGTATAGTATCAAAATAACATATGAAAATCAGACCTACCTTTAAGCTTTGGTCTAATCCACAGAAAAGGGTTTTTCCATCTGGGTGGAAGACCATAGAACGTACACCGGCATCCTGGAAGAGAAGATCCACGTAAAGTAAATGACATCATAAGAGGAAAATGTGTGTGCTCATCATACACGTTTTTTATGCAGGAATAAAAAAATACACAAGAGATTAAGCAAGTTAAAAATAGGTATTAGCGCACCACTCAAAATAACTCAAAAATCAATCATAGAGAAATGTGAAAAAGGGCATCATCAAGTATTCCAGATAGAATACCATTTCTTTTCCTCAAATTTGTTTCAAGGAATTCTTATGGTGCAAATTTGAAAGAATAAAGTAGATGCGGAAACATGAGCCACAGTGGCCATGTGGTACTCTACTTTGTTACCATGCATATTGCATACAAAGTAATTTTGTAATTGAGGAGTCATAGCTTATGGTTTATGAAATGACAAAGTTAGACTTGCGCACAAATTAACATGATATAAGATAAGCAATTGCAGGTACCTCGGGACCAGCAGAACCTATCAATTCAAAAGTTTCAAGATCCCAAAACTTCACAGTTCGATCAGCTGAGCCTGGAAAACAACACAGTAAACTGACTGAGAATATACCTCAGCTTCCTACAACTTCACTTACTAGAGACCAGTCCAACAAGAACACATATTTTTCTTATCCAAAATGATGCTGATGTTTCCAACTATTACATGAATAAAATGGGATTCCTCATATGGTCAACTTTGTTTTTAGATCATACCAGATAATAATCTTGATAAATTATTTTACAAGAAGAAAATATGTTCTCTCAGAAAGCTCAACCCTTCAAACATTTGGAAGGAAAAGTCATACCTGTTGCAAGTAAAAATTCTTGAGGATGAAAATCAATGCATCGTATTTGTCCACTGTGGAACTTGAAATCATGTAGGAGCTTTCCTGCTGTCAGATCCCACACTTTCACAATGTTATCTTCTCCACCGGTGACAATCCATCGTCCATCAGGTGTAAATCGGATTGATCTAATTGCTCCTCTGTGACCCTTGTATGTATGGAGGCATCCTTTTTTCTTTATATCCCAGATCTTGAGATCTGTATCTGAAGAACCAGATGCAAAAAATTCGCCGAATGGATGGAATTCAACAGCAGTGCAACTTGATCTATGCCCAGTGAGAGACCGCACAACTGCATTTCAGTTCAAGACAGTAATCAGACGTCCAGTTTCAGCAAAGCATAGTTCTCAACATTAATAGGAAGTTTACGCTCTACTAATGTAGCAAGGAGTTTATGCTTTCAGCAGCAATCGACAACATTAGCCCAGCTGAGATATTAATCCAAAATAAAAAACTAGTGTAATCATGTTTCACATTATCACAGAAGACTTTGACAAAGATGTCAAAGGTTCCTGCGCCTAGATTATTATATATAAAATCAAGATTCTTATACAACAACTCTGACAGTGGGGTTCCATTTGTATCAATTCAAAGTATATAAATTTTGGGTTTGAACACACAGAGATATTGTATAATGTACTCTAGAACTGTTCAATGATGAACAAATAAAAACACAAGGGAGAAAAACAAATCAACAGATAACCCTCTTCTTCGGCATTGTATAAGCACCAATATACCTTTAGCTTCTTCTAAGTCCCAGAGCTTGATGGAGCCATTTGATGAGCCAGCAAGCACAAGCACCTCTGCTGTATCAAACTCTACGGCCTCAACCGAGCTTGTGTGGCCTGACAAACTCTGTCCAAACAATAGAAACCCATTGAAAAACTCAACATGAGTAAAAATCTAAAACAGCCAAAGAGAATTCTAGTATCACTATAAAATTCCATAGGGCACAAACCAGGAGAGGAGTCTGCTTGCCAATGGCCCACAGGTTGACCTTGCGGTCACTGCCACCTGTAATGAACACACGGCTCGACTTCTTGCCAATTGACAAGGACCTCACTTCGGCATCGTGCGCCACAAACTCCTCTAATTTCAGATTGCAAGTTAAGGAGAAGTCAAGTTTGAGCAATACACATTTTCAGGGCCGATTTGATACCAAAAAAATCCATAGAACTTTCAGACGACACTATTACTTAGGAATTTTCCTACATAGCTTGTTTGATTTGTAGTACTGAAAACAGAACTTTCCCTGTGGACTACATTGCATGCAACACCAAAGGAAAACTTCCTCTGAGTCCAACCTCATTGTAACCTTTCACCCACACAAAAAAAACCTCATTGTAACCTTTGTGTCTATGACAACTATGGCAAGTACCTCATCCTTCGACAACATTCCTGCGTTTTCTCTGCGGCGCAACCAGATAACTTCCATTAATTCTTTATGTATTTTGAATTCACGCCGGATTCAATATATCGTGACACTTAATTCCTACAGTTTTCCTATTCCCGCATTTTCAGAACCCCGTGAATCAAAGAGGACCAGGTAGTAACTAGTGGCAAGTTCACATGGCTATGATTGGCTGTCATTTAACTCCACGAAGAATTGCTTAAAGTAAAGGGGAAAACGACTGTTATTCGGCTGGATCACACTAAGCATATCAGCACTTAGTTTCTTCTACTGGTTTTTTTTTGTACAGTTCGAGGATCCCTTAGTTATAGTTGCTCCGAAGGCAAAACACATTTTGATAACCTAGCATTGCTGACCTAAATTGGGGCAAAAGGGGGGAAGTTGCAAGAACCCTGAATGTTGGTTTCATCAAGAAATGCGCGCCTTCGTTCGCGCAGATAGATAGATTGCCAAGACACAGAACAAACGTGGTAAATCTTTTCTCGAGAAACCTACCTCCGTCGCTTCAACTAACTGAAGAAACAAGAACAGAATACAAGGATTCGGCGGAAAATACTACTCTCCCTCCGCTGGTCCCGCAAATGCCCACCAATATTACTCCAAGAAACAGTTGCTTCTCCCCCCGCGAGCTAAATCGGATCAAGAACAAGGGTAAAAGACACTCGAAACAGCAGCGAAAGAAGGATACGGAACTTGTAGCCGCGCTTCCCAGGGTCCATCCCTCCTCCTCTCTCCCGCAGGTCCCCCCACGCGGGCCACCGGCTCCCGGGCGCGAGGAGTCGTCGTGCCGCCGACGACGACGACGGGCAGAGCGGGGGCGGGACTGGGAATTTCGGATCCGAGTGGAGGGCGAGACGATGGAGCCGCTTCTTGGCCTTTCTCCTCCCTTCTCTCTCTCCTAGTCGCTCGCAGCAGTGAAAACGATGGGTGTGGAGCGGCGTGGGTGGGTGGGAGAGTGGAGTTTTTGTCTTCCTTCCCTTTTGAGTTTTTTTTTTTTTCATACTTCCCTTTTGAGCTTTTCGATCTCGTTTCTTTTTCTTTTTGTACCAAAGCGCAATAAAGGAAAGGCTCTAAAGATTTCTCGTGTTCATTTGTTGGGAAGAGAAGAAAGAGAGACGACCCAACCAAAAGTTCATGGGAATCATGCTTAAGAAAACCATTCGTGCACAGCCTTGCTCCGGAAAGAGGGTAATCTCCTGGACCTTTTGTGTTAAAAATAAGAGGGAGATATCATGGAGAAACAAATATAAGAAATGCTTTGGCGCGTCATCTTCAACCTCTCGCCTCGCCCTATCGCCACATGAAGTCTCTCTATTAACTTCTTCTCGTGTTCTATGGGAGATTTTGCATGTGTGCCTCGAAAATGTGCATAAACTGAGAGGCAAATGAATGACAATGAGACCACTGGCGGAGCGTCAGGTTGACCATACTAGGCCGTGGCCTACCCTTATCTGCAAGTTTTCCATTATAATTTCTCATATATGTGGTCCAGTAGCATCAAATTGCCCATATACGGCCCAGACTCCGCTGACCGGCCCTCCCATGGTTTTATCTCACGCTCCGCCACTGGATGAGACGGAGGTCGATAGGCAACCATGGCGATAATCTCCTTCGACTAGGTGTTGGATGAAGATGACATGGCAAGGCCGTTGTTAGCCATAGGTGGCGGAAGAAAGGGCATGGAGGTGGAAGGAGGGACGGGGTCCCCTAACGTATGAAATCCTTCCTTTGGGTCACCCACACGTGGAGCTCACCTGTCAGTGAACGAAAGACTGGGTAAGGCATGGATAACTATGTAAGAAGATCCATGTATATGGAAGGGGCACATGAAGGAGAAAATCAAACAAATGTGGTTAATTAGGTTGGGAAAGGAACAAGAAGGAGATGGTTAGAGGTCGGAAAAGTGGTGAGAATATCAAGATATCAGTTGTCCATGCATCGAGATACATTTTGTGGCCCAACGGTATAAAACAAGTGGGTCGCAAAGTTGTGAGAATATGACAACTGAACACGACATTATTTAAAAATGACAAATGATGATACATATGCACTCCTCTATTTGAAGTGGATGCCTGCAAATCGAACTACAATTAGATTTTTCGGCATATTTGTATAACTAATTACTAAGGGTAACACGCCACTTTTAACCATACTTTGATTTACAATGTTATGAATTTGATTAAATGTTAAGAAATGCAATAACCGAGAAGATTTTCTGCATGTGTACATATAGGGCATCTCCAGTAGAGCCCCTTACTTTTCAGTCCCCAGACATTAAGTAGGAGCTTGTCCCAAAAAAGAAGTCTACTCCCCTGGCAATAGCCGTTATTTTCTCGGCCCATGTTTCTCCCCAGTTTGAAACTCGTTCAATCCATAAACATGTGCAATCCATTTTCAACTGAGATCACTTGGTCGATCTCTCATGTGGGCTCACTGACACACGAAACGCATTTGTCAGCGGGACAACAACAAAGGTGGAACAACGAAGCGAGTGGTGTTGTGAAGACAATGTGGCGGCCCATGTCGGGCAAGTAGGGGCTTGCTCGTGTCGGGCTTCTACATGTAGGGGGTTGGAAGGAAATCTATGGCCTCCTTGAGGCGGAAGTTCGAGCAAAAAAGACGGAAATAGGGGCTTGCGCAGGGGATTTGCTGGAGATGCTTTTAGGTGTACAATTGAGTAATACTCACTCCGTTCCATATTATAAGATATTTTATATATTGCAATATATACAGACTACCATGGTTTTAAAAGCGTCGCCAAGGCGTCGCCTACTCGACGCTTAAGCGTCAGAGCGCCCGGAGACGGCAAAGCGTCCTGCTCGCCTTAGGTTCCTGTCTAAGGCGTCCAGATTGGACGTACGAGGCGTCCAGGGCGTCGCCTGAGCGGGGAAGGCGTCGCTCGGGTCAATTTTGGACACCTTCGACCTCGATGGGCAGGTCTGGCGGGAAACGGAGCGGGAAACAGAAATTGGGCGGGATGGGAAGAAATTGGGGGGCAAATTGGGGGGAAATAGATGGAGAGAGAGTGGGGAACCCACCCGTGACCAGAATCGATCTCTGAGAGAGAGAGAGAGAGAGAGAGAGAGAGAGAGAGAGAGAGAGAGAGAGAGAGAGAGAGGAGCTCTCTCCTCTCAGGCGGCCTGCTCCTCCTCCGCCAGATCCCGTCGGCCAGGTTCGGCTCTCCTCCGCCGGCCTCCCCTTCTCCGGCCAAGCTTCGGGGCCTCTCCTCCCCTGCGCAGCCCTCTCACGGCAGGGCAACAAGGTACAGGATCCCTCTCTCCCCCATGGTCTCTTTCCTCTCCGCCCGTGGTGCTCTGTTCTTCTATGTCTTTGTTCTGCTTGTGGTGCCTCGTGGTGTTGACGTTGTACACTTGTGTTTATTGCAGATTTCTGTTGGGCAGAGAAGAGATGGATGCTACATGGGCTCAACAACTAGCAAATTCAAGGTATTTAACTATTTATATGTACTTATTATAGCAGCAATATTATTCTGGTATAATTAAGCGCCTAGGCCTTGCTCATCTCTAAGGCGTCGCCTTGCATTGCGCCTTAAGCGCCTAGGCATTGAGGCGCCCCCCTCCGCCTTAGGACGCTTTGCCGCATTAAAAACCATGCAAACTGCATATGGAGTAAAATGAGTGAATCAACACACTAAAATATGTCTATATACATCCGTATATAGTTTGTATTGAACATCTTATATTATGATATAGAGGGAGTATGAATTCTCTAAAAAAAAGACGAATATGGATTCCAAAAAAAAAAGTTGAGGCGGTGTACCTAATTACATCATGAAATGTGTTTTTTAGAAGGTAATAAAGCATACACTTTTTTGTGGCACAAATAGTACGACCAAACACATCGGGCAACTGAAGAGTGCAAAGCAATTGATTGTGCTATCACAGAGTACTAGAGCTGGCATGCGCAGGGTCCATGCCAATGCCAATGCCAACGCAGGTGCACAACGGTGATGCTTTTTTTTTTTTTTTGAAGCAAAGGGTCCCCGATTTCAATAATAGAAACCATTTATTACAATATCCTCCACAACACATCCACCACCGGCGAAAGCACATGCCCAGAAAGAGTAAAACAAAGTCTGATAGTTCTCAGAAGTAGTAAGCAAAAGAAGAGCAACTACAAAGCTAGACTTAGAACATCATAACATCCTATCCTTGGCCTCCATGTCGCACATCCTCTCGTGCTTCTAAGGCTTCATCAGCGACCCGCACCAACAGCTTTGCGCCCATTTGTAGTTCCATTTTTGCGTCCTCCGATACCTGCATTTTTGCCCACCAATCAATCCAGTGTCCAATTCGATGCATTACTTCAACTGGTTCGTTAGGCCATTTGTTTTCAAAACAAGCAAGGTTCCTAGCCTTCCAAATCCCCCAAAACACTGCTGCAACGCCTACTGACAGTTTCTTTCTTTGTTTATCACCAAAACTATCAAGCCAATTAGTCAGACAGTGATGTACGTTAGTGAACTGACAGTTAAGACCAGTAGCCACGCTCACCACATTCCAGACATATCTAGCTAAGGGGCAACTAAGAAAGATGTGGTCAATGCTTTCATCCTGTCCACAGAATAGACAGTTTTTTGTGCATACTCCACCTCTTTTCAGCAAAACATCTCTGTTGAGAATACTACGCTTAAGTATCAACCAGATAAAAGTTTTAATCCTCAAAGGAATTTTTATTTTCCACCAAAATTTATAAGGAACACTTTCCATCGATTGCATAGCCAAATAGAAGGATTTTACTGAGAACTGTTTCGAGTCAGATAACAGCCAAAAGAGCTTGTCATCTTCTTCTGACAATCTCACATTTAAGCAAATGTCCAAGAGTTTCCCCCACTCTATCTGTTTTACTCCAGTTAAATTCCTTCTAAAAGAAAGAGAATTAATCCCAGAGTTTAACACCGTAGAGACAAGAATGTTTTGGTCATTTGAAATCGCATATAGGTGCGGGAACTGAGCAGAGAAACATGTATCTGAGAGCCATAAGTCCTCCCAGAATCTAGTTTCCCTGCCATTTCCAACCTCAAATCTACAACAAGCCAAGAACAACGGTTTTATCTCCATAAGCCCTTGCCAAAAATGTGAGTCTCCAGGTTTCGTCACACATTGGCCTACATGAGTACAGCATGAGTTCAAATTTGGCCTATCTGCCGGCCCCGTGGACAAGCACAAAGAAACGTTTTGGGCTCGTTTGGTGATATGTCGCTCGGGAGCAGGGGCCGACAGAATCCCTCGCCGTGTTTTCTCCACCGTTTCCCTTCCCCCTCTCCTCTCGCACGCAGACAAAATCCGAGGAGATAGGCAGAGCTCACGAGGTGGAATTGTTCTACTGCCACTGTATTATCAAACGACGAGGCGGCGGCTCGCTGGCACATGCCGTGCTGGTGGGTGTCGTGTGCGGGGAAGATGGGCGGCGCGCTGGGGTCACGGTGACGGTGGAGGGCTTCCACTACAGAGCAGCATGTGGTGACACCTTGCTAGCGCTAAGTTGACGAGGGAATATCTCCCCGGCAACAGCACCGGAAACAATGCTTGTACGTCACACGTCAGTTGGGAACCCCAAGAGGAAGGTATGATGAGTGTAGCAGCAAGTTTTCCCTCAGTATGAAACCAAGGTTTAATCGAACCAGTAGAAAAACGAGGTTGCTTCGAAGGTGTTGGTGAAGGAGTGTAGTGCGGCGCAACACCAGGGATTCCGGTGCCAACGTGGAACCTGCACAACACAATCAAATTACTTTGCCCAACTTAACAGTGAGGTTGTCAATCTCACCGGCTTGCTGAAAACAAAGGGTTAAACGTATCGAATGGAAAATGATGTTTGTTTGCATAAAACAATAGAGAACAATGATTGCAGTAGATTGTATTTCAGATGTAAAAGAATGGACCGGGGTCCACAGTTCACTAGTGGTGTCTCTCCAATAAGATAACTAACATGCTGGGTAAACAAATTACAGCTGGACAATTGACAATTGATAAGTGCATATAACATGCATGTGTGAGCTGTGGTATCTACTATGAGATTCATTTGGGCATTACGACAAAGTACATAGACCGCTATCCAGCATGCATCTATGCCTAAATAGTCCACTTTCCGGTTAACATCCGTACCCCTTCCAGTATTAAGTTGCAAGCAACAGACAATTGCATTAAGTAATGTGCGTAATGTAAACAATATATTCATCCTTGAATAAAGCATTGCTGTTTTACCCCTAGTGGCAACAACACATCTACAACCTTAGAACTTGCTGTCACTATCCCAGGTTAAATAGAGGTTGAACCCAACTATCATGCATAAATACCCCCTCTTGGAGTTACAAGTATTCACTTGGCCAAGGCTTCAACAAGTAACGGAGAGCATGCAAGATCACAAATGACATAGACATGATAATATAATATTCAGCTCCACATAGGTATCAATATAAGTCAGATCCCAGCAAACACAACATGTAGCATTACAATAAGATGATCTTGATCATGATAGGCAGCTCACAAGATCTAAACATGATGGCACAAGTGGAGAAGACAACAATCTAGCTACTGCTATGGACCCATAGTCCAAGGATGAACTACTCACGCATCACTCCGGAGGCGGGCATGGCGATGTAGAGCCCTCCGGTGATGATTCCCCTCTCCGGCAGGGTGCCGGGAAGAGCTTCAGAACCCCCCGAGTTAGGGTTGACGACGGCGGCGGCAGCGAATATGTTCTGGATGAAAGGCTCGGTGTTTTAGGGTTTTCACGCCTCGGGGAATAAATAGGCGAATGGGCGATGTCGGCGAACCCCCGAGGGGCCCAAACCACAGGCTGGCGCGGTGGGGCCCCCTGCCGCGCCGCCAGGTGGTTTGGCCACCTCGTGGCTCTCCTTCGGACTCCGTGTACGTGCTGGAAAAATAGGGACTTGGCCTTTTGTTTCGTGCAATTCCGAGAATATTTCCAGAAGTAACTTTCTGAAACCAAAAACAGCAGAAAACAGGGAACTGGCACTGTGGCATCTTGTTAATAGGTTAGTCCCATAAAATGCATAAAAGTGATATGAAGTGTATATAAAACATGTAGCAAATGGTATAATATAAGCATGGAACAGCAGAAATTATGGATACGTTGGAGACGTATCACACCTATGCTTTGCCGGACTCCGGTGACTCCCACTCCAAGGCCGACAAAAAAGTCACAAATGATCAACACACATGTAGAAAATAAATCATTGTGGTTAGCATTGTTCTTAACAACTTCCGCCTAAAAATCTCCCGGCATGACGGGGACTGGAAATAATGCGAGCATATTTAGAGATGTCTCCGTTCACCTTAGATTGCGAAACTCGAATTTGGCCAGAAACAAGGTCGGATTATGGCAATCACTAGAAAAAAAAGTTAACCTTCTCACGAATTAGGAAAAGAGTAACTCGTTTTCTTGCTCGCAACTGATTAGTTTTTGTTGGCGGAACTAGACACCTCTTTTTTTTGTATCTTTAGATAATTTCAAAATGAAATATGTTTTGAATTGTCCATCTAATAAATAATTTCAAATTTGTGTTCCTCGCATCGATATCTTAAAATTAGATCCCATGTTAATAATCTTTGCTGAAAACGTTTTCTTGTTAGTTTGTGCTTCCATGTGTCCATGTTAGTGTGTGTACTTCCCATGTTAGTTTGCTCAATTCATGTGCCACTATATCATTGTATTCAAGCTCCTTAAAAGATGAAAAAAACGAAAATGAATATGTAAACCGTCCGTAAAATATCCGAATTGTTTTCACCTCACTGTGTCTCGCATATCTTCAAAATTAGTCCCGTGGTTTTGCTGATTTTTATTTGTGTGCAAGTGTACTTCACGCGCTAGTTTTTAGTTTTCGTGTTATTGTGTACTCATGTCACTATATGTTTTCGTGCTAGTGCGTGAAATTCTAATTCTCATGAGGGGGAGATGCATGCATCAAGTATCTTTTTTACTTGTTTATAAACAAAACGTCAAACTAAAATATCATTAGACCCTCCGTCTGGATCACGAGCCGTTTAACACACGCATTACTCGTGTCACTATCTTCGAAAGTAAATCCCACGAGATAAGTTACGCGGAATTGTTTGTGGCACAAAATGTACTTCAAAGTTAATGTGTGCTTTTCATGTTAGTGTGTATTTACCGTACTAGGGCGTATGTAGTTCACATGTTAAGAAAGAAAACACACTCGTGCTTCATGAACTTGCCACGAGTGGGCACATTCGTCAGTGGCAACTCGGTCACCGAGTTGCTGATTTGTCCGCTTATTTGCAGGTGCGGTCTAAAAACGGAAACAAATGGTTGTTATGTTCTCGAACCTTGATCCTCATGCGGCGTGAATTGCAGGTTTGTTTTTAGTGCATGTACTATGGTTTTATCTTAGCAATGTCATGTAGGATAATTGCTGAGTTTGAAAAGAGACAAACGAAAAACCATTTGCCTCATCTTAGTTAAGAGATAATCTCTCAGTAACAATTCTCTCATCACATATTTAGGATATCTGTTTACTAAACATAAGATTAAAAAACCATTGTACAACATGTTTGATTGCCATAATATTACTTGATGTGTTTAAGATAAACCACCTCATCAAAGATTGTAGGTGTGGTCCGATGAATCTCCTTGGCTAATTCCTCTCTGTTTGGTAGGAGGTGATATCGGGGTGTTGACCTGATTTCATGGTGATTCTATCCACAGTGGTCGTGGTCGTGGAGGCCGACGAGAGGTGTAGAAAAACAGAAACGAGAGAAACATTGGATTAAATATATGTTAATGTATAGATGCCTTCCCTGTGGTTATTATCGCAGTCCGACTCACTCTCGGGCCGTATTGGGCTGAATCCTGTCCTTCCGAATGTTCCTCAGGACACGGTCCAAAAAAAAAAAATCCTCGAACTTGTGCCACAATCAATCTCCATTTCTTCCTCGCCCATGAGGCGCATCCGTGCAGAATAGTAGATGGTTTGGCTTCAGCTCCCATGAACCACACTCGTACTAGTTACCCTGATACTCCGCATGCAGTAGCGACGCCGTAGATGTCGCCTCACTCGATTCGCTCTCGGAGCCTTCGAGATGGGCTTTGCCGGGGCCCAGGGCCGAGGAGCCGGCCCCGGACAGGAAACTTGAAAGGTATGCGGGCGAAGCGACGAAGCGTGTAGCTTTGTTGCTGCGACTACGAGCTGAAGTGCTGAACAGTACCCAAAGGTTATATACTGTTTCTTGTTGCAACAGTTGACGGTGGTACACTGCAGAATCGCATTCAAAAAAGTAAAGGAACTGCAGATAGTAGTCTTTGTAAACTTACATGGCCGTGCGACTTGGTGCACAGCGTTTCGCTCTAGCCCTGCTTCTGCTTGCTTCATGGGAGCAAATTCTCTATTTTTCTGCCCAGGGACGCCCAAGTTCACCAATGCTAAAAGTAAGAGCATCTCCACCGGCGCGTCCAACCCCGCTCACAATCGACGTTTTGGGCGTGCCGGCACCAAACTCCCCCCAGCGGCGTGCCCATTACGAAAAAAGTTGGCGGCACGTCCCGAAATAACGTCCGGCAACCCTGCTTCGCGCTCAGGTTCTAGGTACGCAAGCGGGCGCGCCGGCAACGAGAGCCACGTCGGATCCTGACGCGCGGGACCGTCTCGCCAGCCGCACAACGGCCGGTCAACGATATTTACTGCGACTTGAGCGGTTTCCCTGACGCGCGTGACGTGTTGCGCCTCGTCTTCCCTGACGCGCGTCGCCAGAGTTACGTCGTGTCGCCTGGGGAACCGGCGCCGCCGGAATAAATGGGGCGCGTTTCCGCGCTCTCCCTCCCTATATAGACCGCACTGCCCACCTCCCCGCCGCACCCTGCTCTTCCTCATCCCCGCCTCTCTCTGCTTCTTTCCTCTCCCTCCGGCGACCATGGCGCACAACCACCAAGCGTCCGGCAGCGGCCCCAAGACGTGCCTGCGGAAGGACGAGGCGGCGTTCTTCCACCACCACCACATCCCCGTACCGCCGGGGTTGCGCCTCCCCAGCAGCGGCGGCTGGCAGATGTCAGCGCTGGGGTACGTCGTGCCGCCGCCGCCGACGGGGGAGCGCTTTCGCGACCTCGTCCGCATGCGCCGCCGTCAGCTGACGCCGAAGTAGCGGACGGATCCAGAGTACGCCGTCGACAGCCCCAACTGGCTCGCGATGCTGGACTAGGAGATATAGGGTCAGTACGGTTGCGTCTAGTCCTCTATCTTCCTGGATTTCCCCATCGACGGCACATGCCCCGAGGGTGCGAGTGGTCAAGCCATAGGCCGGAGCTAGCTGGGCTAGAAAGTACAGTAAAAACCACGAGCAAGAGCAAGGGTGGGGCCTCAGTCAACGCATCGTCGTCCACGGTGGTACTGTACAAGTGTACACGTACAATTCGACGAGACACTGGTACTAGTCATCCTCGTATCCTTTGTTTGTAGAGGAATAGATTATCATCATATGACATGCAAACAGGATTTCCTGCAACTATTTGTCCCTGAAATCATATTCTCTATTTTCTAAAAATGTAAGCAATCCCGAGGACAACTCCAACCAAGCCGATCGAAAACGGACACAAAAGTTGTATGCTTTAGACCATGCACAGGGCAGGGCCGGCGAAATTCAGGGCATGTGCTGAACTCTAAAACGGGACCTATCTAACACTAAAATATGAACCAATGAACAACTCTAATATGACATAATGTTTTACATATATTAAAAAGCATACCTATTCAACATACACCTGCATAATGTTTATTCGAACCTAATTATTCTTTTAGTGTTATCTTCAATGATATTCTCATAATCAATCTTCTGCAACACTTCGCTCTCAAGTGCTATAATTTTGCAAAAAAAGTTGGCAGCGGGGTGCCCAGCCCCATAAAATATAATTTACAACTTTCACCAAAAACTTTTCTCACATTTTGTTACTGAGCATTCAGTCAAATATCTGCATGTGTAAACAAAGGAGATAAGAGGAATGGTCTACTTGCTGTAGAAATAACGTTCATCAATGGGAGCCGCTCTTAAAAAGTCTGGTTGGCAGGGTAATACTATATTGTTTACTACCATTCGTTGACCATAACATGTCCCTCTCAAAATATTTTTTACTCTCTATATGTTTTCAAAAAACTAAAAACTCTAGCACATGACATAATCCATGCTTCCCTCTGTGAAGGGGCTTTCTTTTACTTTTATGTTGAGTCAGTTTTCCAACTCATGTCTTTTCTCTACAAGCAAACACTAGTTTTAACTCTGGTACAAGAACGGTTATATGTTTACATTATCACTGATTATAATTCTTTGTATTCACAAGATCCATGAGATAAATATGTTGAAAGTTGAATCAAATGTTGAAGCTTAATTCTTCCTTTGTGTTAGTCAAACACTTTTGATTTGAAAATGTTGCTTGGTGAGCTAACTTTTATGTCAAGTCTTATAGCTCTTTGTCTCCAAAGTACTATTCATGAAAGGTTTTTACTTGTATGATGCATCTTGATTGCTCATTGTTTACTTTTTAGCAACTATAAACTATTGACTTGGATCACTTCATTCAGTTCATGCGCTTTACATTACTATTTGATCAAGATTATGTTGGTAGCATGTCATTTCAAAAATTATCTTTTGTTATCGTTTACCTACTCGAGTACGAGTAGGAACTAAGCTTGGGGATGCTAATACGTCTCAAACGTATCTATAATTTTTGATTTTCCATGCTTGTTTTATAACAAATCCCACATGTTTTATTTGCATTA
This sequence comes from Poa pratensis, assembly GCA_947311845.1. NCBI lineage: Eukaryota > Viridiplantae > Streptophyta > Magnoliopsida > Poales > Poaceae > Poa > Poa pratensis. The sequence goes on from CAMZMU010000057.1 coordinate 35,309,185, forward strand.
TATATCATTTTTATGCATTTTCTGGGACTAACCTATTAACAAGATGCCACAGTGCCAGTTCATGTTTTCTGCTGTCTTTTTGTTTCAGTCACTGACATGGTGGAGCCAGCCGTATGAACAACATCGCACGCAACAGAGTAATGGAATAAAAAGTGGGAAAATCGATCAAGAGGATAATAAGTCACTAACATGGTGGAGCCAGTCGCAAGAACAACATCGCACACAACGGAGCAATCAAATTAAAAAGTGGGCTAGAATAGATAAACAATATCCTGAATGACTGACATGGTGGACCCAGCGGCAAGAACAACACTACACACAACGGAGCAAAGGAATAAAGAAGTGAGCAAGAATCGATCAACACGATAATGAGTCACTGACATAGTGGCGAGCCAACGGCAAGAACAACATTGAACGCATGCTTCAAGTAACGGAGCAACCGAAAAAACAGGCAGCCTCGATCTTGCTATGAGTGCAGGGTGCGTGGTTCGTCGTTTTAAGAGCACGAATGGTGTCAATCGACATTATATGAGCGCGGGGTGTCGATCCGAGTCAAAAATTGAACGCGCAATAAAAAATGTAGCTTCTAACCACGAAAATTCAGAAAGATCGTGGCTATAGGTGCCGCGCAATCAAACACGTAGCTTCCAACCATGAAAATTCAGGAAGATCGTGGGTAAGAGGTGCCATAGACCACGCTTTTGAAAATTCATGGTCGTTGCTACCATCAACCACGAAATAAAAAACGCGAAATTTCTAGGTCGAAAGCCACTATACACCACGCTCACCGAGGAAAATCATGGTCAATTGAAGAATTTTCTCTAGTGAGATGACGAGAAAGATGTTCCTAATAATTTTGCTAAAGGTATTTACAATGTCTCCTCTCGTTCGAGTTAGCTATCGGCGCCAACCACTGTCCTAAGGAAGCTGCGGTTAGCAGCATTGAATGCTCTAATAACATTGTAAAAGTACTTTTAGAATTTTTGCTCCTTGTTTGACCTAGAGCCAGACACCCTCCTACGCAGTGGTGGAGCTTGATCAAAACTATCGGGTAGGCAGAATATAAAATATGATTATTTGGGGTGGGGGGGGGGGGGGGGCGGTGGCCCTCCTCACTTGTACTAAGCTCCGCCTATGCTTTTAGAGGGCGATCTAGGGTTTGACTACTCAACGTTGGCTTTAGTACCCTTCAAGGGTTTCTTTCCTCCCCTGGATTCCATCCGGTGGTGAGTTTCTGTGGCAGACTGGCAGTGTTCCGTTCTGGAAAAAGTGCTGGGCTGCTTGTGGAGCAGTCAGTTTTTGCCGCCTGTTCTTGTTGGATTGGAAGTTGACGATCTCGGTTAAGCCGACAGGATCAATGAATTGGTTAAGCCTGAACTGTCGCGGTATTGGAAATTCTGCGACAGTTCGAGAGCTTTGTGTCCTTCAACGGACAAACAGTTTCCAGCTGATTTTCTTGTGTGAGACTCGGCAGCGTGGGGATCGAGTTCGGCGTTTAGGGAGTCGTCTTGGCCTTCGTGGTTTTACTAGTGTTGATAGTAATGGAATGAGTGGTGGCTGGCTTTATTTTGGCATGAGAGCTAGCATGTTGATATTCAGGATACAAATGATCGCTACATCGATGCCTTTGTCAGAACATCTCCTAATGATCCCTTAGTCCATGTGACGTTTGTCTATGGCGAGCCCAGAGTTGAAAACCGTTTTCGTATGTGGGATCAATTGGTGGCACTCAAGGCTACATCGTCTCTTCCTTGGGTAGTTCTCGGTGATTTCAATGAGGCACTATGGCAGCATGAACACCTCTCGGCGTCTCCACGGCCGGAGGCACAGATGGTGGCGTTCCGTGACTATCTCCAATTGTGTGAGCTTAAGGATCTTGGTTTCTCTGGTATTCCGTTCACTTATGACAATAAAAGATCGGGTGTACATAATGTCCAAGTGCGTCTTGATCGCGCGGTTGCCGATGATTCCTGGCGTGATATTTATACAGCAGGGGCAGTGGCTCACCTGGTGACTCCATGTTCAGATCATACTGCCTTAATGCTGCGTCTTGATAGAGAGGTCAGAGATAGGCCGGCCAAAAAAGCCATGCAATATGAGATATTCTGGGAAACTGACCCGGCTCTTAAGGAGTTAATTGATCGCGAATGGAAGTTACTTGGCCATATGCCGGACCTAGGTTCGGTGAATAAAGGGCTTGACACGCTGATGCTTAAATTGCATGCATGGGGTCATACTCAGTTTGGCAACGTGACCCGAGAATTAGCTCGTCTAAGGGCTAAACTTGAGCAGCTGCAGTTAGATGGGACTCCTAGAGAAGAGATAAGAGCTACTTCAGATTTGATGAATAATATTCTGTACCGTGAGGAGATGATATGGTTGCAGAGGTCACGTATTGACTGGCTTAAAGAAGGCGATCGCAATACTAAGTTTTTTCACCACCGTGCAGTTTGGAGAGCTAGGCGAAATAAAATATTTAAGCTTCGTGATGACAATGGGGTTATTCAGACAGTTCCTACCGATATGTAGCTTATGGCGAGATCCTATTTTAAATCTCTATATACTAGAGATCCCTCTCTAGTTGCTGATGCTATTATTGATTTAACTCCGGTGCAAATCACACAGGCAATGAATGATCGATTATGTAAAGATTTTTCTGTTGAAGAGATTTCAAATGCCGTTTTTCAGATTGGACCGATTAAAGCGCCAGGGCCTGATGGATTCCATGCTAGATTTTATCAGTGCAATTGGGGTCTCTTAAGGGATGATATTGTGCAGGCAGTGCTGCAATTTTTCGCTACTGGAATCATGCCTGATGGTGTTAATGACACTTCCATTGTCCTTATTCCAAAAATTGACAATCCAATGGAGCTTAAAGATTATAGGCCCATTGGACTCTGCAATGTGTTATATAAAGTGGTGTCAAAATGCCTGGTTAATAGACTTCGCCCTCTTCTTGGTGATGTCATCTCGGAGAGTCAGAGTGCCTTTATTCCTGGTCATATGATTACTGACAATGCCCTCTTGGCATTCGAGTCTATGCACTATATGGAACATGGTACATCTACTGCGTCCTCTTTTTGTTCATATAAATTGGATTTATCTAAAGCCTATGATAGAGTTGATTGGCATTTTTTGGAGAGTACATTGCATAAGATGGGGTTCTCTCACCGGTGGGTACAGTGGATCATGGCGTGTGTTACCACGGTGAAGTATTCAGTTAAATTTAACGAAACCTTATTGGAAGCTTTTTCTCCTTCTCGTGGCTTAAGGCAGGGGGACCCCTCTCCCCGTTCCTCTTCTTATTCGTGGCAGATGGTTTGTCCACATTATTGAGTCATGAAGTTAATCAAAATAGGCTCACTCCTATTAAGGTATGTAGGAGAGCTCCTGGAGTTTCCCACTTGTTATTTGTTGATGACACATTGTTGTTCTTCCGTGCAACTGAGGAGCAGGCTGATTGTGTTAAATAAACTATTGATACTTTTGCTGCATGCACGGGCCAATTGATCAAACCAGCAAAATGTTCGATCATGTTCAGTCCCTCTTGTCCTGTCGGTACACAAGGGGCCATCCGATCTATTCTGCATGTGGAGCAAGAGGGGTTTGAGGCCAAGTACTTGGGCTTGCCTACCCTGATGGGAGGATGAATAAAGGGAAGTTTGAGAATTTGCAAACGAGACTCACAAAGAGTTTGATCAATTGGGGTGATAATCTGTTGGCACAAAGTGGGAAAGAGGTGTTTATTAAGGTTGTGGCTCAAGCTCTTCCTACTTACATTATGAGTGTGTTCAAACTACCGTTATCAGTGTGTGACGATCTGATGAAACTCATAAGGAACTATTGGTGGGGTGCTGAAAACGGCAAGAGGAAAATGCACTGGGTTAGTTGGGCTCGGCTAAACAGATCCAAAGGTCAAGGCGGGCTTGGATTTTGTGATATGAGGTTGTTCAACCAAGCATTATTAGCAAGGCAAGCATGGCGGTTGCTTGTTTTCCCTGACAGCTTATGTGCTCGGGTTCTTAAGGCCCGTTATTATCCTAATGGTCACCTATATGACACTGTCTTTACCGGTAACCCTTCTTCTACGTGGAATGCTATTGCCCATGGCCTAGAGTTGCTAAAAAAAGGATTAGTATGGCGGATTGGTAATGGCCAAAGTGTTCGGATATGGAGAGAGGGTTGGATTCCTCGCGACACATGCTGCAAAGTTATTACTCCGAAGCGCTCCAGCCGATTTCAGAAGGTTTCTGAACTCCTTGCTGATGATGGTTCATGGAGGGTTGCTTTAATCCGCAATATGTTCCTTCCCCTTGATGCAGAGGCTATCTTGAGAATTACTCCCTCTAGAAAATTGCTGTCGGGGGGTTGCCCCCGGGTAGGGCAAAGAGGTAGTGTTGGGAGCTATGAAGTGGAAAGGAAGGTCAATCCGAGTCTCACAAACCGGATCACTTGGACCGGATCATGTTTAATTGCAGGGAGAGGCCAAAGGGCATCCGACAAGGTCTAGCCGGATCAGAGGAAGGGATCCGGCTTAACCTAGCCGGGTTCGTCAGGAAGGATCCGGCACAGGGCAATGTCGGATATTGCACAAGGGCCAAGTAACGTCAGTAAGTTCACGGGTCCTGCAGGTCTCCTGCCCGAGGCTCAGAAGACAGCCAGGTCGAGCCACGGGTTTTCCGGGTCGCAAGGCCCTAGGTGCTGACTCGGCTATTTCGGGAAAGGGCAGTGGCCTAGGCTCCGGTGGGCTACGCTGGCTTAAGCTCAAAGAGGAAAAGATAGACCTGCCGTTGGACTGACGATGAGCTGGACTGAGTGACAGTAGCCAGAGCTTGTCCTGTTCCTCTTGTCCATGCCATTGTCATCTCCGGCCAGGGGCAGTATGGTAATCCGGTTAGTGTATAAATAGACCAGCACATCCTCCAGGGCAGAGGACGACGAAGAAGAAGCCTCATTTCCCCCTTGCTCCATCTTCCTCCTAGAGCTCTCACCATTGTAGCTTCATACAGCTCGAGGAGCACTCTGTACTTGTGATCATTGAGATATAAAGAGAGTAGGCTAGTGCTGCAGTAGGGGTGTTACCTCCACAAGAGGGCCCCGAAGCAGGGTACATCTTGGTGTGCTTTGGTTCTTGGTTTTGCTCCTTCTTGCTTGTTCTTGCGTGTTCTTCGTGGTTCTTCATGCGTGCTTCTGAGCGCGCACACCCTCCCCGGATCCCCCAACGTCCTAGCGAGCCCCCAACTTAAGCCATCCTATGGCATCTGCCGTGACACCACCACGACAGTTGGCGCCCACCGTGGGGCAAGCAGTGGCGTTGGCTGGGGTTTCCATCCGGACGGGTTCCGTCACCAGCTCCGGCGTACGCGTGCGTTCAGGGCTCGTCTGCAACTACGGCGGGTTCACCTTCATCAGCGACAACGCCGGCTGCTTCGCGGGAGGGCCACTCCCTGTGGATGGATGCTTCATCCAGTTCGGCAGCTTCCTCACCTACGTCACCACCGAGCTTGTCCGCGAGTACCCGGCGCAGGTGCTCGTGGCCGAGGACCCTCCTTCTTTCCGCGCAGCTCTCGGACGGCGTAGCGCTCGCCCCGGGAGTAGCGTGGAGGTGATGATGACCGGACCAAGTGCTGGAGCAGGCAAAGGAGATGCCGGCAATAGCATGCCCGAGGTACTGGTCACGCCAACCGATCCGGTGGACAAGCCGGCTCGGACGGCGAAGTTCCCAAAGGAGAAACCGGATCCGGTTGGTCCACTTGGCATGTCAAGTAGGGAGGCTCCCTTAGAGGATGTCCTGGAAAAGTTGCTCGGCCAGTGGCACCTGGGCAAACGTAGAGTCCACTATAGCTGAGTTAGAGGCAGAGCGCCTGAGGTTGCAAAGAGAAGCCCGGTTAGTGGTGGAGTCTAGGCAAGCATTTGATAGAGACATGAGAGAATATAATGCTGCCAATGGTATCACCGATGGTTTCACTCCGGTAGCGCCTCACCCGCGCAAGAGAGCAGATTTGCGTAACAGGGGTAAGGACCTCAATGACGAGTTAGCTAGAGCCGCAAGATCGAGCTCGAGTAAGGCTACTAGTCATAGATCGGGTACAGGCAAGCCGGTGTATAGCTCCCCGGCCAAGAATCTTAGGGCTGCAGCGGCAGCGCGAGCCGAGTTGACCACATTAACCGGGGATGCTTGGCGCAAGCAGGCAGAAAGGGTCAATGAGCTGGTTGATGTGTGTAACCGGCAGAATGAGGCTTACCGGAAAGCTAATCCGGACGCTGGTGGTTCTCGGGTAGTAGTGTCGGCTAAGGCGGTTAGCCAGAGATCCAAGGGGCAAGCGTCATCCCCGCATGTCGGAGCTGACCGGGCCCAAAGCGTGAATTCGGGCAAGAGCAAACAGCTGCAGGCCTATGATGCTGAGTATGCCGGCAAGCAGCTAGCTGCTCAAGGAAGAGGTGGCCAGAGCAGAAACAATGGCGGTCAAGGCAATCCGGGAGCCGGAAGGGGTAATTCGGCTGGCCGAGGTCAACCACCTCGTCCTCCTGGGCAGAATCAACCCCGGCAGGAGCAGCAAGTAATGGTGCAAGCGCAGCAGCAAGGTGGTGGCCAGGCGGGCTACCGCTATGATGATGGTAATTCGGCTATGGCGCGAGCCGGATACCAAACGTATGATAATGCACTTGCATCCAGGCTGGGACCTCGGACATTGGATCCGGATGATCAGCGTCTCAGGTTGGATAGGATTTACCAGTCCGAGAAGCTGGAAGAGCAAGGCCCACCAGGTCCTCCATGCTTTGGGCCTCGGATCATGAACGAGCCGAATGTGCCGTTGTTTCAGCTTGGCCGAATCACAAAGCCGTATAACGGCAGCACTAAGCCGCAGGATTGGCTGATAGACTATGTATCCTCGGTGCACATTGCGGGGGGCAATCGCCGATGGGCGGTCCGGTATCTCCCGCATATGTTGGAAGGGCCAGCCCGGATTTGGCTGAATAACTTACCAGAGGGTAGTATCAACTCTTGGATGGATTTGGAGCAGGCGTTTTACAGCAACTTCTCCAGCACTTACAAGAGGCCAAACCGACCTCAGCTCTTGTCTGCGTGCAGGCAGGAAGAGCGGGAGACAGACCGAGAATTTTTGACTCGGTGGAGCAACATTCGCAATTCTTGTGAAGGTGTCGTGGAGGAGCAGGCCATTTCTTGGTTTGCGCAGGGTTGCCGACATGGCACCCCGCTTTGGCAGAAGCTCCAGAGGGATATGCCAAAGACCCTGGCGGAAATGATCCGGATAGCAGATACATATGCTCTTGGCGATCCGACGCAGCCAGCGTTGGATGGTGGGAACAAGCAGGAGGCAACCGGTCAACAACCGAACTGGACCATTGAGGCCCAGTGACCGACATGAGTTCGGTTATAAGAGGAGAGATCCGGATTACAGATACGGCTCAGATCAGGTTGCTGCAGTAAATATGGATCATCCTGATAGCCAGAGACCAAAAAATGAGGGTCCAGCTTGGAGGCCGAATCAAGGTGCCTGGGCAAAGAAAGTGTGGGATGGACCGAGTCCACCTCTAACTTTTGAGGCAATGATAGATGGGCCTTGCCGTTATCACACAACAGACCCACGCAAGCCGGCCAATCATTCAACTCGGAATTGTAGCTGGCATCATCGCATCCAGGCGGAAGGTCAGAGAGGGCCACCTCAGAGAGGTGCTCCTAGACCGAATTTCAGGCCAAATACGCCTTTATCCGGAGCCAATGCAACCCCGGTGAACGAAGGAGCTCCAAGGCCGGCAGCCACAAAGCCGGTTAACCTGGTAAATATGGGAGGCAACAACAACAATGCTGGTCCGAGTCGGCAAGGTGGATACCCCGGAAATGATTACAAGGAAGCTCATCAAAGTTATGTGGTTTTTGTGACCGAGCCAACTGACAAGAAAAGTCAGCTGCGAAGGGCGAAGGAGGTGAATGCAGTCACACCAGCAGTACCAAAATACCTGAACTGGTCCGAGCAGGAGATCACTTGGAGCAGGGCTGATAATCCCAGGGTTATGCCAAGCCCAGGAAACTACGCACTGGTGGTGGATCCGACTTTGGTTGGACCAAAGATTAATGTGAAATTCACTCGAGTCTTGGTTGACAATGGCAGTGCTATAAACATCATGTATCGGGACACAATGGTCAAGTTGGGTTATTCGCCGAATCAGCTGCAGCAGAGCAGTTGCACCTTCCATGGTATAGTACCCGGGGTGTCTTGTTCCCCAATGGGTAAGATCTGGGTAGATGTGCTGTTTGGTACCAAGGACAATCACAGACTTGAGAGTCTCGAATTCGAGGTGGTAGACTTGGAGAGCCCATACCATGCTCTGCTCGGCAGGCCGGCATTAGCCAAGTTCATGATATCCACTCATGTGCCTACCTCAAGATGAAGATGCCTGGCCCGAATGGTATCATCACCGTTGCGGGAGATTACAAGAAGGCCATACAGTGTGCCACGGTGGTTCCACCTTAGCCGAGTCGTTGGTGATCCAAGCTGAGAAGAGCAAGATGCATGAAGTAGTGGCGATGGCGAAGTCAGCTCAGCTCGGCGTGCTGGCCATGACCAATCCGGATGCAGGTGCAACATTTGAGGTGCCCAAGGAGACAAAGAAGATCCCCATTGACCCGGAGAATCCGGAGCGCATGGCCATCATTGGTGCCGGGTTGGGCGAGAAATAGGAAAGCGCGCTCTGTCACTTCCTCCGTGAGAATCGGGATATCTTTGCATGGTCGGCTAAGGACCTGCCTGGTGTTCCGAGGGAGTTGGCAGAGCACTCTTTATTTGTCAGGCCGGATGTGAAGCCGGTGAGGCAACCGACTCGGCGTCTTTCAGACGATCGAAGAAAAGTGGTGCTTGATGGAGGTGTTGCATCCAGACTGGATATCCAATCCGGTTCTGGTAGAGAAGAAGAAGGACGAACCAGCGGTGGTCAAGGTGTGGCGTATGTGCATCGACTTCACCAACCTGAACAAGGCGTGCCCGAAGGATCCCTTTCCTTTACCTCGGATTGATCAAGTGATCGATTCTACTGCTGGGTGTGAGTTGTTGTCTTTTATTGATGCGTACTCTGGTTTTCACCAGATACCACTGAACCCCAAAGATCAAATAAAGACTGCTTTTATTACCCCGTATGGGGCGTATTGCTATCGTGTCATGTGTTTCGGTTTGAGAAATGCCGGTGCAACTTATCAGAGATGTATGCAGAAATGCTTACACTCTCAAATGGGCAAAAATGTGCAAGTGTATGTCGATGATATCGTCATCAAAACTAAAGAAAAACGCACTCTCCTCGAGGATCTCGAGGAAACATTTGTGAACTTGAGAAAGTATCGGTTAAAATTGAATCCGGATAAATGCACCTTTGGTGTCCCGGCTGGAAAGTTGCTCGGTTTCCTTGTATCGAGCCGAGGTATTGAGTGAATCCGGCTAAGATCCGAGCCATAGAAAACATGAAATTGCCTAAATGTCTAAAAGATGTACAAAAGTTCACCGGGTGTCTAGCCTCGTTGAGTCGGTTTGTGAGTCGGCTAGGAGAAAAAGCCTTGCCCTTGTATCAATTGATGAAAAAGAGCACCGGGTTCACATGGACCCCGCAGGCAGATTCGGCTTTCAATGAATTAAAAAAGATGTTGTCCACTGCACCAATTTGGCATCACCTTTGCCGAATGAGCCAATGCTACTTTACATTGCGGCCACTAACCGGGTCGTAAGTGTGGTGATAGTGGTAGAGCGAGAAGAGGAGGGTAAATCCGTGCAGCGACCGGTGTACTATTTAAGCGAGGTGATCTCAACCTCAAAGCAAATTATCCTCACTACCAGAAGATGACATATGGTGTATACCTGGCGGCCAAGAAGTTGAAACATTACTTCCAGGAGCACCCGATCACCGTAGTATGCGAAGCTCCAATCTCGGAGATCATTGGGTGCAAAGATGCGACTGGCCGAGTTGCCAAATGGGCAATAGAAGTGTCTCCTTACACCCCGCATTATGAGAGAAGAGATGCTATCAAGTCTCAGGCTTTACCGGATTTCCTTTGTGACTGGGCCGAGATGCAGTATGAGCCACCAAGCCAGATTACAATTACTGGAAGTTGCACTTTGATGGCTCCAAAACCAAAATCGGACTGGGTGCTGGGATAGTACTCACATCACCGAAGCAAGATCAGTTGCGATATGTGTTGCAGATTCATTTCTCAGCATCAAACAATGTGGCCGAATATGAGGCACTGATCCATGGGCTTAATGTGGCTAAGGACATCGGCATCCGCCGGATAGAATGTTTTGGTGATTCAGATTTAGTGGTGCAGCAGTCTTCTGGAAATTGGGATGCCCTTGATGCCAATATGGCACTATATCGATTTCATGTCCAGAAAATTTCAGGATTTTTTGAAGGCTGCGAGTACAAGCACATACCTCGGCTGGAGAACGAAGCTGCTGATATCTGTCAAAACTCGGGTCGTCTAGGGATGCAATCCCACCCGGGATATCCTTGAATCACCTAAGGATCCCTTCAATCAAACCTTCACCTGATTCCGAGTCAATTTTTATCCCAAAGCAAGAATCTGAAGCTGTTCCTATGAATGTTGATGTCGGGTACATTTGGGAGGACCCGGGGACTGCATGGCGAGACTCGGGGACTGCGCACCGAGACTCGGGAATGCTACCCAAATCTTAGGGAAGAGGGAAGAGAGGAAGATGGTGCTAACCGAATCTTAGGGAATGGACAGAGACTGATAGAAGAATAATGGCGGCCGAACCAGTGGAAATAGATGAGCACTTATTCCCTTTGCATCCAGTACCGGAATGGGCTGAAGAAATCATGAAGTTCATGTCGGAGGGGAGTTTGCCAAATGATGAAACCGAAGCTAGGCGAGTGCAGAGGAGGTCCAAGGGTTACACCATCATAAACAAGGAGTTATACAAAAGGAGTGCAACCGAGGTGCTACAACGTTGCGTGGAGCCAGCCGAGGGCAAGGAGATGCTCCTGGAGATACATCAAGGAGAATGTGGGCATCATTGCAGTACAAGAGCCCTGGTGGCTAAAGTATTCCGGCATGGGTTTTACTGGCCCACTGCTCATGCAGATGCAGAGGACATAGTCCGAAAATGTGAAGGATGCCAAAGGTTTGCCAAGCAGACACACCTACCCGCATCGGCGCTCAAAACAATTCCTATCACTTGGCCGTTTGCTGTGTGGTGTTTGGATATGGTGGAGAATTCAAGCCGGCTAGGGGTAACATGACACATATGCTGGTGATGGTGGATAAGTTCACCAAGTGGATAGAGGTGAAACCGATCCGGAAAGTGGATGGTCATTCGGCTGTAACTTTCCTGAAAGAAATCATTTTGAGATACGGTTACCCCCATAGCATCATCTCGGATAATGGCACGAACTTTGCTGTGGGAGAGTTTGCCCGATTCTGCATGAATAAGGGGATCCGGTTAGACATAGCCTCAGTGGCACACCCAGAGTCCAATGGACAGGTGGAAAGATCAAATGCTTTGGTATTAGCTGGGATAAAAGCCCGGTTAATAGAACCTCTGGTAAAGACTCCGGGGTGCTGGATAGATGAGATACCGTCAGTACTATGGGGTTAAGGACCACGCCGAATCGGTCAACTGGCTATACGCCATTTTTTCTGGTATATGGGGCAGAAGCAGTGCTACCCACTGACATAGAATATGATGCACCAAGGGTGACAATGTATACGAAACCGAGGCAAAAGAGGCCCGGGAAGATGCAGTGGATCTGCTAGAGGAAGCAAGGAATTGGCCCTATCTCGGACAGCAGTATATCAGCAGGGTCTCCGACGTTATCATAGTCGGAAGATCAGCCCTCGAGTGTTTCATGAAGGAGATCTAGTACTAAGGCTGGTGCAGCGCAGCAAAGGCCGACATAAGTTATCACCTCCATGGGAGGGACCATTCATTGTGAGCAAGGCTATGCACAATGACTCGTACTACCTTGTAGACGCACAGGAACAAGGAAGGATGGCCTGGACAGACCCGGAGAAGAAACCAAGCGACCCTGGAATGTAGCTCTGCTTCGACCCTTTTACTCTTAAGGGCGCAATGTATGTATCTCAGTTTATCATAAATGAAATTTCGGCAATCCGAGTCTGGACTCGGGGACTGCCTCGTCCTTATGCATGTGTTTTTTATTACTGTTTTGTCCATACCGTTCATGTGTCGGATTGTTTTGAACCTCGTCCCAAAATTCAAGTAATGTATGCTGTGTTGTTGATCTCGTGACTCGACTGACAAACACCAAAATGGTAGTCAAGAGCAGAGGTGGGAATATGGGAAACATGAAAATGGACTCGGGGACTCGGTCCAAAACCGATTCGGCACATGTCGTTTACTAACCCTGTTATTTCTTTTTTGTTTATGTTAGATGATTCTAAACCACAACTCGCATGTTTCAAGTATTGTATGCTATGATTCCTATCTTGTGACTCGACTGTCAAACACCTAAAAGGTAGACAAGAGCAGAGATTCGGCAAAAATAGTAAACAAGAAAACAGACTCGGGGACTCGGTTTAAGATGATCCAACATAAACTTAGTCCGGATCACATTAAGCAAAATAAAAGTAGTCTCGAAGAACTTAAATTGTATATTACATCTGCTCCCGGCATACCGGGGATTTAATGTTTTTCATTAAGATAATTCAGGAAGAGGAGCCTGGTTGCAGGAGACTCGGTTGCAGGGATGACTCGGATGATGGAGGAACCTCGGTTGAAAGAGGACCCTCACTTGCAGGAATAACCTTGGACGGAGAGCTTGAAGGCTGGCAGATTCGGAAACATCCGGATCAGCTGAAGTGGCGGTCTTGACTAAAGCTTGCTCTGTGGTCTTAGCCGAATCAGTGGCTGGCGTCTTGGAAGTTCGGATTAAGCTTGTTCGGCAGTTTCAGCCGAGTCAGTGGCTGGCATCTTGGAGGTCTTGGCCGAGTCAAGCTGCAGGTTGTTCGGCAGATTAGCCGAATCACCAGATTCGCCCTCAGACTCGGCGTATTCGTCAAGGAGGCATCATCCGATTCCTCTTCTTCAGATTCTTCCCCATCCGAGTAGACCGGAGCCTTCAGATCAAGATGCTTGGTGTTTGCAAATTCGGCCATAAAGTTGGCAGCTTCCTCGCGGATCTTGATCCGGTCCGGATCTGAAGCCCATGAAGAACCCTCGCGAAGGGAGCGCACTTTGGCGAGATCAATCAGCTCATACCAAGACATGATAAATAGCAAACCTGCGTCAGCACCAGCGCGGGCGGACGAAGATCTCCACTGCTTTAACCGGGTCTCGCCTGATCCAGGTCTTTGATTAGCTCGTCCGCAGACCGGACTTGCCGAGCTTCAGGAAACAAGACTCGGTGAGCTTTGAGACTTGCATTGAACAGATCAATGTGGGACTCCTTCAAAGGAGCAATCCGAGCTTTAAGTGCAGTAATGTGATCTTCGATATCCCACGTCTCTGGTAGGGGAGCTCCAGCTAACTTAGCTCTCTCAGCTCGGGCATCCCTCACAGCTTTGGCGGCTTGAAGCCGGATGCTGGTAAACTCTCCTACATTCAGATAAGCTAACACCGATTAAACGACGTAACACGAAACGATGTGTCGGATAAGAGCAGAGGAGGAAGAGGAGATTCGGCAAACTTACGATCCATGTCTTCATTGAGGCTAGCAAGATCAGCAAGCCATTTCGCGCTGATCGCCTTGTGAGCAGCCAGATCATCTTTCGCCGCTTTAGCTTCGGCTTCAGCATCTGCAACGTGCGTTTGGATTTTCTTGTCCAATTCGGCCCGCTTCTCAAGCCCGGCTTTGAAAGTATCTCGCTCCTTCTGGATCGAGTCTTTCTCCCTCTGCAGCGTGTCCCGGTCTTTCTTGACCTTCTCCTTCACTTTTTCAACCCGGTCAAGCTCCCGCAGGAGCCGGTCACTTCTGACTTTTCCTCCGATAAAGCGCGCTTGTGCTCCTGATCTTTCTTTTTCATCTCCTCACCTTGCGCATCGAAGGAAGCTTGGAGGGCCTGGTGCTGCAGGACTAGCTGCTTAAAGATCCGGCTGCGAGCAGTCGTGGTTTCCTGAAAGAAAAAGGGTTAATGGCGTAAAAAGAGTCTCGGGGACTGGCACCCGAGACTAGCAGCATGGAGCCAAAACGAATCTCGGGGACTGGAGGCCCGAGATTAATAAAAAGAAAGTTGACCGAATCAATTGGAAGAGAGACTCGGGGACTGGGAGTCCCACAAAATTTATGATCAAGTTTTAGAGATTCAAGCCGAATGACTTTCTTACTCGGAGGAGTATCAGTCGTTCGACCCGAATCTCGGGGACTGGGATAGTGTAGATTGATCATAATAAAAGCAGGATTCGGCAAGTTACCTCGAAGACCCGGTTAGCTTCAGTGACCGAGGCCTGCACAGATGTAGAGATTGAAACATCCGGCTAGGGCCAGCCGGATGCGGCGACGCTGAAGTGGTGAGCCTTCGGCAAGGTCCGCAGCATTCCAAGCTTTAACAAATTGCTCTGCGGAGCCGAGGTTGTCGCCGCTCGGAGTGCGGAGATTCGGCAGAACCTGGCCACTAAGGCGGGCGCGAGTGATCGCCTCAGAGAGTTGATCATGCACCCGAGTTGCTGATGGAGCGGCGGAAACCGGCTTGCTAGCAACCATCTGCTTATCCGAGGTGGTTGGAGTTGTGCCAAAGGTGACCTGAGTCGGCTTAGGTAGAGGCGATGCGCCCGGGGTCTTGGCTGGATCTGGCTGTTTCGGTTGGTTCTGGACGCTTGCTGTGGTGGTTTAGATACTTCCTGTTGCTGCTTCTGCTGCTTCTCGAGAGGTTGCTGCTGCTGCTGCTTCTTCTTCTTCTGCTGCTCTTGATTCAGAGCCTTGGCGGTAGGGCGAGGATCCGGCTTAGTCAAAGACTTAGCCGAAGTCTTAGCTTTTTCCTTCTCCAACTCCTTCAGAGGGCGGGCCAAGTTGAATCTCGGGTAGAACCCGAGATTTCCTCACTCTCCAGGTCAATAACCGACTCTGGAACGAGAGTCGGCGGAGGAGTTTTGGCGGTTGTGGCACGCGCGGGAGAGGTGACAGCCTTTTTAGGAGACTGGTGCTCCATGGCCGTATCCAGTGGAGGAATGGGAGAAAGAATGGATGAATGAGTTTGCTCGGTGACGAGGACGTCACTGCATAGAGCAAAGTAAACAGTTAATTCGGATAGAGGTGGCTCGGATAATAGGGGAAAGCGAATGAAGTTAAGTTGGCATTACCCCTTGGTGGTAGGCATGGGCTTGAGCCGATTCGGCTTGGAGGCGGTTTCTTCATTCTCTTGGCTTGAGGGACATCTGATCCGGACGCGTCATCACGTTTCCGAGATGTCCCTTGAGCATCCGGTTTGGCTGGAACACAAGGTGGTAACCATGAAATCGGAAGCATCAATGGGATCTAGGATCCAGCAATCATCATCTTCATCTTCGGTGTAAATAGTCGATTGCTTACCCTTGCGGATGGGCTTGGCACGCGGAATCGGCAAATAATCGTCCGTATCCGCATCCTCTTCGCCCTCGCGCAGCGGGCTGCGATCCGGTCCCCACACTTTGGTGGAGAGATCTCCATCTTCGGTGATTTGGCGGTCGAACAGCTGCAGTATGGACAAGGCGATATGGATTAATCCAATGGTATTTTTATGAAGTATGGATTGATTCGGAGAATGGTGAACAAACCTGTGGGGGAAGTGCATCTCGGTGGAACGGCTCCACGCCCCACCGCCACTTGTCCGACATCTCGGTGTAGGCAATGGCGTTTACCCGTCTCTTGACGGAAGCTCTGGTGAGGTCATGTTTGCTGATCCGGGTAGGATCTAGCAAACCACTCATGTGGCAAATCTTGTGCTCACGTTGTTGAAGAGGACTGACACGGCGGAAGACGAAGGTCCGGAGGAGATCGTCCGAGAGCAGGCCCTTCTCCAGAAAATCCTCCAGAGTCTTATCTATGATTTGAAGCTCCGGAAGAGTGTCAGCCGGATCATATCTGAAGTTTAATTCGGCTGTGGGGGGCTCGATCTTGAACTCGGGCAAGTTGAGAGCATCATGGCCTTCAGCGCTCTTCACGTAGAAGAAAGACCTTTGCCATTTCCTGCAAGTATCCAGGCCAGTGATCCGGGGAAAGGTGGAGCCCGCCCTCGGAGTAATACTAGCCGAACCACATGCGGTCATCACTTTCGGGTCACTGCCCGGGATAGTCTGTTTACGGAGGTGGAAGTACTTAGCCCAGGCTGGTACTGTCGGCCAGAGACCGAGATATCCCTCGAGAAAGGAGGTAAAAGCCGACAGGGAGACAAAGGCGTTAGCCGGAAGGTGGTGAGGCTGCAGGCCAAAGAAATCTAGGAAAGCCCGGAAGAAGTCACTCGCCGGGAGTCCGAATCCGCGCTCGAAATGCGCTAGAAATACAACGCGTTCACCCGGTTGGGTGATCGGTTTGAGTTCCTTCCCCGGTTTTCGGCATATAACTTCAGGTGTTATACGCCGGGTGCTCAGCAGCCATTCCAGGTCGTCTGTGGTAACATCGGAACCCTCCCAACTGCCGGGAGGCAGCTTCGGCATATCCGAATCAGTCCTGCAAGAAATTGGAGATAGCCGAGTTAGGAGATTCGGAATCTCTAATCCAGAACGAATCGGATAGTGGCATAACCGAATCAGATGTAAGGCAATTCGGTAAAAGATATCCCGGTAAAGTTGTCTAGTTATTGCGGAAAAGTAATTCGGCTGGTAACTACAAACACCTTTTCGTAAGAATCTAGGGTTACCCAAGATCTACCGTGGCAGTAAAATAGAGAGGAAATCCCGAGTAAAAATATTGTGGAACTGCCCAAGCGATGGCAAGCCAAACTAGGGCAATCTAGTGCAAAACCTGGAAAGGAGATCTAGGAAGTGCACTGGGACTTGACAATGGACTCGTTTGTTAGTGAATCTAGAAAAGGCGAGCGCAAGTTCATGGCGGAAGATGAACTCGTTTGAGGGGAGCATGGCTGGGATGAAGAACTTACGGTGGCAGTACGGCGAGGAAGCGGCCTGGTGAAGAAACGGCGGCGCAGGGCGCGGTGCGCGGCTCTGGTGTGAGGTCTACGGCGTGGTCGACGTCTCCGGCACGGCAAGATCGCAAGGGCGAGGTCGCAACGGCGGCAATGGCGTAGATGGAGGTTTCAGCGTGAGAAGTGCGGGGAAGAAGAAGAGGAACCCCACACCCCTATATATAGCCGCTCGCTGGTAACTGGCGCACTATCGCGCGGTTTTCGGGGCGTGGCCGGATCAAGGTGCCCTGAAACTTTGTGGTCGCAGATGTGGCCGTGTATTTCGAACACATGGTGTGTCACAGAATTGGAAGAGGTCGTGCGGATCCAGTGCACCAGTCAACGGAGAAACCGAGGAGGCGTGGTCGTTTAGTCAAATACACTCAAGTACCTGATGGATCCGGATAATGTGCTGTCAGTGACATGTCAAATCAAAGACCCGGATTATGAGGCTTTGCGCAGAGATTCCCTGCCAAGTGTCCCGGGAAATCCTGAGACAAGATTGGGTGATATGGGATTCGGTTAAGGGCGTTGGTTTTTAACCTGCTATGGCCCTCCATCCGAGGCTGTAGGACCGCACCAGCTTCGGGGACTACTGTCGGGGGGTTGCCCCCGGGTAGGGCAAAGAGGTAGTGTTGGGAGCTATGAAGTGGAAAGGAAGGTCAATCCGAGTCTCACAAACCGGATCACTTGGACCGGATCATGTTTAATTGCAGGGAGAGGCCAAAGGGCATCCGGCAAGGTCTAGCCGGATCAGAGGAAGGGATCCGGCTTAACCTAGCCGGGTTCGTCAGGAAGGATCCGGCACAGGGCAATGTCGGATATTGCACAAGGGCCAAGTAACGTCAGTAAGTTCACGGGTCCTGCAGGTCTCCTGCCCGAGGCTCAGAAGACAGCCAGGTCGAGCCACGGGTTTTCCGGGTCGCAAGGCCCTAGGCGCTGACTCGGCTATTTCGGGAAAGGGCAGTGGCCTAGGCTCCGGTGGGCTACGCTGGCTTAAGCTCAAAGAGGAAAAGATAGACCTGCCGTTGGACTGACGATGAGCTGGACTGAGTGACAGTAGCCAGAGCTTGTCACGTTCCTCTTGTCCATGCCATTGCCATCTCCGGCCAGGGGCAGTATGGTAATTCGGTTAGTGTATAAATAGACCAGCACATCCTCCAGAGCAGAGGACGACAAAGAAGAAGCCTCATTTCCCCCCTTGCTCCATCTTCCTCCTAGAGCTCTCACCATTGTAGCTTCATACAGCTCGAGGAGCACTCTGTACTTGTGATCATTGAGATATAAAGAGAGTAGGCTAGTGCTGCAGTAGGGGTGTTACCTCCACAAGAGGGCCCCGAAGCAGGATACATCTTGGTGTGCTTTGGTTCTTGGTTTTGCTCCTTCTTGCTTGTTCTTGCGTGTTCTTCGTGGTTCTTCATGCGTGCTTCCTGAGCGCGCACACCCTCCCCGGATCCCCCAACGTCCTAGCGAGCCCCCAACTTAAGCCATCCTATGGCATCTGCCGTGACACCACCACGACAATTGCAGGCTGATGTTTTGGCCTGGCAACCTGAAAATCAGGTATCTTTTCCGTGCGAAGTGCTTACAGGTTGGCATTGAACGAACAGCAGGATCAGTGTAACATTGCTACATCTAGTGCTCGCCCAGACGGTCAGCACCCTTGCTGGGCTAAAATCTGGAGTTCGACTGTGCCACCAAAAGTTAAGATGTTCGCTTGGAAGGCGGCGTCGGGTGCCCTTGCTACTGAAGTTAATAAGCAGCGACGCCATATGCATGTAACTGGACAGTGCAAGATATGTGGTTCTATCTCTGAAGATGATCTGCATGCGCTGCGTGGGTGCCCTCATGCCCATGCACTTTGGGAGGAAATGCGGCGGGTCTGGTGCCTACCGAAGGATGATGTCCTTTTCCAGCCTTTCGACAACTGGTTTCAAATGGTTCTCGAGTGTATCCCTAATCATATGGTGGATGCTACCATCCTCGTGGCATGGCGGGCGTGGTTTGCGAGGAATGAAGTTACTCATGCTAAACCTCTCCCCACGATTCAAGGTTCCAAGCGCTTCCTATGTGGGTACCTGAAGTTGCTTCGTGAGATAAAAGTTCAACCTACCGCCACCGTCTTGAAAGGCAAGGGTCCATTGGTGGTCGATGTTAATCTTAAGCAGTGGAGGCCGAAGAAAGGACCGGATAAGCATTGGACAAGACCAGACCCGGGATGGGTTAAACTGTCGGTGGATGGGTCTTTCATCACTGTCAACAATGCGGCGGGAGCAGGCATGGTCTTGAGGGATCAGGAGGGCAATTCAGTCTTCATGTCATGTAGTCACCTTGATAATTGCCAAACTCCACTGGAGGCAGAGATACATGCTTGTTTAGAGGGGTTAAGCTCGGCCCTTCAGCTCTCCCATCTTCCAATCATTGTGGAGTCCGACTGCTCTAGTCTTATTGAAGCGATCAACTCCTCATCTCCAGATAGATCCCTTTTCGTTCACTTGGTTAATGAGATTAGAAGCTTAGCTAGTAATGATAGAGAGTGTGTTTTTGTAAAAGTTGATCGCATACAGGTTAGGGTTAGTGATGCTCTTGCTAACTTTGCAAGAGTACAACATTGTACCATGACATGGTTGAGTTCTGGACCGGAAGAGTCTATCCGGTTGCTAGACCTCGATCGATCTGTAACCCTTCCTGTTTAATATGATCATGGTTTTACCCGCAAAAAAAAGTATCACTAAATGGCATTTCAAAAAAAAATCACCAGGAAGAAAAGCTCGACAAAATCATGAGGGTACGTCCTACATTTTGCATATTTAACCCGTCGCTGTTTATGGTGTCAACCCGTAGTCTGGCCTGGCGATGAAACAAATCAAAATCCCTCACTTGCGAAGAATCATGTCTGTTTCTCTCTCCGTGATGTCCTTATTTTCCTCACGTAGGCATTGATCGCATGTCCTTTTTTCCTACCGTGCAGGAGCCAATTAGAATCGCACGCTCGAACCCCATCAATGGATTGGCTCGTAGACGTAGAGTACTTGAATGATTACCTGAAGCAGATATTATAATGGTGGCCGAGCTGCTTTCCCCAGCTAACGGTGAGTGGAACTCTAAGGGCCACTTCTTTTAGGCTTCTGCAGATGCAGAAGCTTGCTTATGGATTTCGGTGGAGAGAAACTGTGGTGGGTAGAAGCTCGTAGAAATTGTCTGGACCCTTCTTTTGGGCTTCTGCAGATTTGGCTTATTTGCTGTGTCTAGTTGTAAGATGTCTGGAATGCCCTGGATTTGATATGTGTACTTAATAAAGGGAAACCTCGACTTAATTTTTTGTGTTGTATCTGATAAATGAGCAAAACATAGAATCAAAATAATATGAAATAAAAAATATTGTGTTTTAATGGTAAACATGAATAGTTCAGTACACCAAATGCTCTTTCAATACACAACATATATATCACCAAATGCTCTTGCAAAACATAGAAGTCGACATCTCGAGTCAACAGCCGGCCTGGTGCGGATGAGCTCGACGGGAAGCAGAGCCGGGGCGGGGCGAAGATGCTGCCGGCGTTGATCCGTTCGAGCTCGACGTGATGCTGCCAGCGTTGGTGCGGACGAACTTGAGGAGAAATCGCCGGCGACCGACGGGGCGATGCAGAGTCGGGGCGTGGCGAAGCAGTGGAGGAACGGCGGGATCCGGCGGTGGAATGGAGAGATCCGGCCGTCCACTTCCGGGATCCGGCGGCGGCGGGGTGGAAGGCGGCGGCGGCGGTTGCTGGGCGGCCGGGCGGCGGGATGTGAGCGAGGGGACGCGAGGGGACGAGAGGTCGAGGTCGGGGGTCGGGACGGGGACGAGTGCGGGTGCGGGTCAACCCTGCGTGCGTGGCTAGGACGGGTGCGGGCAACTCGGGCCTAGCGGTGGCATTCGGCCGTAAATTCGCCCAAGGATATGTCCACCTACAGAAAATGTTTCGCTCCTAAGGTGAGAAGCTCGGAAACTGTCCAGAAACGTCCTCCGGCCAGCTTCTCGTTTTCTTCACAATTCCAGATTCGCGGTGAAAATAAGCAAACCAGAAGCTGGACCCTTCTTTTGGGCTTCTGCTGTCTGGGACCTACAAGCAGCCCCAGAAGCCCAAAAGAAGTGGCCCTAAATAAGTTCGTGCAAATTTCATTGAACCAGATGCGGCATAATTCTCGGGAGCCCACTAGGCAACCTGAGGGAGGATATCTGGTCCTGAAATTTGGAGAGATGGGATTTTTTTTTTTGAGAAACACAGTACAAACGCAAACACTCACATATACGCGCACACACTCATCCCTATGAACGCACGCACGCACACCCTACCCCTATGAGCACCTCCGAAATACTGAGCCGGCAGATCGAGTCTTGAGATTGACGAAGTCACCACGGGCGCCTCGCTGTCGACGGGAACGTCGCCTCCCACTGAAAGAATATTCCGCCTAAATGCAACACACAGATGTTAAACCTGAAGTTTGAACTCTGGTGGGCTGAGGGTACAACCACCCTACTAACCATCCAACCACAGGTTGGTTTGCGAGATGGGATTTTTTTCTATAGGTTTATCCTACAAAACATTGGTTGAGCAGAATCATGTAAACACACATGGGATTTCTTCACACACTGAATTATTAGTTTGGAAGAAGCTTTGGCATCTATCAGTGCCAAGTTCGGGTCTTTTGGTGGCGTGTTATTAACAAGTTTATTCAACGCAGAAGCGTGTTATGTGACAAACACATCGAGAGGATAAATTTGTGCGAAGCATGTGGTGAAGAGGATACCATCTTCCATGCATTGTTCAAACTAGGACCTTGCGCGATTTGCTGCGCCGTTTTTTTCACTGTCGTTTTTTTCCGTGTCTGTGCAGTTGGCTTCACCTGGATTTTCGTTGGGATGTCGTCCCATATGCTCGTGTTTGGCTGGCTTTGCCACCATCAAGGTTCTCTTTGCCGCGTCGTTTCTGCACATAATGTTTATGTCTCCTTTTGCATGCAAAGTTGGAAAAAGGAGCAACAGCAAACCAACAACCACAAAAGACCAGGATTATGTATGGCTAGAGGTTACAACAATGACTGAAACAGGATAGTTGCCATTTGCATAGATGAAGGCAGCCTATAATCGCTTCAAGTGCAAAGATATTGCTTGATAAAAAAATCTTACTAATCGACAATCATATTACACGTGAATGAGGCCAAGCAGGCGTAGAAATGCAATGAAGAAAAAAATAGGCAAGTTGCTAAATCTTATATATACTTACCATGAGTGCACTTAAGGTAAAACATAGGAGATACCGAGATGTTGGTCACTTATGGTTTCATGCTAGTCCTATGAATATAGATCATGTGATTGCAGTAAAGAAGGGCAGAAAAAATATGGATCATTTAAAATACAGACATACAACTACCTGTTATGTCCTGAGAGCTAATTAGAGTAATACGTAGCTACTGGCCTAGTAAGTTCCTATTAGAAGTTATTATTACAAAACAAACACAATACAACTTCAGTTCATGGTTGAGATCAATAGAATGAAAAATTGTACGATGAATTCAACCATATACCATAACATAAGTAAGGTCTGCAAGGCGTCACGGGAGAATAGCTACAGTACGTAGAGTTCTCATGACATAACAAAGCAAAATCTGCTTACCAAATGTAACTGAATTGTTTCCTGAAAAATCACTACAGAACTGATCTATTCTAAGAATCCTTTTGCTCATAAGCATGACATCCCGAATTTTAAAATATGTGACTAATTCTGCTCATTCCCACAAGTACCACAAGCCGCATTCCCACAAGTGTTCCCAATTCCACTTGATCCCCAATCAATCTCCGAGACACCGACTAAAAAAAAATCAAGAGCTCATGAAGATGGTCGCCATACCATGAGGTCGACGCCGCGCTGTCACAGGAAGACCACAAAATGCCACTGTCAACAACATCTATGAAGTTCCCTATGACATTGTTGCCCCTTGTAGGGCGTGAAACTCGTGGATGTCTGTGACCATAACCGACACCGCCTCCACAATCGTTGATGCCAACAGCATTGTTCGTGCCACCTCACAAAAGCCAACCCGTGCACATCTCGAATCGCCCACCTCCTGAATGGATAGAGGAGCATTGACCAGTACATGGGAGCGGTTATGCAGGGCATATCTGGGGGTTTCTTCTCTAGCAAACATTGTACGCCAAATTGGTGGCGCCAATCATCGGCTCATTGTCCTTGCTTGTCTCTCCGGAAAATCTATACATAATTCACAACAACTTCAAATCTTAGAAATGATATCAGAAGGGAGATATAAGCCAAGCTATAAGTTGATTTCAGAAAAGATCCTAGACAAAAGTCTGAATAGGTAACAAATTCACAGCAACATGGGATTTTAATCTGAGAAATATGACCTGATGCATGTCTTACACGACCCATCAAAACTATAGTTCCTCATGAGGCCATGAATCCCTCATATATTTACAATTGATAGCTTACACAGATAGTACATACACTTTCCTGAAATCAGCATAAACTTCACGGAAGTGGAGAGACAACGGTACGACAGGCCGAGATGCTGTACCAGTTCCCCATGAACAGATGGTGCCGCGTTTGTGCCTCGTCGTTGTACCAGGAGTGGCTGAACAACGCTAAAATCGAGCATGTTCTCTGGCACCAGGTTTGGCAGCACTATTCATCCTGCCATATTTATTCTCTGGCATGTTATATACTTATATACCTTTTATTTTAACTGTTACCCAAAAATCTACAGGAGCGTGCTTAAGTTGCTCTTTGTAGGAACCGAAACATTCAGACTACAATATTTTCAACAATCTTCTGCTGTTTGGATGTCCATATTGTAGCATAGAATTGGGAATTGGAATTGTGTTTCTCAAATTCTGCTGTTTGGTTGTGTTTGGAATTGAAAACTGGAATTGACAGCCGAATTCCACGGAATTGAACTACAACTAAAAGATGCCCTCTCCAATTCAGAGTCTCACCCCTCTGAATTGGGTGGAATTGGCACTTTCTCATGGGGATGACCAAATTCAACCTATAAACATCCAAACAGAGAATTGGAATTGGATGCTCTTTTTGATTCCATCTACCAATATCTTGCACAACCAAACAGGAATTTGGAATTGAAGACTCATTTCAATATACCCACCGATTTGGAATTGGGCTCAATTCAATTCCAAGCCCTCCAATATGAACATCCAAACATAGTATGAGAAATTTTAAGTGTAACCTGAAAATTTATAACACACACCATGAGGAAGTTCCAGCATGTAGGAGCTAAAATATGGAGTTTACCGTATTTTACAAATAACCATCTAGCCAACTTGATTGTAAGCAGAAATAGATTGATAATGCTAATGTCCTCTGAGAAATCGGTACAACCTCAAGTATGAGGATTTATTCTATAACATATATAAACAATCCAGATTTAAATGGAAAGTACATAGATTTATGTAACCATGTTTTTTTCTCACTGGCTTTCCTTGATAATCTTAACCTCTAGTTGAGAAAAATTTCTTTAAGTTTCCTCTATACACCAATGCATGCACGTATTATGAAATTAAGATAGTCCATAGATCTCAGGGTGATCACCAAGGAACAGACTTCACAAATACTTAATAATACATGCATAGATTAAAAGGAGTAGATTTACTCTTATAATACTGAATTCTGATAACAATCTGTACTGTACTTATTATTTAAGTGCTCAATCCTTGTTTTCTGGTTCCTGCATCTAAAAGGAGTTTGTGCATATTCAGCTAACCACGCCAATTACCTCACAGATTAAAAAGGAGTGGATATGCATCGTATTAGTTCATAGGGATAGACTAAATCATTCCGCTCACTATATAGATCGTGGTCCGAGGAAAAAATTATATTGACATGACAACAATAAAATTATACTCTAACCTCTAGGAGCAGAAAAAAATGCTAGCTCGCAATGAAAATTTTCTAGATGAAGGTGTATGATGAACTAAGAATAACCATACATAGGCGCTGTTTATTTCAGTCCGACAATTTAATCGCCTGGCCACGCCCATCTGTACAGTGACAACAAAAATAGTTGGTGAACATTCCAGATAAGATGTTCTATAGCGCAGCTGTCAAAATGGAACATAAATGGATTGATAAAGTGAGATCATCACAGAAATAGAACCATCGAGTTTGGTCCCCTTTTTAAGGGGATTTTGATTTAATACTGCTTGAACTTGGGAATGACTGGCATATGATGCATCATGTAGATTATATTCCTCGAAAGCTTGACAATCTGCAAAAGGCATATGGACTCGGATCAGAACACAATATGGAAGCAAGTTATATGCATTAATACCTGACTTTTGACGAAATACATCAAAGTAGTTGTAACGGATCGCAAGAAACAAAAGTAGTTTTAACGGTCTTTACACTTTATCTAGAAGATTGCACAAATATCTGACTTTTGAAAAAATACATCCCCATGGAATTAGGTTTAATAGTCTTTACACTTTTTTCAAAATACTGCACCAATATTTGACTTTTGAGAAGAATTCAGAGCAAAACAACCCGTAAATTGAGGAGTTCCATGAGCCTTTTACAGTCCATTGCACCAAAACTAAATTCCTTGCATTTAAATGTTGATCCATTCACAGCTCTTGCATATATATACAAGACGTTGCATAGGGTTGTCTCCTCCCACTTCTTTTAGTCTAAAACTTCCAAGAGCTATATGTATAATAATGCATACAGTGGGATCCTTTTTTAGTTTGAAATTTCCAGGTGATATTTGTGTAACAATGGCATTCAGTGGAAGGCTTTAGTTCAGTCATAATATATATGGCCCAAAAAAGAGTTAGATATCTTTGTTCTTCTCAAGAAGAAGGTTGTGACACCTATTAGGATTACCAAGTCACATGCTGTAATTTATAGAACCAGAAGAGAGGCATGGAAATATTAATATATGTGTGCTAAAATTAATGGATATACAAATACAACAATCCCTTGAGCAAAGCTGTAGCGATGTATATAGTATACTAACAAAAAGGCACTTGCCAGAGTATATGTACATTTAAACCTTTTCACCAAGATTCTATCAAAGGATCAGCAGAGAGAAAAATAAAAATAAATGTTAGAACGAAATAGGCAGGGTTGGTTCCTTTATGATCATAGGCTTCATGTGTTTTTTCAGTGTTACCACCTTAAGAAACTGTCGAGAACACCTATGGCTATGGTTGATACCCATTTTATCTCCAGAGCGAAAATGGTGAGTTGTAAAACTGACGGAGTACACCCAACTGCTAAAGGTCTTTTAGAATACAGAACACTGAGAGAAAGATTTCAGAGCTTCCGAATTTATACTTTGATTAATAAGGGACACGATAGCTAGCCTGTAAATACCATGGTACATAACCACATCTCGGCATCATGGCCTTCTGAAGTACACCGAAAGAGTCATATCTGAAAGTAAACTTTGTTGATGAAAAAACAAAATGCATTTTCAGTGTAGGTGCAGGGGAGATTTAGTGAGATGTGTTCAGAATTAAGGTGTGGAAGTAGTACCTAGGTATACTTTTTTTAACATATTTTCTACACAGAAAGTTCATGGTGCTAAATGAACAATCAAGCTGGTAATCTAAATGGTTCAGACGCATTCTAGTACTGCACCGTAAAGAAACTTAGAGAAACAAGATCCAATTGCCAGAAATATTGTTCACATTAGTATCCACCCTATATTAAAGTAAATATTAGACACTGCAAACTAAATTCTATGGTTCAGAGCACTGCAACCTAAAAGAAGTGATGAAAAGCTTATGCAGAAAGTTCAGTAAGCAATGCTCACCTATACACAAAATCACCTCTACTACCAGTTCCAGCTAGGTACCGGGTGCCCAAATTATGCTAACAGCTTGGTTTGCCTATTCTATATTGAAAATACTTCATTGGGATATAAAGAGATGCTTCCAATAGATAAACACTGCCAATGGCCAATCCCTTGGTTGTAGCTTACTGATACGAGGCAATTAGAGAAACGCAGATAGATTAAACAGTAAAAGCACATGGGAAAGGACAACTTTCATATCGTATCTTGGCTAAGCAATAGCACTCACAGACCTAGCTTCCTCTCTGTACTTCTACTTAATTAACATAAAACAGCACTACAGAATACGCTATCTAACAAAAAAAAATAGCACAGCACTCTTCCCAATCTCTCTAAAACAATCTCCACTATCTCTCTCATAGCCTCTCATCACAGCAACACACAACAGGTCTCTCAATCTCTCTCACCTCTCAGCAGCAAGCAGAACCAAGCAAAGCAGCAGCGGCCTCTCATCAATTTCTCTCACTTCCTCTCAGCAATTAGCAGACAACAAAAGCACCACACCTCTCGACACATCTCAGAGGAAGCAGAGGTGAAAGACGGTGGCTAAGCAGGGACGGTCGCCCTCTTTTCTCCTCCAAACAACTCTCTCTCTCTCTCTCCCTTCACCGCCCAAGCGCCTGACTGGATCAGATTACCCAGCCTCGTACGTCTCCTCCCCTGAGAGCTGAGATCCCTCTCACCTATGGCCTATGGCGTGTATGATGTATCCCCCACATCGGAACAACAGGGCCTCTCCGAGATGCAGTCTCCCCGTGTTCCGCCTGTCCCGGTGTGCTCTATCTCCCCTAGGTCGCGTGCGGGATGGCCGAGATTTGACGAAGAAACAGAGCAATGGGACAAACCTATTGAAAGTGGAGGTCTCTGCCTGCGGCTTGTAATCGAGCGGCCTCCGATGCCATCGGGACGGAGGAGGCAATAATCTCTACTCCCTCACTTCTAGTGCTGCTGTCCTCCTCCGCGGCGGCGCGGCCATCATCTCTTTCGACGCCGGCGGTTCTCTCGCCTCCTGGCCAGCACGATCCGGCTCCTTCCACTCCGCAGCGGCACAGCTTCGCTTACTCCCTTCCACTCCTCCGGGGCGTCCCCTTCCTCTCTCCACAGCGGTGTGCCGTGTGCCGGTGTCGGCAGGAGCGACAGAGCTCCGAACGCGAACTCCCGCGAGTTCCCCTGCCTTCTCTCGACGAGGAGTGTCTGACCGGTCAACCAAGGAAACCGACCTTGTGCATGCCGCGACGAACCGACCCAGCAAGAGGCCCACATCCCAGACGCAAGCCGTGCTGCAGCATGCCCATAAAAAATTGAGAGAATTCCTTATTTGACACTATGTTAAAATTGCCTTCCCTATTTGACACTGAATAAAATTTTCTGCCCTACATGTCACTTGCCTAAATTTTGTTCCCAATATGACATTCTGTTACACTGTACCATTTAGATTGAGGTTAGACCTGTCAGTTTTTCATATCAGGTACCAAATTACCCCTGCTACAAACCGTCGGTGGCGAGCTCCTCCACCTGCCTCTTCATCTCCAGAGCGCAGGCGTCCGGCGACACGGGGTCTCCGAGCTTCCACCCGGCAGGCGGCACCCAGTACGGGTCGGCGACGCCGGCCTCCCGCCGCAGAGCCGCGAGCCCGGCCGGCTCGAGCCAGTACTCCATGGCGCCGTCGGCGTCGTGGCGGCGGCGTCGTGGCCGGCTCGAGCCAGTACTCCATGGCGCCGTCGGCGTCCTGGACGCTCTCCTCCGCGTCGGCCTCCGGCTTGGGCTCGGGCTGGTCCGCGGGCTTGACGTTGCTGGAGCTCTCCTCGTCCACCTGACGCGCAACCAGAGCGGGCGCGCTCTGGGCGGGTGCCGGTGTCAGGGGGGAAGCAGCGTTGGCGCGTCGCGCGGCGCGGTGGACGAAGCGGACGCGCTTCCGGACGCCCCAGCTGACGCCGGTGCCCTGCAGGGCGAGGAGGCAGAGGTGCGCGTCGGTGGAGGGCGTCGGGGACGGCGGCACCGGCGCTGGCGAAGGAGAAGGAGAAGGCGCGGGAGGCGGTGGCTCTGGCTTCGGGGAAGGCGGAGACGGCGCGGGCGCGGGAGGCGGGTGGTCGCGCACGGGAGGCTCGTCCTTGAGCAGCTGGTGCTTGGAGAAGTCGTAGAGGCGCGGCGGGGAGGCCCAGTAGGCGCGGCGGTGGAGCTGTCTGCGCTGCCGACGATTCTACCCGGCACGTGCGTCCCGGACGAGTCCTCCTGCGAATGCGGCCTCTACCCGCAGTCGGGGGAGCTCTGCGCGGGCGCGGGCGGCAGCGTGATTTGCAAGACGCTGTGCGACGTCCCGCCGTCGCCGCTGCCGGCGGCATCCGCGTCGCCTCCGCAGCCACCGCTGACAGTGGGTTCAAACCGAGGAGTACAGCTTCGCGCAGCTAGCCTCGGCGACGAACGGCTTTGCGCCGGAGGCCAAGATCGGCGAGGGCAGCTTCAGGACGGTGTACCGCGGCAAGCTCCCCGACGGGCGCGAGGTGGCCATCAAGCGCGGCGAGTCGTCGGGGCCGATGGCGCGCAAGTTCCAGGAGAAGGAGAGCGCGTTCCGGTCGGAGCTGGCGTTCCTGTCCTGGCTCCACGACAAGCACCTCGTCGGGCTCGTGGGCTACTGCGAGGAGAACGACGAGCGGCTGCTGGTGTACGAGGACGAGCGATGGGAGCCGCTAGACATGGAATCCGGGGAGGGAGAAAGGGGATCGAGAGCCATCGTGACAGAGAGCAGCGACGGGTGCGCTAGCGAACACCAAATCATGCACCTGCGTTTTTATTTTTTTGTCACATGTTGAACGAGGGGCAATGAAGTCTTTTCAAGTGCCATTTAACAGCGTTAGTTGCCAAAATGGACGGTAGTGTCATTTTGGGAACAAAATTTAGGCAAGTGACATGTAGGGCAGAAAATTTTATTCAGTGTCAAATAGGGAAGGCAATTTTAACATAGTGTCAAATAAGGAATTCTCTCTAAAAAATTCAATCTACACGACACTGGCAGGTGGGCCCTAATGCGAAAGATGAGGAGGATGCACCAGGAAACAGAAAAAGCAGGGAGCTTAGGGCGCGTTTGGTAGCCTGCAGCGGGCGCTGCAGAAACGGGCTGCGCGTTTGCTTGCTTGCAGCTCAAATTTTGCACAGCGCGCTTCTTAAAGCAGGCTCGGGCCAGGTTCTGGAGGAACGGCCGAATCGGCCGTTTCCAGGCGGCCATGCCGCGCAGCTGCAAGAAGTAGCGATACTCATGCAACCTCGTTCCATCTCGTTGCTTCCGCTCACTCTCTCTTTCACCTACCCTCTTCCAATTCTTCATACACTGCTCAAATCAAAAAACGTTGTACACCTAAATGATGCGCTTTGATGCTGCGGTTTCATTCCCGCGATAAGTTCGAGCTTTTGTTAACCGTGCAGTCCTAATTTCGTGTTCTTGTCGGAAGCTTTTTTGACCGAATTTTGAAGATCTTGTCGCACACAGTTGGCCGTTTGCGATTTCCTTCGAGGAGTAGTTGTATCTCATCATTCCGCACAACTATCGTGTTGTAAGTTTTGCGTTTCGTTGCTTGTAGATGGATAGATCTGCTATTGTAGATGCGTATTTAGACTGTTCTTGTTGTACGTGTCTTCTTCAACCTCCTTTCTTCGTCGTCGTCGTCGAGCTCTACCGCTGCCATGATGTGTCGTCGTCGCCAAGCTCCGCCGCTGCCATGTCGTGTCCCGTCGAGCTCCGCCGCCGTCATGCGGTTTCGTCGCCGTCCAGCTCTGTTGTCGCCATGGCGTCTCCCGTCGAGCTCCGCCATTGTCATGTCGTGTCATTGTCGTCGAGTTCCGCAGCTGCCATGCCGTCTCCTCACCGTCCAACTCTGCCGCCATGCCATCAAGCTTCGCCACCACCATGCCATGTTTTCATAGTCGACCTTTCGCGTCCGCCATGACTCGTCGTGCTCACCGCATCCTTCGTCGGCGACCTCCGTCGCTGCGGCCAGTCGTCATGGGTGTGATACATAGAGCTTTCCAAGTGTGGTGGTGTGAGGTAACTTCACCTATGTGGAAATGGTGAGACTAACCGAATATGTAAACACAAGCTCGTTGTTTGGTTGTGTTGCACGAAGAGAGCCGGGCCAGGCTTGCTACAGGCTACCAAACAACAAGCACAACATGGTTTTAGGGGTGGCTCTACTCAGCATTGCCCTCTGGAGCCTGCCCCCAAGACTACGAGAAAGTGATGCAGCCTACCAAACAGGCCCTAGATGTTGTAAAGATGTACGTGGGCAAACCTGTTATGGCAGGAAATTAAACAGGTGGTTGAAACGAAATTGCAATACCTTCATCAAGAGACACTTGTTATATGATTTTGGACGTATCACCTGTTTCATCAAGAGACAATAAATAATGAGTGTTCGTGGGATGATGTGTACAATTTTTTTTACAATGGGATTATGTGTACAATTGGTTGGCTAAAAGGAATAACAGTTATATGATTTTCATCATAAATAATAACCGGCAAAAAATTCACTTGGTTGGCGAGACTAATTACGGTGTTCCACTTACACATGAATTAATTATGTAATTATCGTAGTGGGATGGTGCAGTCTTGTGAGTCGAACGACAAAAAAAAGATGGTGTGCAGAATTTGATGGCCAAAGAAAAAGATGATTTGCATGCATGCATGTAGAGATAGACAATAAATGTTAAATGATAGTGAGATGATGCGGATAAAATTGGTTCGCTAAAATAGTATAAGTAATGTGGCTACCTTGCATGTTGATATAGAAACATAGTTGCAATTAGTGGGTTTTTATTTCATAAGAAGTATTGAAGATAGATAAAGTTTTTAATGAGTCAGGTTTGCACAAAAATAATTCACTGTATAGTTGCATGTTCTACCACAACCTTTTCAATGTTTAAGAAATCTCCTAGGCGCCTTAACCGATATATTGTGAGCCCTCATATGCATGTTTACATGTGACTTTGTGGCTAAAATATGGGTCTCTCTAGCGCTCAGTCGAATGAAAATTAAATTCTCATTCACATGACGTCATCAATCTCAGTTGCAAGTCAAGCTACAACTTATGATTAGCACGAATAACGAAGCAAATCAACTGGTTCAGAGCAGTTGCAAGTCCACTTACAACTCAGTCAAATGAGAATTAACTTAATTCTCATTCGAATGACTTCATCAAAACTGATGCACGAATCACGAAGCAAATCAAATGGTCCGAAGCAGTTGACGCCATGCGAATGAGAACTAAGCTAATTCTCATTCGATTGAGAATTAGCAAAACCGCTAAAATATGTCAATTATGTACTTCCGTTGTCATATTATTACAACCAATATTGGGACCAATATTTTTTAGCGTGTCGTAGTGATCAAGGCCCGTACTTGCCACATCCGGCTTCACCATTTTTTGCTTTTTGGACAAATCCGGGGTTCAGTATTAGACCGTAGACACACTCAGTCTCAGTACCCACACCACACTACCATTCTCGCCCAAATCGAAGCTCCCCGCAGCGAGAACTCAACCAAGCCTTCCCGAACCCAACTACGTCTACCAACACTACCGCAGCACAGCAGTGCCACCAACTGATTAGTCCACCGCCGCATCGATCGCCGTAGACGGCCGCCCAGTGCGCCGGAGAGATGGGCTGCTGCTTCAGCAAGAAGCGCGCGAAGCATCCAGACGGCTCCGTTGACTTCCCCCGCCGCTACAAGCCGGAGGACCGCGACCCGCCGCCCCCGCCGTCCCCGGAGGAGGAGAAGGTCAAGGAGGTGCTCTCGGAGACGCCGAGCGCCAAGGCGACGGCGGAGCCTAAGCCCGTCGCCAATGCCGCGGCAGTGGAGGAGCAGGAGCAAGAAGAGGTGTTCAAGGTGAAGGTTAGTGCAGATGCCGCGCCCGCGGTGAGCGATCTCGGCAGCTGCTTCTCGTTGGCCACCGACGAGCGGTCCGAGGCGGCGTCCGAGTCGTCCGTCGCGGGCCCGGAGCGGTCGCCGGGGAAGCCCGCCAGGACCAGGAGGCGCCCGGTCTCCGGCGAGCTGGGGCTCGCCCGTCGTGACCGCGCTGCCGCCGTCGCCGCCTATGGGGTCCGTTCCCGCAGCTGCCGCGCTTCGCCGTCCCCTCCTCCGCGGCGGGAGCCGCCACGGGACCGGCCCGTGCGGAGGTCGCCGTCGCCGGCGGCGAAGCGGCCGCCGACGGAGCAGCATCGGGCCGCGAGCCCGGCCGCGCCCCTGCAGCGCAAGCCGCCCGTTCCGAGCAGGCGCGCGTCGCCGCATCGGGCGCGGGAGGCGGCACCTCCTTCTCTGTTATCCCCGCCACCGCAGCCGGAAGAGGACGCCGTCACCACGGGAGGCGTCGCGGAGGCCAATGCCGGCGGTGATGGTAAAGGGCCGGGCGACAGCGACGGCGAGGCGGGGAAGGAGTCGCTGGAGAACCCGCTGGTGTCCATGGAATGCTTCATCTTCCTCTGACCGGCGGGCGCCGTGCCGATCTCCGATTGATTTCCCGCTGTTGTCGTCCGAATTGTCTCGACTAATCCTCGCTTAGGTTCTGTTGTCACCAGCTGATTAATTAAGCTGGGCGTAGTAGAGTAGAAAAGAAAGTTAGCTGGTTTGCGGTGATGTAACGCTGCCGCCATCCTCCGTCGAAATGAAATGCTGATAGCTTCTTTTGGCTTTTGCGTTCGGTGGGGCGTCATCCTTGGCTTTTCTGGGTAATCCTTGTTGTAGAGACAGACAGACAGTAGAGTAGTTGATCTACTAATCGTCAAGCATTTGCTTCTGAATTTCTGATCCATATGGTATGCACTGTCCCGTTTAATTTCACTTGGTAGAACATTACCTTTAATCGATCCTCGATAGAGGAGACATTCCAAAGAAAATTCAGTGCTACCCCCATACTACTGTCGAAGACACTGCAAATCGCACTTTGGCCGTGGTCCAATCTGAACCAGTGTGCATGCCACCGCCTGAAGACCTCGGTTAACTGCGTCAGGTTTCAGACATCGGATGCTTTTCCATCAGCAGTGGTGCCTGCCCCCAGCCCCAGCACGCGACGCCATCCCAGGGTGGAGCAGGGTGTCATCGATTGAGCAGTGTCTCAGGCAGGCAGGAACATCCATGCCACGCCGCTTTGTGATCTAATCAGAAGGAATCAGATCTGCAAAGAGCGCATCAACCCAGGCAAAACAGATCCGCGCGCCATGCCCCCGTGCATTGCATTGCATCCGATGTGATGATGACGCGCCGGTGTTAAAAAATTGGGTGGCGCGAAAGAGAACGGGGACCGATGCGAGTGAGAAGAGATCACGGGATCCCGCCTCGTTTTGTTCTGCTGCACCGTCCTATCTCCGATACCTTGCGTGGTAAAGAAGAGCAGCAGCAGAAGATTCAAAAAAAAAAGAAGAAGAGCAGCAGCAGAATTTGACGTGTCGGCGCAGGCTGATCGCTGCTGATCCCGGGCCCCACGCGCGCGTCTCCGTCTCGCTCTAGCTGCCCTGCTCGGGCTGCGCTTTGTCTGGTCTGCACTGTCACTGTGGCGTCAGCCACGATGACTGCGTTGGACTGTTGGTTGGTTCGCGTCTCGACGTCCAGCTGCAGTGCTCGGCCGAAATCCCGATCGAACTCATTGACCCGTTTCTGGTTTCTCACTGTGTTCTATCCAGGCCCATGCGAATTTCTTCCGCGAATCAGATCCTCATGTTTGCACGGGGCGACGGCCAGATTTCTGGCACCTAATCTTTGCCACCAGCGGTCCGGTTGTGATCGTCGGTCGTCAGGACTAGCAGAATGGACATTCCTATGCCAAAATAATAATTCTCGCCGTGAAAAGCGTCCGTTTCGATGCGTTTGGGTGCCTCGTGGACAGATCCGTCCTGGATCCGTCTAGAGTGGGCAGTACACCCGACAACACCCCCGAAATTTTTTAAAAAAACTTTCACAACATATGTATTTTTTATCCAGCTTCATTATAGATAAAACATAGTTCAACAAAAGGCCATTTGGACAAGTTCTTAGTCCATGAATACGTGTACATTTAAATCTATTCTAAGTTTCTAACTCATAAGTTTAATAGACTCTATTCCGAAATTAAGATATTTTCCAACTAAGTTTTAAGATGAATCTAAATATGTGGTGTCATAAATATTGCTACTCTTTTTTCATATGGTTTGTCAAACTTATTTTTGTACTTGTGACAAAGCTACAAGTACACTCATGTCACCAGACGGCAAACACCGATCAAAGCAGGCCGAAATTTGGGAGATGCCGACCGTACTGCTTCGCCTCCGAAGCCAGGAGAGGCGATTGGATCTTCTCGTCTCCCGTCGGTGCCGCCGCAGGTCTGTCCCGCCACTGTGGCCTTCAGGCCATGGAGGCGAGGTGGATCTCGGCCCTCGTCGGCGAGAGGGCTCTATTTTTCTAGTTTTAGTGTCCACATTTGCTGGGGTGTCGCTATGTTGGTGGCGGCGACGCTTCTTGCAATAATGTCTCCCTGGCTTCAGCCCCATCTCGGCGGCGACGTCGAGAAACTCGTGGGAGTGGTGTGGTTCTCAAGGACTTGTTCTGGCGATGGCGGTCATCGAATCATCATGGAGCTTTATCGGCGGTTCATCCTTCTTTTTCACCTCCGGGACGAATGTGGTTTTTTTGACCCATTCGGCGACTTCTCGTCCGCGAGCGACAACATCAGGTCGGCTCTGGGAGCTGTGGCAGCGGCAACGTGCCGTCGACACGGTCTGGAGGTTGAAGACCAAGGGCATCTAAAGGATCTTGTTGTAATTTTTGTTTTTATTGAGATGTTTTATACTGTTCGGTGTTTTTTTAATGTCAGGGTCTTTTCAAAAAAAATACACTCATGTCGGAGCCGTAATTTTATTTTTTGGTGCCTCGACACTTGTTCTCCCTTTTATTGTGACAATTGTTGGGCCCAAAATTTTCTTTAACATAGTTGGAATCCTATCTTGGACTAGGACGCTGTGAGCCGAGCTTAAAGCCCACCAAACCAAAAATACAAGGTGTGCTGTGATCGTCAGGACTAGCCAAATACGACTAGTCACAATGGGAAATATCATATACTAGTATCATGCATATGATACTAGTCTATGTTACTATCTCCACAATGGGTAGTAACATATTTGTGGTATCATATAATACTGCATTTATTAGGTTGTAGACTCATATTGCATTGGAATCCGTTATGTTACGGTATCTACCTATGATACCACTATCACCTCTCTCTTCATTAATTGCAGTGACACGTCCGCTTTTTACCAACATGGCATGCATGATACTACTTATGATATTCTTATTGTGACTAGTCTAAGATTACCGTGGGCAAATAACAATTCTGCCGCCGTCCATTTTTTCTCTCAAAAGCTGTGCTGCTTGGATACTACCACCGCGGCACCGCCTGCAACCAAAACATTCCTCTATGATGTGAAGAGCGTCTTGCCGACGAGGATGCCGTCGCTAGCAGTCAGTTCGGATGTTTAATTCTCCCTCGCAAATAAATATGAGTACCTTTCTTAGATAGGCTAGGAAATTAATTAAAGGAAGGTTGGGATATAATTAACCCATAGGCACCCCTATATACTAGAGGTACATTGTTTGGCACGGAAATTTAAAATTTTCGTCTAATATACCATGCAACATGCCAAGATCTACTATGAAGATACATGCGAATATGAAGATTCAAAGATCTAGATTGATTACGTTACCAACATCGAAGTTGCGGAAGAAGTGTTGATGACGTAGTTGATGTAGCCTGTCGCTGTCTCTCTCAACCAAGCCTGGTAGAGAAATTCCGGCGCCTTTTTCCTCCTCGCCTTGTCACCTTGATCCAGCAGAGTGAGGGTCAACCGTCGGGATCGACAGATCACCCCTCTGAGAGCTTGCACGCGTACGCTGGGAAAGGTTCAGCAGGGCTTCGTCGTCCAAGCTTGAAGCACTACTGGTGTATATGAAGGTGGAGATCTCAACACATGAGAAAGAGAGAGAGATTAGATCTAGTCTAATCGGATAGGTTGCCTCTAATTAGAGTTTCCTCTAATCCAACTAGAAGGGATCTGAACTTGAGAGAACTTACGTCAACTTGTGTGTCTCCAAATAGGAGGGGGTGGGGGTTTCTATAGATGGCCCAAGGGGTGGAGTGACTTGGAGAAGGGGAAAGCTTTCTCCTTGTCCAAGTCAACTTGGGCAAGGGGAAAATCCCCAAGCCCAATTTAGTTTGGAAAGGAGGAGTTGGAGTGGGACTCCAACTCCCCTCCCCCACCGCCTCAACCTCCGCCGCCGCCGGGTGGGGCTCGCCGTAGGCCGCACCGACCTAGGGGGTGGGCCCCACCTAGGCCGACTGCCCTTGGATGCCGCCGCTGCCGCCTCCCCCCACATGGGCCACATGGCCCATTAGGGTTTCGGCTGGGGGAGCCTCCCCCCATGGCGCCCTGGCCCACCACCACCACATGGTGGTGTGGCTACCTTGGTGGGCCCCTAGGGCCCATCTTGGTAGCCCCATTGTGGGCTCCAATTTTTATTTATATTTTTCCAATAATTATTTTGTAATTAAATAATTTAATTAATTAATATTTTGTCTAATTAATTCTTATTTGAATATTTCCTTTTACAGAATTGTCGTCGTATCGGCATCTGAGATAGGAGACGGGGTCCTGCTAGCCGAGGGTGAACGTAGGGCAAGAAGGTGGACGTCGTCGAGGTCGGGATTGTACACGGCGGTTTACCCAGTTTCAGATCTCGCAGCGGTGACGAGACCCTACGTGCTGCTATAACTCACTATAATGGCGATAGCCGTGTTACAGGTAACAATGTGTATTGGATTGTCTATCTGTTGCCCTAAAGGCCGCTCGTAGGCTGGCTTATAAAGGCGGCCAGACCTAGGGCTTACAAGGAAAGACTTAACCGGCAAGTAAATAGAGTCCTATCCCTAGTCGGCAGAGTTGCCGCCTTCCATCTTGGTCTCGTGGGCCTGGTGGGCTTCGTCTAGAACCTTCTCCCTTGCCGGCCGCCATCTTCCTTGTCGTCAGCCTGCTGGGCCGCCAATGTCGGGCCACCTCCACCAAGCCGGATTGATCCATGTTAGAGATACCCCCAGTTGGTATATCCCCAACATTAGCCCCCGGAAAGGTTGAAGTTCTCCAGGCGCCGTCTTCTTTCATCTGCGATATCCGCCTTGTTCTTGATACAGTAGGCGGCTGAAGAGCTTGAAGCTTTCCGAAGTTGAAGTAGGCGGTAATCCGTCTAAATGTAGCCGGATCAATGCCGCCAATACATAGGAAAGACGGCCTGACCTCCTGTCAGGAATCTTCCACGCAGGGTCTTGTTAATAATTGACGTGTGATGCATGTAAAATGCACACATGAACTTTGCACTTTAATTGCTTATATTCCAATCATATTTGCATCATATAAGGGTTATATCAATGTTTTATCATGATTTTGGGAATACTTCATAGTTTTCCCATTTATTTGGAATTAACCCTGCACAGGCAGAAAACCCTAGTTTTGTATTTTAATGTTTCAGGGACCCAAACGTCAACGAAATCACCTGGAAATTTACGGGCGTCAATATTTGGAAGGAAGAAGGACTACGGAAAAAGGAAGCAAGCAAACGGAGGCCCGAGGGCCAAACGAGCATGGCCCACGCGGCCAGGTACTGTGGCCGCGTGGGACCCACCCGTTTGGGCCTCGTGGCTCCGTTGCCGTCGATCTTCGCTCCACCGCCTTCGTCTTGACCTAAAAACGCCTATAAAAAAGGTCCCCCGTCGTTCTCTGGAAGGAGCGCCGCACAAACACAGAAACACCGAAACGGAGATCAGGAGCTGCAGATTGGAGGGGGAAAACTCCGGCGGGGCGCTGCCGGCGTGGTCTCCACTTCTCCATCGACTTCTCCACCGTCTCCATGATGAAGAGGGAGTAGTCCACCTCTGGACTATGGGTTTGTGGAAGTAACTTATGTATCTCTCCTCTCTTGAGCTTCACTAATTAGCACCGTATGAGCTGCTGAACATGATTACGGTCACCGTTGTAATACCTTTGTGGTGGATCTTTATGAGTTAATATATGTTTGAGATTGCAATGTTTGTTTCAGTTATGAGTATAGATGCATATTATGTACCCCGTTCTTGTCTACTTGTTTTGATCAAGCATGTTTATGAGAGCGTGTGTGGGGGAACGTGTGCATTAGTTGGAGTAACGGGGGGTGGCTAGTGCAGTGAACGTGAGAGAAAGTTCTGCGATCCACTTTGGTATCTTTACCTTACTTTGTTACCTCACTAGGGATAAACTAAAATACCATGCTACCGGGGATGTGGGCGTGACCATTGCCACTACTCCATGACTAGATCTAGCATGTTCTTATTTTCACTTCATGTCATGATACTTAATGCTATACTCTGAGTTATCTTAATTACTGAGGTGTTATGATTTAGTTCGCATCTTGGTGGAGTATAAGAGAGGTTAATAACCAAAAGATCTCTATGTTAGGACGTGATGCCCATATATCTAAGTAACTTGTTATCAAACCCTGTGTTGCAATCTCATATGTTAACTTTTGTGTTCCATTGTCTACCACTTTATAAAGAGAGAGTGCATTTGTGAAACCATGAACCCCAGTCCATTTTTAATCATAAGAAACACCTTTCCAACACCATATACCACTTTTCTATTTTCAGCCATCATTAAATCCGAAAATACAAAAATACTTTTCATCTTGCATACATCATTTAAAAACCCAAAAATATCATTTACATTGCATCCACCATCATTGCATATTTATTTCTTGTTTGCATTGCATAACTATCCTGATATCATTCTTACACCTTGTGCTTGACAACCACAGGTGAGGTTGAGGACCAAAACATCTAACCTTGTTTTGTAGGTAACCAAAAGAAGGATAAGAAGATAAATCTACCACTTCAGATTCCCCGAGAGTTCGATATTAAACCCTCGAGTCACCCCTCGTGGGGAAAACTGTCTTCCACTTACTATACACTCTGCACTTGGAGTCTCAACCTAATCCCGTTTATTTGTGCAGGCATCAAGACTTGCTCTTCGGGATCATCAAGACGTTTTCTGGCGCCGTTGCCGGGGAATCGTAGCTGAGAGATTTATCCAAGGGTGTGCATCATCGCATTCATCTCACAACAAAGTCAACGTCACCAACTTGTGCTAACACCTAAGCTTGGGGAGGTTGCACCTACGTGAGCACCATCTTATCCATCTTTACTTACAAAGCAATTTATTTGTTTTGTTAGTGTCATTGCATATCATATCATATTTATTTCAGTTTTGCATAAAAAATTAAAAATACCAAAAAAAAACTTGCTAAAATGAATCCTAGTGCTGAAATGAACAACTTTGGTCAATACTATGGAGAGTCATTGATGGATGCTTGGTATAGAATTAAGGACACTAGTAAAAATGGTGTCATTAAATATACTCCTGCCACTGTGATAAGAAACTTCTATAAAGGTATAGATGGCTGGTCTAAATGTTTTCTAGACTCATTGACTAGTGGAAAATTTGCTTCTGGAAATCCCTCACATGCTAATAATTTGATGGAAAATTTATTTGGGAATTCTATAGAATCCAAATATGAAACTGGGATCAAACAACTAAAAGCTTCTATGGATAGGTCAACTTTATGTCTACAAACTTATGTGGAGGACTATCCTACTAAAAATGATTTGCATTCATTTATCCTTCATACCAAGTCTAGGATGAAAAAGACAAATAACACTCTTTCTGGAATCTCTTTGAAAATGGAAACAATATTGAACTATGCCAAGTCTAAAAAGAAGTTGACTAGGGAATTGAATGAAAGAATATCTTCTATGCTGGAACCTTTAGATAGGGATATTAAGAATCATGTTGAAGGGAGGATGACCTCCTAATAGCCTTGAATCTTGCTTTAAAGAAAAGGAATGAGAATCTTGCTTGGGAAGAAGTTGAGGAAGTTAAAATGCTTAATGAAGTCAAGGATCCTTTGCTTGACTTAGAAAATTGTAGCTTGCATGAATTAATATCTATCTTACAAAAATTTGCAAGTGATCCTTCCATCAACACTAACCAAGCAGGTTTTGGTTCTTATATTGCTAATCATGTCTTGAAAGAAAAGATTGCTAGGTACAACCAAGAGGCTATGATACCACCTAAGCTTGGGGATATGTGGATACCTAAGGTACTAGTAACTATTGGAAAAGAGACACACCATGCCATACTTGATCTAGGATCTAGTGTCTCTGTTTTATCTAAAGAACTATATGAAGTGCTTGAATTGAAAAATCTTGAAAAATGCTCTATTGAACTAGCACTTGCTGATGACTCTATTAAACATGCTTTGGGAAAAGTAAGTGATGTTATGGTAGAGTTACATATGACTTTTGTGCCTGTGGATTTTCTAATCATGGATATGGGGAATAAAACCTCTAGTCCTATTATTCTTGGAAGACCTTTTCTTCGTACCACAGGTGCTATCATTGATTCAAAGGAAGGGAATGTAAAGTTTCAGTTTCCACACAAGAAGTGCATGGAACACTTTCCAAGGAAGAGGGAACCACCAAAGTTCAAGCTCCCTCATGAGCTTCGTCCACAATAAAACAACAAGTAAGAAGCCTAGCTATATGGCTATAAAGAAAGCGCTTTGCGGGAGGCAACCCGGTTATTTTTATGTGTGATTTTTCTTTGTGTCCTCTTGCTGTAACAAGAGATTTGTGTCTAGTTAGGTTCTGGAGTTTTTAATAAAGTGCCAAGTTTTACCCTTTTTGGTTTGAAAAGTTGCTTATTGCGTTCGGAGATTTTATTCCTGCACGAATCAGTGCACGGTATGATTTTTAATTCTTATTCTGTAACTCCGAATGAGCTCATATTTGAACTGTAGTTGCAACTTTTCATCCTCTGTATGCATGAATTTTTTCGGAATTTTTCGAGAAAGTTTGGTAGGGTAGAAAAATACGTTTTGCTGCTGCTGTTTTTCTGGACAGATTCTGTCCCATTTTGTTTGATGCATGCTTTGAGCTTTTAAGTTGAATCTTTTTGATCCAATTGAGTTTATGAGTAGGCATACAACATTATATACTTTCTGGACATTCATATGAATTTTTGTTCAAGGATTATATGCAGCAAGGAACCTATTTGTTTATCACTATTAATGCACCCCACAGAAAAGAGATGGGAGAAACGGTGTTTTGAAGTTTTTTCACAGGGATTGGAGGAGATGCACCAAGAGCTATCCAAGGATGGTGAAGACCATAAGCTTGGGGATGTGAAGACAACCCCACTGGACCTACACACTCTCGGTTTGCACACGTCCAACTTCTGTTTTTCGATCGAAACACTTTATCGCATAAACTTGGAGCGTCGTTTTTGTTTTTGTTTGAGTCTTGAGAGACCACCACACTATCAATTATATATGAGAGAGCTACTGGAAATATGGGTTGAAATATGTTGGATGCTTTTATAAGATTGGGAAAAGGGATGTTTGACTTGATTTTTAATGATACATATAGTTGCATGATTCATGAGCTTGTTTATGAGTAATAGTTTGCAAATTCTTTTTGTAGAGCTATCACTTATTCATGTTTTGGTGCTGATTGTTATTTTACTTGGTTTAACATGGATTAGTTAGTTCTATGGACACTCATGCATGCATCTAGATGGTCAACTTTCTCCCTTTTGCTAGCCCAAAAACTCCAACAAGCAAAAACTTGTTTCCAACACCTTCAACCAAAGTTATTCCAGTGAGTCCACCATATCTACCTATTGGCTTTATGCTATTCCGAGTATGTTTAACATGTTGTTTGTGTTATCTTACCTCTGAATGAAAATGTTTATGTTATTGATTGCAATGGAAAAATTGGTTATATAGCTCTCACGAACTTGATGCACATTTTCTATCATTGCATAATAAAACATGACCCATTGTGATTAAGATTATGATGCTAGTGGCTTGATAAATGTTCGAGGTTGGGAGTTAGCCCATATGTGCTGTCACATGCAAAGCTTTCAACATGCTCCTTCATCTCATTTAGTTGATATCATGTACTTTTGTTATGGATGCCTATCATGGTGAAATGAGGTGGAAATGAAGTAGTTCAAATGAGTTTGTATAAATGGTTAGAGAGACGCCTGGGCCGCTAATCTAAGCCATGCATCATTCATGGTGGAAATTTACTTACATACTATGGTGAACCTTCTGTGATACACCTTGCAATAAAAAACTATTCCAAATGGTAAATAAAAAGGGTGTTGAGATTGTTCATTTTGTTTGTTTGTCTTGTCATTTTGATATGGGCTTGTTCCATATCATGGGACAAGAGGTACCCCAGTTGACGCTCTTGATGATACTATTATTACTTACAATGATAGATAACTTGAACTTGCTTTGTTTCCTAAGTTGAGTAATCATGGTGTAGGTACTTGTATTCAAGGGGCATGAGACATTGATGATCCCGAAGAGCAAGTCTTGATGCCTGCACAAATAACGGGATTTAGGTTGAGACTCCAAGTGCAGAGTGTATAGTATAGTGGAAGACAGTTTTCCCCACGAGGGGTGACTCGAGGGTTTAATATCGAACTCTCGGGAAATCTGAAGTGGTAGATTTATCTTCTTATCATTCTTTTGGTTACCTACAAAACAAGGTTAGATGTTTTGGTCCTCAACCTCACCTGTGGTTGTCAAGCACAAGGTGTAAGAACGATATCAGGATAGTTATGCAATGCAAACAGGAAATAAATATGCAATGATGGTGGATGCAATGGTAAATGATATTTTTGGGTTTTTAAATGATGTATGCAAGATGAAATGTATTTTTGTATTTTCGGATTTAATGATGGCTGAAAATATAAAAGTGGTATATGGTGTTGGAAAGGTGTTTCTTATGATAAAAAATGGACTGGGGTTCATGGTTTCACAAATGCACTCTCTCTTTATAAAGTGGTAGACAATGGAACACACAAAGTTAACATATGAGATTGCAACACAGGGTTTGATAACAAGTTACTTAGATATATGGGCATCACGTCCTAACATAGAGATCTTTTGGTTATTAACCTCTCTT
Organism: Poa pratensis; assembly: GCA_947311845.1. Lineage (NCBI taxonomy): Eukaryota > Viridiplantae > Streptophyta > Magnoliopsida > Poales > Poaceae > Poa > Poa pratensis. Next base: position 35,353,204 of record CAMZMU010000057.1, read on the forward strand.
ATACTCCACCAAGATGCGAACTAAATCATAACACCTTAGTAATTAAGATAACTCAGAATATAGCAATAAGTATCATGACATGAAGTGAAAATAAGAACATGCTAGATCTAGTCATGGAGTAGTGGCAATGGTCACGCCCACATCCCCGGTAGCTTGGTATTTTAGTTTATCCCTAGTGAGGTAACAAAGTAAGGTAAAGATACCAAAGTGGATCGCAGAACTTTCTCTCACGTTCACTGCACTAGCCACCCCCCGTTACTCCAACTAATGCACACGTTCCCCCTCACACGCTCTCATAAACATGCATGATCAAAACAGGTAGACAAGAACGGGGTACATAATATGCATCTATACTCATAACTGAAACAAACATTGCAATCTCAAACATATATTAACTCATAAAGATCCACCACAAAGGTATTACAACGGTGACCGTAATCATGTTCAGCAGCTCATACGGTACTAATTAGTGAAGCTCAAGAGAGGAGAGATACATAAGTTACTTCCACAAACCCATAGTCCAGAGGTGGACTACTCCCTCTTCATCATGGAGACGGTGGAGAAGTCGATGGAGAAGGTGGAGACCACGCCGGCAGCGCCCCGCCGGAGTTTTCCCCCTCCAATCTGCAGCTCCTGATCTCCGTTTCAGTGTTTCTGTGTTTCTGCGGCGCTCCTTCCAAAGACCGACGGGGGACCTTTTTTATAGGCGTTTTTAGGTCAAGACGAAGGCGGTGGAGCGAAGATCGACAGCAACGGAGCCACGATGCCCAAACGGGTGGGTCCCACGCAGCCACAGTACCTGGCCGCGTGGGCCAGGCCCGTTTGGCCCTCGGGTCTCCGTTTGCTTGCTTCCTTTTTCCGTAGCCCTTCTTCCTTCCAAATATTGACGCCCGTAAATTTCTAGGTGATTTCGTTGACGTTTGGATCCCTGAAACATTAAAATACAAAACTAGGGTTTCTGCCTGTGCAGGGTTAATTCCAAATAAATGGGAAAACTATGAAGTATTCCCAAAATCATTATAAAACATTGATATAACCCTTATATGATGCAAATATGATTGGAATATAAGCAATTAAAGTGCAAAGTTCATGTATGCATTTTACATGCATCAACATCCAACCTTGTTTTGTAGGTAACCAAAAGAAGGATAAGAAGATAAATCTACCACTTCAGATTCCCCGAGAGTTCGATATTAAACCCTCGAGTCACCCCTCGTGGGGAAAACTGTCTTCCACTATATACTATACACTCTGCACTTGGAGTCTCAACCTAAATCCCGTTATTTATGCAGGCATCAAGACTTGCTCTTCGGGATCATCAACGTGTCCATGTCATTCTTGGCCCACGACAGTTTGAACTCAAGGAGAGATGGAGCGATGTCATGATGGCATTTCTGCCGTGCCACGGAGGCGATGATGGCGATCGTGTCGCTGACGACAAGGCGACCGTGCCACATTAGCAATTAAGCCAGAACATGGAGCTTTATTGTTTTGTACCAATCGATGTCTTCCCACACTGGCCAGGTTTGAGCGATTAGAAACAAAGCTAACAATCTGGCGATGAATTCGCTTAAACCGAACGGGATGATGGCGGCGTCCCGCCTAACATTGCGGATACGGCTAAACTTGAGATTTGACGACTCGAATAGTCGGTCTTGCCGCGTTAACAATTAAGCCGGAACGCGACGACAAGGCGGCCTTGTTGCTGACAACAAGGCAACCGTGTCGCTGACGACAAGGCGGCCGTACCACGGAGGTGACCTTGTTGCTGACAACAAGGCGGCTGTGTCACTGACGATGGAGCTGCATGTCGTGCAGCCCCCAAGTATCGGGCGAAGGCATTGTCGATGTCAAGCCCCCGAGTATCTGGCGAGGGGCAGTGTCAATGTCGAGCCCCCGGGCTTCGTTGGCCAGAGTTTTTCTTGATCCGCCTATCTGTAGCCCCCGAGCATTGAGTCGACGTCCTTGAAAGTCGGCTCGATGCTCAGAAGAACTGGTGGCGTTGTAGATCGAATGGCTGTAATTGTCGAGGTTTGTGCCGCCTTGACGAAACGTCGGCTCAAGACTCGATGAAAGTGATGCGACTGCAGCCCCCGAGTGTCAAATATCCTGCATAGTAAACATAGCTGCATTAAGATGTACTTTTAATGTAACCTGGACAATGTTAAGGCCTGAGCCGGTAGTTTTTTTGAACAAACACTTAGGAGTTGTAAATTTTATGTGGCCCGCCTTAATATTTATCTGGCATATATGCTTAGCTTTTTGTATGTTGGCGGTACCGTAGCACAGTTACTTCAGCTGAGTCAACCAGGGCTAGTATCAGATAGTTTAGACTCAGAGACCAAAGCCGGCGTGCCAAAAACATACTACTAGACAACCCACATATAAACAATCAGAATAAGAATATTAGGCGGTGCAAAATGATTGCTTAATTTGGCCCGGAGGCGGCAAGTATCGAAAAAGTTTTAACCACTTAGCAAAGAGCAGATTTTAGGTAACTTTGAGACTAAGAATATACGATCATATGAAAAGACAAAAGACGGCATGCTCTCAAAGCGGAATGAGCAAACCATAGACTTTTATTTCATGACCATATGATTAATTAAATGTTATAAAGAACTTATCTTTTTTATGTTGCTGAACTTGATGTTGAGGAGGAGGTCGAGGCGGAAGACGGCAGCCCCCAGACAGAAGAAGACAGCCCCCGGGATGTAGGCGGCAACCCCCAGAATATAGGCGGCAGCCCCCGGGATGTAGGCGGCTTCCTATTTCTCCCTTTATGCTGCATGCTACAACTTGTCGGTCACGCAATTCTTGATGAATAGGCGACGATGAGTAGGCCGCAACGGCAATTGAGCCGGGACGCGACGACGATGGTGAGTACGCCGGAATACAGCGATTTAAGCCGAAAGACGACATGTTGGACTCATCACGTTGGTAATTAAGCCGGAAACGCGGCGATGAAGGTGGCGACGAATCCGCCAAAGCGGGAGGTGAAACCGAACGCGGATGGATTTGTCTAAACCGGATGCAATGATGACGGCGTCCCGCTTCATCATTGACGGTGAGACTCGGCGACTTGAATAGCCGGCCAATTTGGCAATTAAGCCGAAACGACATGTCGATGTATACGCTGGCAAGGCGTCTTGCCACGCTAGCGATTAAGTCGGAACGTGGCGGAGGCGATTAAGCCAGGACGCGATGATTAGTCAATTGCAAATATTTAGTTTGTCGAAGATGAAGACGCAGATATACTGGATATCTGGCCGCCTTGACTCGAAGTCGTCTGACTTTGAATGGCATCCTAGCAGGAGAATCCAAGTGATTTCATATCCTAACTATATATAAAAGCTTGAAGGATCCACGACAGTGATCTTTTTTTTTTTTTTTTTGCAGAAACAAAAAACCTTCGCATTCTCCGAAAATTATATACATGAAATATATGCGCGCCGACAAGTAGGTTCCATTCCCGTGATCGGTTTCGAGTTTGGTCGAGCCTAGCTCCTTAATTTCGGATCCAGATTCACACAAACATTTAATAAACTTTGTCCAATTCGTCTCACTCGGTCATCCGTTTGAATTTTCATTTCACAAGTAGCTGTATACCACCCTATATAAATCGGCTCTCGGAATAAAACTTTCTGCAAAAAAAATCCCCGATCTGCAAAAAAAAGCCCTCACGTTTTCCTAAAAAAAATATAAATCGTCCTCCCAGAATAAAAACGCGTGGTTTTTTACGCAAAGGTCCTTGCGTTCTCCAGATATTACAAACTAAATTCAGTAACATTACTACCAAATAATTTTTCCAAAACTAATTTTACTAACATTATTTTTAGCAGCATATATATTTCATATTGCACTGCAATATTATTTTCTCAATTTATTTCCCAAATGAACTAATTCACTGACAAAAAATAACAGTAATACCGCAGAATTTTAGATTAATTTCCAAAAAAATTATAACTAATTCATTATCCACGGAAAAAATATGTTGAACATATCAAAATGTTTTTAAAAATAAATCCTACTTATTTATACCGAATTCACGAATGGTCGGAAAAATTAACCATGTTTATTTGACACAACAAAATTGAACAACTTTTAACCATACTTAAAATGCCAAAACTTCCCCCTAATTCACAATGTGTTTATTCTTTTGGAGAATTTAACGTATATGAGTATTTCCACACTTCTACCAGCTACAGAATATTCAAATGTATATGACTATTTTTCATCCTTACAAAAATTACAGAAAATTAAAATGAACTATATCAATAAAACCACACGGGTGCGGCGTGCCGCCGCGCCATCTTACCTAGTAAGTACTAATTGGCTGTGCAGCTAGCACATGCAAGCAATCAGTATTACGTGTGTAATTAGCACTTTTTGGCCGAGTGATCCATGCATTGATGCATATGTTTGGTCTTCGTGATTAAAGGATGCCTTGGAGGCATGCATCACAAAAGAGGCAACATTTATTAGTATCTCCTCGATCTTCGTGCGTGTAAGCAGTCTTCGCAAGAGACAACAGCCTGACTTGGTTTTGTCCTTTCGGAACTGATCCGGCTAGCCGGCTGCTGATTGTTGGCGACGGTCTGCTTTCGATTTGGAAAGTTAAACAAATCGGTACGGAACCGATTCGTGGTGTAGTGGGATTCCGAGAAAGTTTCTCGTTAGTTCCCGCATGTCGTGATGAACGTGGCTCGAGGGATCGCTAGACTCAGCAATTACGCCAAGGCGATGTCGACGAGAACGCCACGACGAAATAGATTATGACGGCTGCGACCTTACGGACGCCTTCAATCCCGCGACGATGATGACTTGCCGGCCTGTACGACCAGAGGATCTCGCGTGTACCCGCAAAGCGGATGAGCCGGCTAGATCCTTCTATCGCGGCCATCATTGTTGCCGACTAGGGCGAACAAGCCAGCTAGATGAGATCAGGCCGCCATTGTTTGACGGTGAGGTCTAGGTGCGATCTAGCCGATGACGTAAATCGCACCGGAGCGGATTAGCCGGCTAGATGCGATCTTGTTGATTATGACGATCGGAATCGTCGGCTGCGGACAGCCAAGAGTGATCCCGCCTGGATCGTGGCGCCGGACGCCTTATGCCCCACGGTGGGCGCCAACTGTCGTCGTATCGGCATCTGAAATAGGAGACGGGGTCCTGCTAGCCGAGGGTGAACGTAGGGCAAGAAGGTGGACGTCGTCTGAAAGTGCATGTGTTGCCCCATGCGTGGTTTTGGTAATTAATTACAATCCTTATGGACTAATGTTTGCATTGAGATTTTTGTAGATCTTGTCCATTGGAAGAGATTGGAGTTCATGTGTTGGACTCTAGAAGAGTACATGATGACCAAGGTTCCATCCAAGTGTTTATATGAAGAATGGTCATATGAAGAGTTGAGCTTATTGCAAGCATGGCTTGGAAAAGAAGATTGAGTGAACTTCATGTTTATCTCCAAGCCATCATCTATATCAAGAGAAGAATATAAATGAAGACGGAGCTTTGCGAGGCTCTCCCATAATGTTGTATGGGGGAGTATTTGGAGATGTCTTCATCAAGCATGTGCTAGCAAGCGCAATCAAGAAAGGTGGTCCATTTGAAGAGATCAAGATCGTCATCATCTAGCTCAAGTGGAATGTGCAAGGCAAAGGTATGATCTTGATAGGGTTTCTATTTTACCGGTCTCGTGGTGTTAGTGGGAGACCGGGTTTAGGATAGACGGCGTACTATCAAGAGGGGTTCTCAAGTGAGTAACTTGATCGCATCTTTGTGGAGAGCTCAAACCTTTGCATACTTGGCATTCTCATCTTTCTTGGTTCTTATTTGGCTTTTATCCATGAGAGAATTTAGAGCTTGTGTTCATCTCCATACCAAGGTCTAGTTCATCAAAAACGGATTCCATTTGAATATCTTGTGATGTTTTTGATGTTGGAGGTTTTACCAGTTCGTCTTTTGTAGAGAGGTCAAACTCTCCTCTTGTGTTCTCCTCCTCACATGATGGACTATGATGTGAATATGCATGGTCGTGTAGTGCTTGTGGTTATCTTCGGAACAAGCCCAAGATCATAGAAAACGGAGTCCGGATGAAAATCTTGTTGCATTCTCGGTGTTGGAAATATTACCGGTCCTCTCGAGATAAGGTCCACACCTTCCATGTGTGGTATCTCCTCTATATTTGTGACCCTTAATATTTCCAACGCAATTGGATTCACCTGTTTTGGAGTTCATATGAGAAAGTTATTGCATTTCAGGATTTGCAGTTTCACTGCTTTCAGGCCGGAGTCTCCGGTCTTCTGGACCGGAGTCTCCGGTCCTTGGGTTTCCCTGTCGAAGTTTTTGTTGTTCAGCTCCTGGCCTAGGCCGGAGTATCCGGCCCTTGGGCCGGAGTCTCCGCCTCTGGTCCGGAGTATCCGGCCTCTGTGGCCGGATTCTCTGCCCGAGCTGCTCTGTGACTTTTGTTGCTCAGCCCCTGGTGGGGGGCGGAGTTTCCGGCCTCTGTAGGCCGGAGTTTCCGCCCCAGGCCGGAGTTTTCGTCACTTGGACCGGAAACTCCGGTGCAAAACTGGCTGCAACGGCTCTTTTTCTGGGAGGGGTATAAATACCCCTATACCCCTCCACCTACCTCCAGCCAGTAGAGCTCTGCCCAGCACGAATTGCTTTCTCTCTCCTTCATTGTTGCAAGCTCATTTCTTTGATATCTCCCAATCCCTCCACCCAAACTCTTTGATCTTTGGAGGATTGAAGGAGAAGACCTAGATCTACATTTCCACCAATCAATCTCTCCTCTAAGTGAGGGGAACATAGTGGATCTAGTTCTTGGAGTTCTTGAGTGGTTCTCCTCTTTGTTCTTCCTCCCTTCTCCCCCCATAAGCATTTGTTGCTTGTGGTGGGATTTGAGAGTGAAGGATTTGAGCACTTGTGCTCTTGCCTTTTGCATTTGGTGCATCGGTGTGCTCTCCACGAAGATTCGTGGAAGTTGAAAGCTTGTGAACTTGTTACTCTTGGGTCTTTGGACCCTAGACGCCCGTGTGGTGGTTGGACCCTTGTGTGGTCACTTGTAACTGTTCGGGAGCCCCCAATCCCGTTGTGGGTTGTGCCCCGGATCGTTGTTGAAAGGCTCCGGATATCCGCCTCGAAGAATTCCGATAGTGGAAGGTGAACCAAACCTTTGTGGTGCGGTTCATCGGAGAATAGGGTGAGCCTTTGTGGCGTTGAGATCGACCTTTGTGGTGCCTCACACCTCTCCAACGAGACGTACTCCCTTAACAAGGAGGAACTCGGGAATACATCCTCGTCTCCGCGTGCCTCGGTTATTTCTATACCCGAGCCTTTTACTTATGCACTTTACATTGTGATAGCCTTCGTGCTTGAAGTATTCTATATTGCTATCACCTTGTTGCTTGTCTTGCTTAGCATAAGTTGTTGGTGCACATAGGTGAGCCTAGTATATTTAGGTTGTTGGCTTGTTAATTTAAACACATAGTTTTATTCCGCAATTAGCAAGCCTTTAACCGGAAAAGTTTTAATCGCCTATTCACCCCCCCCCCCTCTAGGCGACATCATTGTCCTTTCATCGTCGAGGTCGGAATTGTACACGGCGGTTTATCCAGCTTCAGATCTCGCAGCGGTGGCGAGACCCTACGTGCTGCTATAACTCACTATAATGGCGATAGCCGTGTTACAGGTTACAATGAGTATTGGATTGTCTATCTGTTGCCCTAAAGGCTGCCCGTAGGCTGGCTTATAAAGGCGGCCAGACCTAGGGCTTACAAGGAAAACTTAACCGGCAAGTAAATAGAGTCCTATCCCTAGTCGGCAGAGTTGCCGCCTTCCATATTGGTCTCGTGGGCCTGGTGGGCTTCGTCTAGAATCTTCTCCCTTGCCGGCCGCCATCTTCCTTGTCGTCAGCCTGCTGGGCCGCCAATGTCGGGCCACCTCCACCAAGCCGGATTGATCCATGTTAGAGATACCCCCAGTTGGTATATCCCCAACAAGAATATTTCCGAATTAATTACTTATCATATAAAACACTTTTACATGATCCGGGACACCTAGTGTCCGATGACAAAATATTCCAGATAAATATTTCCTTATTTATATAAACACTCGGAATAAATCCGACCGTGATAGCAACTTCTATCACAATGTTATCTCTCTGATATATCCATATCCATCACACAGATACTATTTCGGTGATACTCTCTCCATGTTTCATACCAACCAAAATACACAACTAACCAATCCTAGTTTAAGCGTGTCCACCCAGCAGGTTTGATAACGTGTAGCTATAATTGGATGCCCCCATCTAATCACCGGCCAGGGTCAGATCCGAGGACGATCTGAATAACTCCTACCGTTATGCGAAGACACTCTGTTGAACCTGTTGGCTATTTAATATATCATTCCCATTACTCGCGATACCAAAACTTCGCTTGAGATATAGATCTGTGGATGACACCATGAATCCCTTATTTGATTCATTACATCTTTGTCTATCTCGTTAACCGGCAAATTCCCTTTACTCGTTTCCGTATTATGATATCCCACATGGTGTAAGTTCACCATGCATTGTCTGCAGAACATATTGGATAAATACCGAGAGGGCCCATGGCATATCTCTCTAATCACCGATGAGTAATTTCCCATCTCAGAACATCAGGATATACACACACCTTGAAATCACCCAGTGACTGCCGTTTTGCCACCCAGTTACGGCCATAGAGTTGACAGTACCAAAGTAATTCTTCCAGCATGTATAACCCTAATAACCTCATGGTTTCAGGACATGTTATATAATAACCTTACTGTGATAAAGCTAAGGACAAAAAGACAATTTAACGGAATCTCTTAGCGTATCAAAACTTGGGTCTACCCGGCCATATTATTATCCAATAATATGCCACTCATTGATCCTGACATAAACAATGTCCATGACTAGGAAAGCAGTGCCATCAAGCAATCAACAAATTAGTCTGTAAAAGAACTAGCGTGTATTTTACGTGTTCATACTCCCTACACGTACGAGTGAGCTTTCCCCTGAATCACGTATTCAGAAACCACCGTAGTAATAGCATAGAGAATACAAATCATAATTTATGAATCAGATGTATAAATACATTACCTTTTGGGCATACATCCAACAACGTGCCAGTTCATTAGTTTGCCTACATACGTAAATCAAACGAGAGAAGGCCAAATTCCCGCTCAGCTCTTTAACCTCATGCATGATACCTCAGAACACACATAAGTAGACGAGGACACGATATTCACCAGTTGTTATGCATCGTATTCGATGATCACTTCACGGAGTCCATAGTCATAGGCCATTCGTATGCCATCCCTAATAGCATAAGCCTCCATGGCCATCTCGCATAATAGTTGGAAAGGCAAACTCTTATCTCTGGGTGGAAGATTGGTTCTCATAAACTCGGTACTAACAAACATGGTACTGTATATGATTTCATTCTTCCAATTGCCTAAAGGAGTCTTAAAACGATTGGATTATTTCCGATCAAGATTCTTTTGGCAAGGAGACTGCGAGAAGAAAAATACCGACTGACTAAATGGAGTGTGGTTTGCTGCCCTAAAGACCAAGGAGGGCTCGGAGTTCATGACCTTGAGGTCAAGAATAGAGCCTTGCTAGGTAAATGGCTCTTCAAACTTCTATCGGAAGATGGAGTTTGGCAAACCCTCCTTCGAAGAAAGTATGTGGGGGATCAAGCTGTTTCTCAGGTTCTTTGGAAACCTGGCGATTCACAATTCTGGGCTGGCCTCATGGCTACAAAGAAGTTTTTTTTCCAACATGGATCTTTCTTAATTAGGGATGGATCGGAAATTCGATTCTGGGAGGATAAATGGCTAGGCCATTCTACCCTTAGACAACAATATCCGGCTCTGTACACTATTGTACGAAACAAAAGCGACACGATCGCGAAGGTGTTGGGTACCTCCCCACCAGATGTTTCGTTCAGAAGAAGTTTACTTGGAACAAGACAAGCATCCTGGAATGCCTTGCTCATCCGATTGAATTCTGTCCAATTGTCGGAAGGTCCTGATAAATTTCAATGGAATCTTACGAAGAATGGTAAATTCTCGGTTGATTCTATGTATAGAGCACTAATTCTACCCGAAGTGCCAGTCGATATTAAGGATAATAACAAAATTTGGAAAATGAGGATACCGCTTAAAACTAATGTGTTTGCGTGGTATCTTCGTCGGGGTGTAATTCTTACAAGAGACAACCTTGCCAAGCGTAATTGGCACGGAAGTAAAAAGTGTGTTTTCTGTCAACATGACGAGACCATTACACACTTATTCTTTCAGTGCGAATTCGCCAGGTCTATATGGTCAGCCGTCCAGATAGGTTCTACCTTACATCCACCGCGTACTGTTGCAAACATTTTTGGCAACTGGTTAAATGGCGTGGATCCTAGGTTTAAACTCTTCTGTAGGATTGGCGCGATTGCCGTTATTTGGTCGCTGTGGCTATGTAGAAATGACAAGGTTTTTAACGATAAAAATGCTTCAGTTATGCAGGTTATCTATCGGGGTACAGCTACGCTACGAGCATGGTTGGCCCTGCAGCGTGTGGAGCACCGTGACTTTTTTTTGGAGGTGGCGTTGAGGCTGGAGGCTGCGGCCAGGGAGTTATTTTCCCGGCATGGATGGCAACATAGACTCCGGATAGACCTACCAGCATCTTAGGCGGATCTGCATTATCTCATTATGATATGTAATTCGCATTTTTTTAATTTTTGTTCTGAATTGGTTACTGGTGAACTGGTGGCTGTGTGCATCTTAGCTATGCAGAGGCCGGGTGTAATGCTTAAACTCTTAAGTAATAAAAGCCCTTTATCTAAAAAAAATGGCCATCTCGCACTACTTGCAGACTCATACCAAAGTGCTTGGGCTCGCGGTGTGATCACAGAGCACAACTCCACAGTGCCCCCGAAGAGAGTCAACAAAATAAGCCACATCAACATTAATCTTGTGGGTACGTTGGCTCGACGGGTACCACATCAACATTATCTTGTGGATACGTTGACTGTAAATTTGTGGGAGCATAGGCGGAGCTCAGTACAAGTGAGGGGGGGGAAAATTTGGACCAAAATCTTTTTTTTTTGAGAACCAGCGTATATATATCAGAAAATACAGAGAACAAAGAACAGTACATACGCCAGCACGAATACACGCAAGGGAAAACACGACCCAGCGCAACGGCTTCAGCTCCACCGTCGCCGGAGAAGACGAGGCCACACCACCCTCTAACCACCACCGGAGAGAGCTTCGAGGCTTTGAAGACAGGAGTCGTCCGCCGCACCGCGACGGAACCTTGGACGATGAACGAGCAAGGCCAGCTTTCTCCCGGACGGAAACCCGCCCACCACCGGCACCCAAACAGAGCACCGACGACGGATCCGCCCACCAACGACCACCAGACCAGCGCAGGCCGCAGAACCACCCAAACACCTCCAGCACCATACCTCAGAGCTCCGCGCCAACGCTGGAGGAGACGACGCCGCGACGACAAACGAGCTCGAGGACGGAAACCCCAACAAGTGCGCCCGAGACCGCCGCTGAGACGAACGCACCGGGGAACACCAACGATCAAGAACACGAGCTTCTCCAGAAGGCCTCTCCCCTCGCCACCATGGCCGGCCAGAGAAGCCCCGTCGAAGAAGAACGTGAAGACCACCAAAACGCAGAGCACGGCGACGCAACTCGTCCACCCCCCGCCACCACGGCCGGCCGGAGAGAAGAAGCACCACCCACCTGCGAGCACCACCCGCCGCCCAGATCGACGGATCTGGGAGCACCAACCACCGGAAGCTCGCCGGCTCGAACGAAGCCGAGGAGGGAGAGGAGCTCCGGCAAGATTATTCCACGACCACGGCGCCGACTCCACCCCTCCAGCGCCGCCGGGACACCAACCCCCACTATTTACACGCCTAGGGCACAGATCCGGGGCCCCCCCACTCCCCCACCGCCAAAACGGCGGCCGGAGAGGGAAGAGGCCCCCCAGACAGGCCGTCGGCGAGACGAGGGAAGCGGGCGACTTCTTTTTCTCCTCTCCGGACCACTGTAGCAGGGGAAGGCGGAGCTCAGTACAAGTGAGGGGGGGGGGGGGGGGGGGGGAATTTGGACCAAAATCTGAAGCATGGAGCTGGTTCGCCGCCACCTCCAGCACATTAGCAAGTGCCTCGTCACCGTGGCCCCTGTTCCTCCCGACCCTCCGCCTGAGGAAAAAATCCAGCGCGACGATGAGCAAAGGCCCTGATCGACGTCATGCCCATTCCATAGTGCAAGCGGCTCTTCTTTCTCGCCCATCGCTATGTTTGTCGTGTTAAGGTGTGTTCACGCGTGAAATATGTGTGTCTGCTGCTGCCCTCTTTGAGGAGAAGAAGATTTAAATAAGGATTGAGTGGAGAGGCACTGCAATAAACAGTTTTAGGTCAGTCCAATAAATAACTCGTATTGCTCGGTCTTGTTTTGAACAGAGAGTATTGAGCGGTAGCCAGGTATAATAATTTTGTTCATTAGACTAGGATAATTGCTAATGCTCTACTACTTATGTTACCGTATCAAAAAAAATTGAGACCCCAGGACTAGCCCTGGTGGCTTAATTTAATACAAGAATTGCTACTTCGTGAGAATTCCAGAAATTCGTTCCTGACGGGATTCGAAATCTGGTTGCTAGGTTTAGCCACTGCTACATTTACCACTGGGCCTCTACCCCGTTCTCACTTATGTTACTGTATCACTCTCTTACATGTAACAAGTGTAGGGCCAAAACCATATTCATCACTTCTGCCACAATCAACCGACAGTACTTCTCAATTGGTTGAAAGTCTTTTTTATACCATCTTGAGCATTATTTTTTATAGCATCTTGTTTTGGGAGGATTTTTTTGGAGCGTATAAGAAACAGGGCTCCCCTCCCCCTCGGCATGCCAAGATGGCGATCGGAGGGGAAGGGGAGCGGTGGACCCGCGTGCGAGGAACAACGATCTGGAACCTAGAACGACCACTGGGAGAGTCGAGAGAGCGAGCGGTTTTCGTCTGTCCCATTTTTTGGAAATGGCTTCTCTCACAATTTCAATCGAACTGCATGTGTTCTCTCTCTCTCTAAACAAACATCGAACTGCCTCTGAAAACGAGCAACACCGACTTGCCCGGAAAAGGAAACGCAAGTTCGTTTCTAACAAAAAAAACAAAACAAATCGCGGATTTCAGTGAAAACTTCAACCGACATAAGCCAGGGTAAAAAATCACCCAGAAAGTACCAGCTGTACAGGCATCGTGTAGCTACGTCCTATGGTTTGCTTGCGCAGGGCTTCGAAACGCAGGCCCGGTCCTGAGGGGGGCAGGAGGGGGGAACGTATCATGTGAAAATGGACTACATCCTGCAAATCTGCAAATTGCTGCCAGTGCCGTCGGATGGACTGTAAACGGTCAGATCTCAGCTTCTGCTTCCACCACAATGAAATGTGTAGAAATCCCCCTACGCTTCTATTCCCTGCCTCTTCCATCCCTGTTCCCTTGTGTTGGTACAGTGACCACGAAATTGCCCTTTTACACTCTCAGCTACCCATTCCCCATCTAAGGTCGAGCAGGCGAGCATCATGGCTACGGTGCCCCACCCGACCTAGTACAGCACGGCACCGCCGCAGCAGATCGTAGCCTCATTTCTCCGCCTCCTTGCGCCATTGGGCTGTGGCTCGACGACCACAAGGTTAGCCAATCGTGGGACGAGGGCGAACGCCGCCTTGACAAGTCGGAGCTCTGCCTCGTCGCCAAGGGAGCTCTGCAAGTTCCGTCGGTTCCACCTCGCGCTAGGTAACTGTTTCCGGCCGCATCTCCCGCGATCTATTTTTTATTTTAGATTTCTAGCTGATAAGTGATCCGACGATTTTGGGTACTGTTGTGTTCGTTTTGCTCGAATTAGGAGGATAGTATTGGTAGCATTATGCATATGCTATCCACATAAATTACTATATGTCGGCTGTTCCCTGACAGTTTTACCGGAAATCTGAAATGAAAGCTTGTTTTAAATTTCACAACTACAACCACCAGCTTATAGAACAAGTGCACGTTCCTGAAACTAGAATGGTGCAATGTTGCATACGCAATAGTGGGCTTTACCATAAATAAAGTATCTTGAGTGTGAACTGATAGTGGAACTAAGACCTGATAGTTACAGATGAGCTATATATTAACTGAACCTTGTGGAATTCCAAGTCACTTCTCTGTAGTTCTTGAGAAAAATAATTCAGAGATTAGAATACGGTCTACAAGTATGCTCTCCTACAAATCTGAAATTTACATGTCTTAACTTCTGAGTGATCTTTACCACTGTCAGTGTTTTCTGACAACAGTGGACAAAAAAACAAATATGCAGGGAGCAAGGAGAAGGGAAAGAAAATACGAATGTGCTCTTTATGCCACCAGCAGTGTACGCAATGTGGCTAGCACATTTCATAGATAATGTGGTTAGCACATTTCATATGTAGGTTTATCTTTATTATAAGGTGATCGATAACAGGATAGCAATGTGGTTAGCACATTTCATAGATACTTTCAAAGACTTGCTTTGCATTGTCTAGTTTTCTATTTTGTTTTACTTCTGATGTGCAAAATGAAGCTTATGAAATCCTCAGTCACTTCTCTGTAGTTGTTGAGAAAAACGGTTCAGAGTTTAGTGTATGATCTGCAAGTATGCTCTCTTGCAAATCTGAAATGTACATGTCACTTCTCTGCAGATTTAACCTTCATGGGATCCTTCTTTTTCACTTACAAAAGATACTTGCCTGCTTATAATACATGCTACCAATTTTTTTTAAAAATCCACTGTCCTCACATTGTCTTCTCAACAAAATTGTCATTTCTTTACAGACATTTGAAGAACGGCAATGCAATCCGTAGGTTCATTCAGAAGCAGTGCAGCGGGATTGCAGTTCAGGAGTTGTCTCGCAGTATTTGGAATATGTATTAATTGATATTTTCTAGAACTAATCTGAATGCAAGATTTGTACTGGCCACCTGATGCTGATGCCATGTTTCATAATCCTCACGGTAGTTTCAGAAAACGTAAACAATATTGTAGGAGACATGATTCTTAACAGATTCTTTTCTACTATTGGGTTGAAAATTTATGCAGTTTGTAATATTTATAGATTCCCGTGCATTTATCTAAAGGCAGCGTACAATTTGCTTATTCAGTTTTTCACTGATCCAAATTCTTGTCCAGTTTGAGCCAACAATACTAGTGCTAACTTTCACTAAAATGTTTTACACACTATAACTGTAGCAAAAAATTATCACGGACGTACAATTTTTATTTTTCAATATTCTGAAAGACCCAGATAAATCATGTCAATCTTTTCAGCAGAAATTCTGGAACAACGAACATATCAGCTGGCACATGAAGGTCCAGGAACGTGAGGCAAAACCTGCACCAGGAGGCTGACTTTTCAGTAGGAACTTCTGTGAAGGACCCCATTGCAAACCGTAACTTGTGGCTGCGGGCGTTTTTTTGTAAAATCACCGAGAGGAGGGTCACACCACATCTTAACCGCTGGAACATGATCGCACGGACCGCACTGAATATTTGCAGATTTTCAGGATCTGGCCGTTTGCACGTGATACGCCCCGGCAGGAGGGGCGGCCACCCCGGGCCCCGGAGACCGAGGGGGGCCCCACTCCCAACTTGTAGCAGCGTAGGCCCAGGAACGCCATTGGAGCAGGTCGATATTTCTTCTTGTACGGTTAAGCTAGACGAGGCGACGAAGACATGAAACGTTATGGACGATCAGAAACGTTGGAGGACAGCGCTTGCAACACACAATCCGGGTTGTTTAGATCCCAGTCCACCGAAGCCAGCGCACGATCGATCCTAGTCATGGTGGGATTCCTCCTTCCATTAGACCAGGTGTACGCTCTCCCATGAAGGTACAAGTCCTTCAGCTCATGTGCGTTCGCGAAATCTCTGAACTTTGCCATCAACCTCCTGTTGAGATTAGCGTTATTCTTTTCAGCCGCGTGCATGATCATGTTAAAGTCCCCAAACACCAACCATGGTCCTGGGCAAAGCGTTCTCCTCTCTGCCAGCTCCTCAAGGAACTTGACCTTATTTGCCTCTCCTTGAGGTCCATAAACTACAGTGATCCACCAGCGGCTGCCCTCTTTCGCATGAACTTCACCCGTAATCGCATAGGAGTCAATCGATGTGTTCAGGATTTGAACAACCGAAGAATCCCAAGCCAGAAGGATACCACCTCTAGTGCCATCAGCTGGCAGATACACAAAGCAATCGAAAGAAGGCCCAAGACATTGCATAACCAAAAAACGATCAATCATTGCCAGTTTTGTCTCCTGGAGACAAACAATGTTTGCACGCACCGTGGAAATAAATTCCCTTACAGCATCCCGCTTGGTCTGCTCATTCAGACCACGGGTGTTCCACCCCACAAGTTCAGGGTTAATATCCATAAAGAAACAAGATAAACCCCAAACACACAAAGCTAGACTAGCAAGCGCTAATCGCCGGCGATCCGCGATCTCCCGAAAGTTCCGCAGGTAAGGTCTTGCCGTAGACAGCTGCAATCGCCCTCAGGTGCTGATCACGCAACGGCGAATCAAACAGTTGCTGCAACTCCAACACATGCGCCTCATTCACGCATAGGTCAGTTGGCACAATGCCCAGCGCATTTAGCAGCGCCGTATCAGCGACCGACACCTTCTTGGGCAGCTTCCCCTTGCACGCCGGCGGCGGTGTCGGTGGTGGGAGCAGTCCTGAACTCCTTGTTAGCCGCCTGGGCGTGAAAGGCTCCCCTGCAGCT
>CAMZMU010000057.1:35865831-36178696 GCA_947311845.1 Poa pratensis
GCGTTTGTGGAGTTGGCGGTAGCTCTTGCGGTATCTCTGGCGGTAGTACGGCTCCTGGAGGGGGCGGTAGTACCGCTGCCTGGAGCTTCTCCTGCTTCAGCGCGATCCTCAGGTGGGCGGCGGTAGTACCGCTGCCTGGGACTTCATCTCCCTCTTCTCCTTGGCTCATCTCTTGTCCATCTTCTACACTTCCTTGGAGATCTTCATGAAGGTGGTTCCTGAGTATGCACAAGGTTTCCGAATGAAGTAGCAAATCATTCAAAGGGGTGTCTAAATCACACATAGATAGGAGTGAGTTCACCTTATCATGGAGAGTTTTGACTCTTGATCTTGTCATGGGGCCAATTGGTGGTCTTGGTGTGGTGTGCCTAGGTTGCACTACATCAATCATTGCCCTAGGACCATCTCCTCTCTAATGCAAGAATTAACTATGCGCACAACAAGTCGAAGAAATCTCGAGCTTTAACACTGCACCTGCTTAAACAACGTGTGATTTGTTCCTAAATCCCTCTTTGTAAAGACCTTTCTCCTAAAACCCCCTTCCTTAGACCTTGCTCCTGAATCTGATTGACCATATAAAGATGTGTTCTAAAACGAATTAAATGGGTCGCGCTGATTAGCTGTTGGCTGCCTTTTGCGATCTGAGTTGTGTACTGATAATCCTGGCAAGAAAGACAAAGGAAAGTGTACTGATGTGACTAGCGTATTAAATTTGACCACAGTGCACGAAGATATTCCCCGTGTACTTGTGTTTTTCCTCTCCAGGCAAAAAACTGGGCAGACTAAAAGCATCTCCAACCCCTATATGTCTGTGGACGTCCCCTATATATCGACCAACCAGTCACAACCCCTACTTTTAAAATTATGCAATTACATGCATATTGGTTTTGTGCATAAATCATACATAGCATACAACAATTTTATCTAGTGCATTTAGATAATGCACACATAACGAGTATAACCACGACTAAGATAACTATCACTTCCAATGCAATGTGGAGATACATCCGCTTCTCGATGAGATATCTCTAAATATTCGTCTCGGAGGCAATTATTCGACTCGGTTATCACACCCTGAACAACGCAATTACATGTTGAATCATAAATGATAACCATGTGCAACTCAAATCAAATCCGACTGCAAAGGAAGAAACTAGAAAACTAGAGAGGGGGCTATTCCTCATGGCCTCGTCCTTGTTGGTGTCCTAGGAAACTACGGTGCGCCGGCAGCAGGCAGGAGAGCTCAAGACGGTTGCTACTCGGACCATAGAGACAGCGTGCGGAGAAGACCTCCTGAGAAACCCACATATCATACAAACAGACGTTCAGGGAAGCCTTTGAGACGGCCAGCGGGCCACAAAATAGTCTGGGACGGCGGAAAAGCTCGGCTGAAATCCGGCAAAATACAGTCAAAGCAGAGTTCTTCTACGACAGAAATCTGGTTGGGAAAGGTGAGGCAGGAGTGCATATGGTGGTGAGGGTGCGTGCGAGCGGAGGGGAGGGGAGAACGAAATGGCGGTGGAGTTAGGCAAGGAAGAGGGCAGAAGTGTGAAAAAGGTGCATGTTGGGCGAGCGTCCGGCCTATCGAATCCGACGTGCTGGGCGTGTCTATGCAGCCCCATTTCCGCCTCACTTATGCGCTTGTATGAGAGTTGCCTGATAGCCTCATGATTGGGCTGAGTGTGGGGGGTCTGGTTGGGTGGCCATTTTCTGTCCGGTTTGTCCGCCCAGACATATAGGGGGAAGTGGGTGCTCTAATGGCCAAACATGACTACCTTTTACAATTCGGAGGATCATGGTTACCTTGTGCCAAAACCGTGAGCATTATTTCTATAGGATCAACATGAATACTATCTAGCCATGGCAAACAACACTCATCATATAGATTTTTTAGTGAAATGGGCAAAATTTGCCTTTTAATTGATAAATAAAGAGAGCGCAATACAAAACTTGGCCGATGCATAAGAAAAAAAGGATCAAATCTGTCGGCTAGTGTTTCCAAAGTCTTTTGCACTGGCGATTACCCCTTGATATATGAGGGAAGATGATAATTGGAGGAGCAAGCAAGCTTGTGACAGAATACCCTGCCGTTTCTTTCTTTCCAAATTATCCAAGACACTAACATGACAAGGGAAGCAATAGCCTTTCTCTGAGATGTGGGGCTTGAAGTGACACGGAGCCACAAACTTTTGACATTAGGTTCAGCAACCCAAGATGCAGTGCCAAGCCAATCGTTGTATTCCAAACCAATCCTTGATCATATCGCGCACAGGGACGAAGTAGCTAGCGACATTTGGAAATAAGGTATGTCACGGAACCGGGCTCCCTCTTGCACAGAGGGCTATTCGCCACAGTTGGGCCAACCCCTCCTCTTAATCCTATCGGCGATCCAGACCCTACTTTGCAAAACAAGTCAAAAAAGAATAAATATTTAGCAGATGCCCACGCCTTCCACATAGCAGCATGGAAATCAAAATAGACAGTCCCGTGAACTGAGCGAGACAGGCTCAAGCGCCCGAGTACATGCCCGGGGCGCAAATGATCTAGGAAATGGCGTCCGAGACATCTTGTTTAAGTGTGACCGAAGAAATGGGGGTCCAAAACTCAGTAAACTATTGAAGGTGATCAAAAGAAACTCCGGCTTCCAAACTGGTTTGCCTGATCAAGACCCTTTCTAGCAACGCATCCATGACGACCCACAAGTATAGGGAACCACCGCCTAGACCACTTACCACAAGGGGTGAGGAAGTTAAACTATCAAAATGCACCATGGTTGGAGACACTCCTGACAAGACAAGGCAGGCTGTTGAACCTCTACTCGGTTATGGAACTAGCGAAGGAAAAGACCATGAGTAAATCCCACTCTCACTACTTTGGTCGCGAGCCACAATGAGACGGTATGGATATGAAGCGCCAAATAGGACAAAGCTATAGTATCAAGTCGGTGTCGATTGTTGCGCAAACCCATGCATAGCCCCCAAAAAAATCTATCCTAGACGAAAATTAATTTGACTCCATCCCACGAGCATCCACACGTGAATGGAAGGTGTTGCAACCCACTTAGGCTTACGGACAATAGTAGTAAACACTAGATCACTCTACTACAACTTTCTTAGGATCAGTTAAATGGCATGAATTTTGCGATCAATTGAATTATTGAAGGCTATATGAGTGGTCATGTTGATTATACGGTTGGGATAATGCTATAATATATATTTTTGCGTCTCGGATTTTTGTATTGCAGGTTTTGATTCCACGGACCCATATCTTGTTAGATTCCACGCCACCATATTTTTCTATCATTTCTTATGTCTATGAGAACAAAATTATGGATTTATTCATTCCTTCGCATTCAATTCACTTTTCTTTTTGTTGTCATTATCTTACTCGTCATATATTTTTCTTCACTTCTCAAGTTTTCTTCATTCATTCACTATCTTCAGTTTGGAGTTGTTCTTATGTAATTCTCTACCTTTCAGTCTTCAATTTTGTGTTTTTACTTTGTGTCATTCTTAGCATTGACTAATGTCGTGTGTCCATTTCATGCTACGATCACACAAGGCTGATTTTTTCAACTTTCCCTACTAACGTTTACAAAATGACCGTGAACTAACTGAGAAACTTATGTTAATTAGCTGTTCAGTTTAACCTTTTCAGCTATTTATATTGAGCGTTTCTACCTTTATATAAATGATTTTGTCAGTAAATACATGTTGTCTGATTAAGCATCTTACAATATACTCCGTAACAACTTCATGATTTCTGGGTATAACTCATAAGATTAATCACGCTCTTATATATCAAGGTATGGCATCGGTTCTAAAACTCATTTCTTACAAATACATTGTTCGTGCAAATTTGAAACTCTTTTACACTGCGATTTTTAGTTAGTTTAGGATGTTTGGGAAATGTTAACCAAAAGTATCCTAATATTATGGAAATTTCTCAAGTTAAGTGTGTTTACGGTATCTACAAAACTTGAGAGAATGTTTTACATCATGTGAATCTGACAAATAAATTGATAAAGACTTCCATGGTAGACAACCAACTAGTCTAGAAAATACATGGTGTCAACAAGTGGTTTGTGCTCGAATCCTTCTTTTCTGTCACTCATTTTTTGTGTGAAACAGATTACAACGCAGACGCTCACAAACACGTGCACACACTCACCCTTATGAACGCACACATACACCCTACTCCTGGGATTAGTAGTTGGTCATCAGCACACGTGCAATATGTGCATGCTCCCAAAATCATACCGCTCATGACATGAATGAGAATTCAAACTTTTGTAACACGAAAAATGTTCTTTTTCTTATATTGATTCTCTCCACAAAAGAATCATGTATCTTACCTAATTTGTACGCCTACTCGGATGTGCTAGCAACTTGGCCTCTAGCCCTCTACCAATTGTCAAAGCTATTATGGTTCTCCTAAACAAATCTAATGACAAGCAAGATTTAGAAAATTGTACTGTGTGCCATACTCGTTGGAGAAAGAGATGTCACCGAGGCTTCTGAAGACAGGAAGAGAGGCGTCACTTGCAGCTTGATTTGCCTACCCTTGCCTGGCAGACACCAAAATCACGATGTCGTTTTTAGCTGTGTCTGCGTCAGTTGAGGCCCGCGTGCCTCGATGGCGATCCAACCGGCAACCCTTCTCGCTATGCGAAGATAGCGAGCTGCCGGCCGACGATGACGCCGATCGGTCGCCGATCGAGAAGCGATAGCTAGCTAGCTTTGATCGATGTGCAATGTGCATCATTCCATGCATCTAGATGAGTTTGGGATGATCTAGACGATCTATCTATCATTAGTTGGCTAGGACCGAGCTGAGTGTATCATCAGGTCAGGTCAGGTCAGGGTGGCACCTCGACCGGGCCACTTAGGAGAATTCGGTCGTGATCGAGGAACCAAATCTGCAAAAAGAGCTTTTCCGCCCAAGATTTGGGCTACCCTCCTCGCGCGCAACAGGATCGCGTACCCAATGGTAGTAGCGTTTGCCACAGCCTTTGGCAGACCGATCTGATCAGGCTGGGCCACGTACTTGCCGACATAGATCGACATAGATTTGATGGATCGGAGCGGAGGCCTTATCTCTGCCCATTTCGGAGTACATGCAGTTCCCGATAGGGATCGATCCAACCAATTGCTTGGAGGAACCATGGATCGATCATGTCGTGCATGCCACGCCAAAAGGCTCAACAGGGATGTAAAAATGCTTTGCCACTCTGGTACTATCATATCTATCTAGTCAATCGCTAGCTTGAGTCCCAGTATCTCCCAATTCTGGCACCACGATCTGGCCAACTCAACAGCTATATCTCTAGACCTTTTGAAAGTACAAAGGAAGATTTGGCAGCACAAATATATGCTGGTGCTGGCCGCGCTAGCAATCAGGCCGGAGGCCGCAACAATGCACACCTGACAACACCCGCTGCACATATGCATATTTTATGTTTCGCCTTCCGTCGATCGATTCTCTAGAAGAAAGCGCGCGATCTCGTGCCGTCGCTCTCGCGGCACGAACTGAGTTCCCGATTGGCGCCACGGAAAGGGAGAACTGAAAAGAGCATGGTGTTTTGCTGCGCGTATCGTGACTGACATGGAGCGATGGATCCATGATCGCACACGCACAGGATCGATCTCCACAGATCAGCTAGTGCGCTCACTAGTGGAGAACAGGCCTCTAATCCCGGTTCTAGAGGACCTCTACTACCGGTTTGCCAACCGGGACTAGCAAATCGGGACTAAAATCCCCTCCTCTAGTCCCGGTTGGCCACGAACCGGGACTAAAGGCATGCCCATTTTTTTCGATTATTTTCAGGGTTTTGGAAGGGTTTTGGGGTTTCGGATGGTTTCCATCATACGGAGATCACGTCGATGCGCCAAAAAATGTTTTGATATATATAAATTACTACATGAAGATCAAGTTGATGCATATATATATAACACATACAATTACATGAAAATCACGTTGATGCATATATATAACACATATAAATTAAGTAGTACATAAAGATCACGTTTTCGTATAAAGTACTTAATTACATGGAGATCATTATTACATGGAGGCATACTATTTTTCATCATAGTGGTACTCTCCGAATTTAGGTATGACCTCCGCAAGGAAAAATCCCGTCAATTTCTCCGCAATTGTTTTGAAGCGTTCCTCTATTGGGAGCGTGTTCCGCTTTCTTGCCAACTTTAAAAGAATGAGATCAAAATGAATACATGAGTTGTGTTTATATATATCAACTCATAATAAAACAATTATGAATGAAACTCAACACAACTGATGGTAACAAAATAAAGTTGTGAATAATATTTACGTACATCTTTATTTTTTTGTTGAATCTCTCGTTGGTCATAATGTGAATGTACTCGCAAACGTAGTATCCACATAAATTAGTCCCCTGTGGCTGTTTAAGGCAAGACTGTACAAGATAGAATTCAATCAAATAATAATCAAATATGATAATGGTGCGCGGACCTAGGTAGTACTACTTACGTTGTTCAAACGTCATGTCAGTTTCGGTTTCCATTCACCGGGTTCTTCCTTGATGAACAATTTCCAAACGCTGCCCGACAAAGAAAATGAATAAAGGAGTTATTAATTAATTGATATCAGGAAATGAACGAAAGAGGCGATAAGAATTGAAATTACTCTGTGAGCATATCAAAACATGTCTTGAATTCTTTAGGATCTCTCCTTAATAAGTCAAGGATTTCAACTTCTCCAGCGTGAATTTTAATGACGAGAAGAATAAAGTGGAACCTGCGCACGTTTATATACGCAGTCATGGATAACTCATCACTTAAAACTTAACATCTGGTGAGCAAAATAGAATGTGTACGAGACAGTAACACTCACTTAAAATTGTAAGGAAAAAATATTTCTTTATTGTCACGGTGTCGCTTCAAAAACCTTAGCAAAATCCCCGGTGTCTCCTCTTTATAAAGGGGATTTTCTATGGTTACTTCATGAACTTTATCCGGGTCAATGAACCCAATGTCCGTGATTTCATCCCTTTTGCATTCGAGAATCTTCATTCTGCATAATATAGCGCACAAAAGATTATAGTGAGGATAATTACAGACAATGAACGACCTGAGTTAAAGACTTAAATTACAGAAATAAATCACTTACACACAATAGCAACTGATGATAGATTTGTCGAGGGCCCGGAGATTGTACAACTGAAAAAGTTCGGTAAACTCAACGGACACAGCGTATTCTTGGAAGTAGTGTTCTTCCTTAACTCCCACCATGATACTGATTGTCCCTTTCTTTGCGACTTTCTTGTACCAGCTATGCAAATGACGCATTTTTGTTGTTAGGGACTTGACGTGCTCGACCAAAATTTTCCCGGCAACATATTTATATGTTAGCTGATCAGAGATGGGGTAATCAGTTGTTGAGAACCTTGAGCGGCCTTGTCGTCAAACACCTTGGGCGGGGGGACCGATTGTGCGTCTTGTTCTCCGAGCTGGGGAACTTGTTTCCCTTTTTTTGGCTGCTCCGACTTATTGTCATATGACCTTCCAATAGAACGCTCATAGTCTGATGGCGGCTTTGGTGGAGGGTTATATATAGCATCAATGCAACGCACAACGACTTCCGGAGCTAGTCTCTGCCTTGGTGGCTTGGGCACTTTCGGTGCAAAATGAGCGACCACCTCGGCCCTCGAGATAGCGGTGGTTTCCTCGGCAGTCCTTTCCCAAGGTAACTTCTCAAGAGGCGGCGGTGTTTTCTACTTTCTAGGTTTCTTCCTAACCGGCGAACCGGTGTGGCGCTTCCTCTGGAGCCACTTAACGGGCGCTTCCTCACGCGGCGGAGATCGAGATGGACTCGCTCTGGGGTCCCTATCGGGTAGGGGTGGACTTTGCTGCTGAGGTGGACTGCTACAAGGAGGAGTCGGTGGCCTTGGCAAGGAGCCTGGAAACACGATGTATTTCTTGTTCCATAGGGCAAAACCACGCTTGACTTCTCCCAGTGTCTTCTCCTCGTCACCTCCAGGAATCTCAAGCTCCAGTGTGTCAAATCCCGGCACAATTTCATCCACCCCGACACGAGCATAACCAGCTGGAATGTCACCAAGATGGTAGCTTGCTCCAGGTTGATTTGGTAAAGCATAGCCGACCGCCACCTTCAAGGATATGTTACTCACTGACATATGTAGCTCACAATCTGTCTTCTCCGTGACATCATCCACGGGGTAGCGAGCCGCCGGCGGTTCGAATGCAGATGCTTCTAGCTGCGTGGAACCCACGCTGCTTCTATGCTGCGATGGGGCGGCATCGGCTTGAGGATCTTCTAGCTGCTGCTGAGGTGCCCTCTGACTAATTGAGTCTATTTGCTCCTGCTGCCGCTGCACCTACGTTCCAATTCTGATAACCGGTTTAACTCCTTCTTCTTCTTTCTCCCACGGCTTCTATAACTGTTAGCGTACTCCGGAAACCCTTGCTTCAAGGTGACACCGCCTCCATGGCCTCGTAATCGTCCAACGTGTTCAGGATTCCCGAGAGCGAGTGTCAGCTCGTCGTTCTCTCTATCGGGATGGTACTCTCCCTTTCGAACTTTATCGATTGCGTCTACAAGCAGCGGAGTGATTGTTTCAATTTTTTCCTTCCATTTTCCCTTTGCAACAATCTGCCCTGTCTGTGGCTCCAACCCTGCCCCATGCGCGTACAACCAGAACTTGGACCTCTCGGGCCAGTCCGCTGTCTGTGGAATGATCCCTTTAGCAAGCAGTCCTGCTTCAAAGGCTTCCCACTTAGGAATGGCAGTCTTGTAGCCACCTGTCCCCAACCTATGGTGATATTGCTTCTTCCCAGCATTTATCTTATTTAAGGCCGATTGGGCCACAGCGGTAGACGACTTCTTATACGCCACAAATGTGGGCCAGTCATGTTTTATCTTCTCTAGTGCTCCAGTGAAATCTGGAACTTCATTTTCATATTTTTTCCATAATGTTTTTTCTTCCAGCTCTGGAATTGTGTGGCCATCTTCTTAAGAGTCCACTGCTTGACTTTCTCCTTCTTGCCTTCTGTGAGACTTTGCGGTAGGTTGAAATGTGTCATGAGCGTCTCCCAAACCAAATCTTTTGTAATTTGGTGGACATAACTAGCTCCATCGTTGTCGTCCTTCGGCTTATGTCATTCTGCAATGGTGATCGGGATCATGTCCCTAACAAGAACTCCAGCTTGATTTATTAATTTACGGCGGTTCTCTATGGGTTCCAGCGGATCACCATTATCAAGAACTATGTTGATCGATAACCTTGGACCCTCGCCCGACATCCTTCTCGTCGGGCCTCGAGGACCTTGCTTTCTAGCAGATTTGCTTGATCCGGAGGGCTGAAAGAAAATGATTCGTTAGTAAGTGCAATACAAATCAATTAATGCATCTAGTGATCAACACAGCCTTAATATATATACCTCGCCGGAGTTTGTTAAGGGCACTTCGTCGTCTCTTCTTTCTTCAGACTCAAGTCCCTCACCGGAGTCGTTCAGAAATTGTGAGCTGAAATCATCATCTTCTCCATCGGAATCTTCTCCACCGGCATCTGTTTCACGGGCACTCGCATATATAATTTGTTGCATTCGGTCTTCATTCTCATCGTCTCTGAAGGGGGCGTCCATAGCTCAATGTCCCTGCAATCAATTATATATGCTTTCAATTTTGTAACAAGAATATGCCATTCTGCAATGTTTCAATTAAAATTTCCTAACATTTTCCTAAAATTAACATCTCCTAACATTTCCTAACTAAACACAATTGTTTGTAGTAAAACTAACTAACACAATTGTCCTACCTGCCAGCCCAAATTTGGGCCAGCTTTGTAACTAACATAATTGTTTATGTTAAAAAAAATTAACATCCGGGCTGACCCAATTCCAGCCCAAATTTGGGCCAGCATTGGGTCGACGCGCCGCGTCCGCGTGTGACCGCCCTGGCCACGCGTGGTCAATGCTGGCCTACCTGCCAACGACCCGCCGCCCCGTCTTCCCCACACGGCCGCGTCCGCGCGTGACCGTCCACACTGGCCACGCGCGCGTAGTCAATGCTGGCCTACCTGCCAGCGACCCACCACCCTCGTCTTCTCCACCCCTGGTCCTTTTAAATGGCGCCCGTGTGGATAGCGACCTCAGTCCACACCGCCGCCCCCACCAAATCTAGCAAACCTAACCCTAGTCAGCCGGTGCACAGCGCGTGACCCTCGCCGGAGCCATGTCGCGGTGGTTCAAGAAGGCCAAGAACGAGCACGAGGCCGGCAGCTCCTCCGGCCAGAGAAGGTCTGGCCAGCGCGCCGCGCTTCCTCCTCCTCCTACCCGACGCTCCATTCCGCCGCCACTGCCAGAGGCGTTCGGCATCGCGCCGCAGGCGTGTGGATGGTCGGGGGAGGGCGTTCCCTACCACCTCCGGCGCAGCAGGGCGTGCGGATACGGCGCTACGTGCCGGTGAAGGAGTGTTGGTGGCATTGGAACAATGCCACCCCCGTGTGCTGGCCCGACGTCCACCTGTCGGACGTCTGGCACCTGAATCCACAGCGGATTCCGGTGCGCCGATTCCGAGGAGCGGCGGGCCAGGGCGGTGGAGATTGCGCGTCGCCGCCATCTCCTCCCACCGGAGCTCTACGACGATCTAGGGTTACCAGGCCGCCACCGTCCCCGCCAATCTAGGGTTAGCAGGCCGCCGCCGTGGGATTTGAGCGAGAGAGGAGGGCGGGGAGAGAGGAGCGAGAGGACGGAGGTCGGGGAGAGAGATATATAGGAGCGATATTGACCATACCGCACGGTTTGCGCGCGGGGATGGCGGCGTGCGCGTGGGTGCTCGGGGAAGGCCACGCAGTCGACGACGGCGGCGAGCAGCACGGCAACAGTGGTGTGGCTCAGACGGCAGCACGACGACGAGGGCGCCGAAGCAGCGGCGGCGCCTGACTTGGGGAAGAAGTGGGTCGATTTCGGCCGATTCACGGCCGCCCAGCTCGTGAAACTCGACGTGAAGGAAGAGGGCGGCGGCGGTGACTGGAGCAGGAGAGGGCGGCGGTGGCGACGGTAGCACGGTGCAGGAGAGGGCGGCGTCCTTCTTCTTCTCGGGCTTGGAGAGCAAACTGGCGCGATGAGAGGAAAGGGAGGGATCTAAAAAGCACTAAAACACCTTTAGTCCCGGTTCCAGCCACGAACCGGGACTAAAGGTCCATTTTTGGGCCGCTGCGAAATTAGCGCGCCAAAGCCCCCTTCAGTCCCGGTTGCAACCAACAACCCGGACTAAAGGGTCTTTTGTAAAAAAAAAAATTTTTTTCTGATTTATTTTATTCTATTGATTTAATTGTTCAAATTTGACAAACTTTATATCAACGTAATCCCTGGACATGTAGAATCTTTTGGTACTGGTTATTTTCAAATTTGACTATGTTGAATGTATTCAAAATTCAAATGGATGATTTGAGTAAATTTGACATAGATTTAAATCCATATCATCAAAAGTTTCAAACAAAATAATTTTAAAATGCTTTTAATAGAATTTAAATGCATGTTACATAAAAGGTTTCATACATTTAAATCCTGTGTCTCATAGCACCAGGATCAAAAAGGTTACATAAAAGGTTTCATACATTATTAAACATGACCACCAACATCCGTCTCTAGTGTTGTGGTATAAACTTCTTCTTCGTGTGTGTCCCTTTCTTCTAATTGCGCCGTAACCATGGACAATCTTCATCATTTAACACGATGCTTGGGTCAGTTTCCACCGTGAAGGGCGGAATTTCATCAAACTTATTGTAATCTTCTGACATGTCTGTCTTGTCCTCCACTCTCACGATGTTTCTTTTCCCTGAAAGAACTATGTGGCGCTTTGGCTCATCGTATGATGTATTCGCTTGCTTATCTTTTCTTTTTTTTGGTTTGGTAGACATGTCCTTCACATATTAAACCTGAGCCACTTCACTGGTTAGGACGAATGGTTAGGTGTCATACCCAAGATTCTTGAGATCCACTGTAGTCATTCCGTACTGCGGGTCTACTTGTACCCGCCTGTCAGGTTGAACCATTTGCACCAGAACAAAGGGATCTTAAAAGAAGGTCCATAGTCAAGTTCCCATATCTGCTCTATGTAACCATAAATATGTGTCCTTTTGTCCATTGTTGTTTGTTGCATCAAAGCAGACACCACTGTTTTGGTTGGTGCTCTTTTTATCTTGCTCGGCCGTGTAAAATGTATTCCCATTTATCTCGTACCCTTGAAAAGTCAATATAGTCGAAGATGGTGACTTGGCCAACAAGTATAGCTGTTCTCCAACAGTGGTGTCATTAATGAGACGTGTTTGCAACCAACCGCTGAAAGTCTTCACGTGTTCTCCATCAATCCAATCTTCTGGTTGCTTCGGGTATTTCGAGCGTAAAATATTTTTGTGTTCCTCGATATACGGAGCCACCAAGCTGGAATTATGTAGAACTGTGTAGTGTGCTTGAGTGAAAGAATGCCCGTCCATACATATTATTGCTTTCTTTCCTAGCGTGCCTTTTCCACGCAGTCTCCCTCATGGCGCGATTGATGAACACCGATCGGCTTAAGGTCAGGAATAAAGTCAACACAAAACTCAATGACCTCCTCTGTTCCATAGCCCTTGGAGATGCTTCCTTCTGGCCTAGCACGGTTATGAACGTATTTCTTTAAGACTCTCATGAACCTCTCAAGGGGAACATGTTGTGCAGAAATACAGGACCGAGAACGGAAATCTCTTCGACTAGGTGAACTATGAGGTGCGTCATAATATTGAAGAAGGATGGTGGGAACACCAACTCGAAGCTAACAAGACATTGGACCACATCCTTCTGTAAACTTGGTAGAGTTTCTGGATTGATCACCTTTTGAGAAATTGCATTGAGAAATGCACATAGCTTCACAATGGGTACTCGAACATTTTCCGGAAGAAGCCCCCTCAATGCAACCGGAAGTAATTGTGTCATAATCACGTGGCAGTCATGAGACTTTAGGTTTTGGAACTTTCTCTCTGTCATGTTTATTATTCCCTTTATATTCGACGAGAAGCCAGACGGGACCTTGATACTGCTCAGGACTTCAAAAAAGATCTCCTTCTCTTCTTTGGTAAGAGCGTAGCTGACAGGACCTTGATACTTCTCTGAATTCAGGTTGTCTTGTTTGTGCATACGTTCTTGGTCCTGCCGTGATTCCGGTGTATCTTTCGTCTTCCCATACACACCCACGAAGTTTAGCAGGTTCACGCAAAGATTTTTCGTCACATGCATCACGTCGATTGCAGAGTGAACCTCTAGGATTTTCCAATAGGGTAGCTCCCAAAATATAAATTTCTTCTTCCACATGGGTACGTGTCCGTCAGCGTCATTCGGAACAGATTATCCGCCAAGACCCTTTCCAAAGATTACTTTTAAATCCTTGACCATATCATATATAACATCCCCAGTAGGGCGGGTAGGCTTCGTCCGGTGATCTGACTCACCTTTGAAATGCTTGCCTTTCTTTCTTAAGAGATACTTGTTTGGAAGAAATCGACGATGCCCGGGTACACATTCTTGTTACCTAAATATATACTTTCAGTCTCACCTAAACAGTGCGTGCATGCATTGTATCCCTTGTTTGCCTGTCCTGAAATGTTACTAAGAGCAGGCCAATCATTGATGGTTACAAACAACAACGCTCGTAGGTCAAATTCCTTTTGTTCATGCTCATCCCACACAGGTACACCTTCTTCACGCCACAACTGTAAAAGTTCTTCAACCAATGGCCTCAGGTACACATCAATGTCGTTGCCGGGTTGCTTCGGGCATGGATGAGCACTGGCATCATAATGAACTTCCGCTTCATGCACAACCAAGGAGGAAGGTTATAGATACATAGAGTCGCAGGCCAGGTGCTATGACTGGAGCTCTGCTCTCCGAAAGGATTAAAACCATCTGTACTTAGACCAAATCTTAAGTTCCTTGCGTCATCTGAAAATGTCGGGAACTCTCTGTCAATTTTTCTCCACTGCGACCCACCAGCGGGGTGTCTCAGCATCACGTCTTTTTACGGTCTTCTTTGTGCCATCGCAACAATTTGGCATGCTCTTTGTTTCGGAACAAATGTTTCAACTGTGGTATTATAGGAGCATACCACGTCACCTTGGCAGGAACCCTCTTCCTGGGGCGCGGCTCGCCCTCAACATCACCAGGGTCATCTCGCCTGATCTTATACCGCAATGCACCGCATACCGGACATGCATTCAAATTCTCGTACTCCTCGCCGCGGTAGAGGATGCAGTCATTGATGCATGCATGTATCTTCTGCACCTCTAATCCTAGAGGGCAAACAAGCTTCTTTGCTTCGTACGTACTGGGAGGCAATACGTTATCCCTTGGAAGCATCTTTTTAATATTTTCAGTAACTTTTCAAATCCCTTGTCAGATAGACCATTCTCTGCCTTCCATTGCAGCAATTCCAGTGTGGTACCTAGCTTTTTCTGGCCATCTTCGCAATTTGGGTACAACAATTTGTTGTGATCCTCTAACATTCTCTCCAAATTCAACCTCTCATTTTCACTTCCGCAGTTTATCTTCGCATCAAGAATGGCCCGACGAAGATCATCATCGGGCTCATCAACAATGGGCTCTTCTTCAGCTTCGTCTTCCCCCATTGTAGGTGTGGGGGTCGGCGCAGGTAGAGTCCAATCATCATAATTCTGGCTGATTTTAGCCAATAATTCTTCAGCTTCTTCAGGGGTTCTTTTCCTGAAAACACAACTAGCACAACTATCCAGATATGCTCTAGATTCAATAGTTAGTCCACTGTAAAATATATCAAGTAGATCATGCTTTTCCAAATCATGTCCAGGCCGAGCTCTGATAAGAGAGCAAAACCTTGTCCATGCCTCTAGAAGTTTCTCTTCATCTTCCTGGTCAAAGTTATAAATTCTCTGCAAAGCATCATGTTGAGCACTAGCAGGGAAATATTTCTGAAAGAAAACATTAAGCAAACCAGTAGGACTAGTAATAGAACCAGGAGGCAAGTTGTTATACCAAGCTTTAGCATCATCTTTTAATGAGAAAGGAAAAATCTTAGCAACAAAATAGCTACGCTTCTTAATATCATCAGAAAATAAGCCACTTAAAGTAGAGAGCTCATTCATGTGCTCTACAGCACTTTCACTCTTAGTGCCACAAAAAGGAGTTTTCTCAACAATAGATATATGAGATAAATCAAGAGAAAAATCATAATCCTTATCTTTAATGTTTATAGGAGAAGTGGCAAACTTAGGATCAGGTGACAACTTGTATTTAACAGCATGTTGTGCAAGAAAATTTCTATATTACTTGCACCAGTAGTAGCATTACATTTATCAATAAAATCATCATCAAGTTCCACATAAGTTTCATCAGGATCATCATCACAAGTATAATCCCTTAACTCAGGTGAATAAACAGGAGTAGTAGGACTTCCATTAGGTGCTCTAGTATTTTCAAGTTGTTTAGACTAGCAATAGCAGCATCTAAAAGTGGACCTAATGAAATACTCTCATCAATCACAGTAGAAGCATCATCAATATTATCAGAGGCAATTTCAGATTCAGCAGTAGTACCAACACGTGAAGATTGTGGTGGTGTAACAAGTTGACTCAATACAGATGGTGAGTCAAGAGCAGCAGAGGTACTAAGTGTCGTACCTTTTCTTGTAGTGGATGGCAATACACGGACCCTCTCATCACGAGCTTTACCCATGATGAATAAATTTCAGCGAGCAATATAGATCACAAGTGAACTCACAAATAAAGCTATGCTCCCCGGCAACGGCGCCAGAAAATAGTCTTGATGACCCACAAGTATAGGGGATCGCAACAGTCTTCGAGGGAAGTAAAACCCAATTTATTGATTCGACACAAGGGGAGCCAAAGAATACTTGAGAGCCTTAACAGCGGAGTTGTCAATTCAGCTGCACCTGTGAATAGTCTTGCTCGACACAGATTATCAGTAGCAACAGTTTTATAGCAGTAGTAGCGGTGAAATAATAGCAGCAGTAAATAGAGACAGCAGTAGTGATTGCAGTAAACAGTAGGATTAAAACACTGTAGGCATAGGGATGGATGAACGGGCGCTGCATGGATAAGATAGCTCATATAATAATCAAGACATAGGCATTGCAGATAATAATGATAAAGCATCCAAGTACTAAGTAAACATAGGCATGTGTTCCGTATATAGTCGTACGTGCTCGCAATGAGAAACTTGTACAACATCTTCTGTCCTACCAGCCGGTGGCAGCCGGGCCTCAAGGGAATCTACTGGTAATTAAGGTACTCCTTTTAATAAAGTACCGGAGCAAAGCATTAACACGCCGTGAACACATGTGATCCTCACATCGCAGCCATTCCCCTCGGCTGTCCCAATTATTGTCACTTTGGGACCCGGGTTCCGGACAACAATATGTGTATACAACTTGCAGGTATGATCAATAAACAGTGCATATCATTATGAAACAATAACATGTTCAGATCTGAAATCATGGCACTCGGGCCCTAGTGACAAGCATTAAGCTCAACAAGTTGCAACAACATCAATAAGTACTAACAACGGATACTAGGCACCATGCCCTAATGATCTTATAACTTATTACATGAACAATCTCATCCAATCCCTACCATCCCCCTCAGCCTACAGCAGGGAATTACTCACACATGGATGGGGGAAACATGGATGGTCGATGGAGAAGCGTCGGTGATGATGATGGCGATGATCTCCTCCAATTCCCCGTCCCGGCGGAGTGCCAGAACGGAGTTTCTGGTCCCCGAAATAGGTTTCGCGATGGCGGCGGCGTACGGTGATGTTTCTGGATGAAGTGGACGACCCCCTCGCGTTTTAGGTCAGAGAGGGTTAAGTAGTCGAAAGGGGGACTCGGGGAGGTGCCGAGTCGCCCTCCTCAGTGGCTGGCGCGGTGGGCCCCTTGGCCGCGCCACCCTGTGGTTTGGGCCACTCGTGGCCCATCTCTGCCCCCTTCTGGCTCCGTGAGTCTTCTGGTAAAATAGGAGGTTTGCGATCTTTTCTGGTGTTTTTCCCGAAAGTTGACTTTCTGCACAAAAACAAGACACCAGGGCAATTCTGCTGAAAACAGCGTTAGTCCGCATTAGTTGTATTCAAAACACACAAGTTAGAGGTAAAACAATAGCAAAAGTGTTCGGGAAAGTAGATACGTTTTGGACGTATCAACTCCCCCCAAGCTTAGCTTATTGCTTGTCCTCAAGCAATTCAGTTAACAACTGAGTGCGATAAAAGACTTTCACGAACACATTTGCTTCATATGATGCATATATTCTCACTATATGAACAAATGCTTAGGCAATTCAAGATGAGGCAAATGCAAATAATGTCACTCAATAGGCATGTAAACTATGAAAAGATACCAACATACTAATAGCGACAAACATGAAACATATTAATTCACAAGATTGTAATGCTCATAATAGGATATGATAAGATGGTATCTCGCTTGCCCGTTTTTGTACAGCAAAACATAAATGCCCAGGCACCTCTGAAGTTCATGGGAAGACTAGAATCAAAGATATCAAAGATAAAAGCATCAAAGTTATATCACAGTTAACCACATTCTGGGACAAGCACATTACACTAAGAATGACAACTATGCTCTCGAGAAAGTGCTCAAAGAAAGGATGGTGACTCAACATGAAAGTAAAAGATTGGCCCTTCGCAGAGGGAAGCAGGGATTATCATGTGCTAGAGCTTTTTATTTTTAAAACAGAAGCAAAATTGTTTTGGGAAGTGTTTGTTGTTGTCAACGAATGGTAGTGGGTACTCTAACCCCCTTGTCAACCAGACTTTCAAGAGCGGCTCCCATGAAGGATGTTATTTCTACCAGCAAGGTAGATCATCCCTCTTCTCTTTTGTTTACACATGTATTTTAGTTTCATTATGGGTGACACTCCCCCCAACCTTTGCTTGCACAAGCCATGGCTAACCGAATCCTCGGGTGCCTTCCAACATTCACATACCATGGAGGAGTGTCTATTTGCAAATTAAGTTGCTTACTGATAAATCAGGGCAAAACATGTGAAGAGAATTATTGATGAAAGTTATAATTAATTGGGACTGGGCACCCCGTTGCCAGCTCTTTTTGCAAAATTATTGGATAAGCGGATGTATATGCCACTAGTCCATTGGTGAAAGTCTGAATGACAAGATTGAAAGATAAAACACCACATACTTCCTCATGAGCTATAAAACATTGACACAAATTGAGAAGTACTTTGAAGGTTTTAAAGGTAGCACATGAAAATTTACTTGAATGGTTCGAAATGCCATGCATAGGTATTTATGGTGGACACTTTGGAATAACTTGGTTTTCATGGTTTTGGAAGCACGAGCAGCATTCCCGCTCAGTACAAGTGAAGGCTAGCAATAGACTGGGAAGCGACAATCAAGAGAGCAATAACCGTCATAATCATGCTTGCGACAAAATGAAATTAATTGAGCATAAAAGTGATACAAGAACTCTGAGTCAAAATAAATCATCAAGGCTTAATTGACTTTTGTTTTTCAGTCATATGCATGCATGAGCATGTGCCAAGTCAATTCGAATGAATTATTCAGAGGAGGATACCACAATGTCATACCCTCTATGAATAGAACAATGCAAGCAAACATCAACATAACATGCTACCACTATTAATAAATTGGGACCGATCATGAGAGAACAAGAACTACTAAGCATCCACTAAATGACATATACCTCACATGAACCAACTAAGCATGCTCACATAGATGAGTATATGTACAAAAATGAAAACAAATAGAGTTCATACCAGCCTCTCACCCCAACTCGAGTTGTTGTAGATCATCCTTATTGCTTTTTCACTTGTGTTGCTTCGAATGATAAGAATGAAAACCAAGCTCCATCGGAGTCACGGATGGCTGTCCAACTCTGAAAACACTATACAAAACCAAAAAGAAACAACAAATATTTTTGGGTTTTCGAGTTTTTGAAACAAGAGCAAAAAGAAACAAACAATAAAGCAAAATATTTTTGATTTTTGAATAACAAACCGAATTTTAAAACTAAGCAAACTAATACTGAAACTTAAAGAAACAAATGAAGAGAAACAACAGAAATATTTTTGGTCTTTTTGTGTTTTGGAATGCAGCAATAAAAGGTAAACAATTAAAAAGAAAGAAAGAAAGAAAACTGCAACATGGATATACAAAGTATCGACAAGATATGATATGTAAATGAGTGAGATGTCGATATACCTCCCCCCAAGCTTAGGCTTTTGGCCTAAGTGGAGGCTAATAATAACGCGGGTAGGAACTCCAAGCCGGCGGGTCATACTGGGCGTGCTCAACATCCGGCTCCGCTGAGGAAGATGAGGCAGAGGGTCCAGCATCCCCAGGATAGGGGCGCGAGCCCCCAGTCCCGGAAAACTGAGTGGAGTCCTCGTCCGCCCATTCTCCATCATCCTCTGTGTGCAGGGCATGTTCCCTCAAGTATGCATCGAATTCATCCTCGGTGACTGACCAAACATTCCTGAAACCAAGATCAAACAAACGTGGTGCAGGCAAAGCGACTATTCGCTCAGATTTAACCATTTTCCACCTCACCTTCTTGGCAAAAGGCACCTCATAAGATAGATTATTCAAAGTAGACCAACTAGTAACAAAGCCATGCCTCCCCATGGAAGCAAAATCGAGCCTCTCTAAAGAAAGCTGCAAATCATTAGGGAGAGCTACTACACCATGCATAGCTAATAAACGAGAAGCAATGAGTCCTCCACAAAATCCACCTTTCTCGCGATTGGCAGCAATGCGAAAGGCTATCAAGGCACCCAAATTATAACTCTTATCATGTTGCAAGGCTGCTGCTAGGAAAGCTAAATCAGGAATGGATAATTTATTTGCAGTCTTCCTAGCAAGTACACACCTCGTGATGAAGTAAGCAAAATATCGAATGCATGGAAATTGAATACTTCGAATTTTACCACTTTCATCTGAGTAGGTTCTTCCTTGACATATTACCTCGTATAGGTCCGTCAAATGCTTGGGTTGCCCATGTATCTTCCCTCGTGATCCCCATTGCGGCACCCTAATTGCTGCACAAAAAGCATCAAAAGGCAAGTGGACACTTTTGTTGTAAATTTTATAGTGAACCATAGGGTTAGGTGAAGACCAATCAAATCTAAAGTCCTGCACCACAGACACAGTTAGCTTTGCATATTGGTAGGGTTCTCCCTCTACAAAATCACTCAATCCTGTATTAGAGACAAGAGTACGAAAATCACGCAAGATCCCCGAACTTCTCATGAATTCCAAGCATGGATAGCAGGATGGAAACACTCCTTCTTCACGATGGATCCCCATGACCTCAGGAACCACCAATTCATATTGATTTAGTTGGTGTTCATTTCCCTCCATCCTCTGAAATTTTTGACACATATCATAAAAATTATTTTGAAGCATACAAATGAGGGGAACTACTATATGGACTTGCTAGAGGACTAAACATGCATCAAAACTGATTATATCAACATAGAACAAGCATGCATACTCACTTAACAAGTCACCTACAGCAGCAAAATACTCAAGGTATACTTACTAAACAAAATTCTACTTGGATACATGGAGGAGTCACATACCTGAGAGCAATTGCCCCAAATCTCAGCAGCTGAGATGGGCTGAACAAAGAGATCGAAATCGCGAGGAAGAACAGCAAAAACTCGAGTGTGAGAGAGAAAAACGAGCTGAGTGATGCAAGAGGAAGAAGTGGTAGGTGGGGGAACTGCTGGAGGGCCAAGGGTGCCCCACCTCAGTGGCTGGCGCGGCCAAGGGGCAGCCGCGCCACCATGTGGTTTGACCCCATGGTGGGTCCCCTTGGTCAGCACCAGGCACTCCCACGATGCTCTTTGAAAAATAGGACCAATGGTATAATTTTTACAGAGTTTTGAAAACTTTCAATTTGCATGAAATCTGGATATTTAAATTAATAAAACTTGGGCAGAAAAATTATTTTTAAAATTCAAAACAACTAAACTTTTGCAACCTAATTATCACTACAGGAGGTAAAACAAAGTTGAAGAAAGAAATGCTGTTTAGCTCTTTCATGTATGCAAATACATTTGATAACAAGGTTGATCAAGTCTTGGCACCAAATAAATTTACATGACACAAATGATTTAAACATCATGAAACACTCATGTTACCTTGTATTGTATTGATATGGATCCAATCATAATGTTTTGATATCCTTCTTGATGATCATATATAGGGCAATCAATACTTCCCACTTTGATAGTTTTAAAATTGGAGATGGTATTGACTCCATAAATCTTGTCAACTTTCTTGGGGAAATAAACAGTATGTTCTTTATCATTAACATTGAAAGTTACTTTTCCTTTATTGCAATCAATAACAGCACCTGCAGTATTTAGAAAAGGTCTTCCAAGAATAATAGACATATTATCATCTTCAGGCATTTCAAGAACAACAAAATCAGTCAAAATTAAACAATTGTTAGCCACTTGAACAGGGACATCCTCACAAATGCCAACAGGAACAGCAGTAGATTTATCAGCCATTTGCAAAGATATATCAGTAGGTATCAATTTATCAAGATAGAGTCTCTTATAGAGAGAAAAAGGCATAACACTAACTCCTGCTCCCAAATCACATAAAGCAGTTCTAACATAATTATTCTTGATGGAGCAAGGGATGGTTGGTATACCTGGATCTCCAAGCTTCTTAGGAACCTTGCCATTGAAAGAATAATTAGCAAGCATAGTAGAAATTTCCTCATTAGGAATTTTCCTCTTGTTAGAAACAATATCTTTCATATACTTTGAGTAAGGAGGCAATTTAATAGCATCAGTCAAAGGAATTTGCAAGAACAAGGGTTTCATCCATTCACAAAATTTATTATAATGTTCTTCTTCCTTTGATTTTAGTTTCTTAGTTGGAAAAGGCATTTGCTTTTGAACCCAAGGTTCCCTTTCATTACCATGTTTCTTAGCAATGAAGTCTTCCTTAGTGTACTTTGTGTTTTTAGTATGCTTTTCAGGTTCCTTTTCACTAACTTCTTTATCAAGAGCATCATTTTTATCCTTATCACTATCAAGTTCATTACCACTTTCAGTTTCAGCATCAGAGATAGATATACTATTAGGATCATTAACAGTTTCAGAGGATTCTACAACATTTTTATGTTTCTTCTTCTTCTTTTTCTTAGAAGGAGAAACTGGATTTTCAGCTAGTTGAGAATCTTGTTCAATTCTTTTAGGATGTCCCTCAGGATATAAAGGATCCTGAGTATGAGCTCCACTTCTAGTGCTAACATAGACAGGTTTTAATTTTTCTTTAGAAGCATTGGCTAACATGTCTTGTTGCACTTTAGTGAGTTGATCAATTTGAGTTTGAACCATATGGAAATGTTTAATAAGCATCTTAACATCATTGGAGGTTCTCTCCACAATATCATGCAACTTACTAATAGCTTGAGAGTTTTCATGCAAATGATTCTCTACTCTCATATTAAAATTATCTTGCTTAATAACATAATTATCAAATTCATCTAAGCATTGATCAGGTGGTTTAGAGTAGGGAATATCTCCTTCATCGAACCTGTGGAGAGAGTGAACCTCAATTATGGATGGATGAGGAATTGGCTTACACAAATCTTCAATAGGTGGAAGGTTCTTCACATCTTCAGATTTAATACCCTTCTCAATGAGAGTCTTCTTGGCCTCCCTCATTGTTTCATCATTCAATTCAATCATACCTCCCCTCTTCTTTGATATTGGTGTCGGTGTAGGTGTGGGGGTCGGCGCAGGTAGAGTCCAATCATCATAATTCTGGCTGATTTTAG
This sequence comes from Poa pratensis, assembly GCA_947311845.1. Classification (NCBI taxonomy): domain Eukaryota; kingdom Viridiplantae; phylum Streptophyta; class Magnoliopsida; order Poales; family Poaceae; genus Poa; species Poa pratensis. The sequence continues at coordinate 35,888,713 of CAMZMU010000057.1, forward strand.
CCAATAATTCTTCAGCTTCTTCAGGGGTTCTTTTCCTGAAAACACAACTAGCACAACTATCCAGATATGCTCTAGATTCAATAGTTAGTCCACTGTAAAATATATCAAGTAGATCATGCTTTTCCAAATCATGTCCAGGCCGAGCTCTGATAAGAGAGCAAAACCTTGTCCATGCCTCTGGAAGTTTCTCTTCATCTTCCTGGTCAAAGTTATAAATTCTCTGCAAAGCATCATGTTGAGCACTAGCAGGGAAATATTTCTGAAAGAAAACATCAAGCAAACCAGTAGGACTAGTAATAGAACCAGGAGACAAGTTGTTATACCAAGCTTTAGCATCATCTTTTAATGAGAAAGGAAAAATCTTAGCAACAAAATAGCTACGCTTCTTAATATCATCAGAAAATAAGCCACTCAAAGTAGAGAGCTCATTCATGTGCTCTACAGCACTTTCACTCTTAGTGCCACAAAAAGGAGTTTTCTCAACAATAGATATATGAGATAAATCAAGAGAAAAATCATAATCCTTATCTTTAATGTTTATAGGAGAAGTGGCAAACTTAGGATCAGGTGACAACTTGTATTTAACAGCATGTTGTGCAAGAAAATTTCTATATTACTTGCACCAGTAGTAGCATTACATTTATCAATAAAATCATCATCAAGTTCCACATAAGTTTCATCAGGATCATCATCACAAGTATAATCCCTTAACTCAGGTGAATAAACAGGAGTAGTAGGACTTCCATTAGGTGTTCTAGTATTTTCAAGTTGTTTAGACTTAGCAATAGCAGCATCTAAAAGTGGACCTAATGAAATACTCATCAATCACAGTAGAAGCATCATCAACATTATCAGAGGCAATTTCAGATTCAGCAGTAGTACCAACACGTGAAGATTGTGGTGGTGTAACAAGTTGACTCAATACAGATGGTGAGTCAAGAGCAGCAGAGGTACTAAGTGTCGTACCTTTTCTTGTAGTGGATGGCAATACACGGACCCTCTCATCACGAGCTTTACCCATGATGAATAAATTTCAGCGAGCAATATAGATCACAAGTGAACTCACAAATAAAGCTATGCTCCCCGGCAACGGCGCCAGAAAATAGTCTTGATGACCCACAAGTATAGGGGATCGCAACAGTCTTCGAGGGAAGTAAAACCCAATTTATTGATTCGACACAAGGGGAGCCAAAGAATACTTGAGAGCCTTAACAGCGGAGTTGTCAATTCAGCTGCACCTGTGAATAGTCTTGCTCGACACAGATTATCAGTAGCAACAGTTTTATAGCAGTAGTAGCGGTGAAATAATAGCAGCAGTAAATAGAGACAGCAGTAGTGATTGCAGTAAACAGTAGGATTAAAACACTGTAGGCATAGGGATGGATGAACGGGCGCTGCATGGATAAGATAGCTCATATAATAATCAAGACATAGGCATTGCAGATAATAATGATAAAGCATCCAAGTACTAAGTAAACATAGGCATGTGTTCCGTATATAGTCGTACGTGCTCGCAATGAGAAACTTGTACAACATCTTCTGTCCTACCAGCCGGTGGCAGCCGGGCCTCAAGGGAATCTACTGGTAATTAAGGTACTCCTTTTAATAAAGTACCGGAGCAAAGCATTAACACGCCGTGAACACATGTGATCCTCACATCGCAGCCATTCCCCTCGGCTGTCCCAATTATTGTCACTTTGGGACCTCGGGTTCCGGACAACAATATGTGTATACAACTTGCAGGTATGATCAATAAACAGTGCATATCATTATGAAACAATAACATGTTCAGATCTGAAATCATGGCACTCGGGCCCTAGTGACAAGCATTAAGCTCAACAAGTTGCAACAACATCAATAAGTACTAACAACGGATACTAGGCACCATGCCCTAATGATCTTATAACTTATTACATGAACAATCTCATCCAATCCCTACCATCCCCCTCAGCCTACAGCAGGGAATTACTCACACATGGATGGGGGAAACATGGATGGTCGATGGAGAAGCGTCGGTGATGATGATGGCGATGATCTCCTCCAATTCCCCGTCCCGGCGGAGTGCCAGAACGGAGTTTCTGGTCCCCGAAATAGGTTTCGCGATGGCGGCGGCGTACGGTGATGTTTCTGGATGAAGTGGACGACCCCCTCGCGTTTTAGGTCAGAGAGGGTTAAGTAGTCGAAAGGGGGACTCGGGGAGGTGCCCGAGTCGCCCTCCTCAGTGGCTGGCGCGGTGGGCCCCTTGGCCGCGCCACCCTGTGGTTTGGGCCACTCGTGGCCCATCTCTGCTCCCCTTCTGGCTCCGTGAGTCTTCTGGTAAAATAGGAGGTTTGCGATCTTTTCTGGTGTTTTTCCCGAAAGTTGACTTTCTGCACAAAAACAAGACACCAGGGCAATTCTGCTGAAAACAGCGTTAGTCCGCATTAGTTGTATTCAAAACACACAAGTTAGAGGTAAAACAATAGCAAAAGTGTTCGGGAAAGTAGATACGTTTTGGACGTATCAGGACGGCGCGGGCGATCGACGGCGGTGAGGACGGGAACAGGATGACACTAAAACCCACAAATCATAATTTAGTTTGAGCTCAAATTGCATATAAAACAAACGAAATCCCTAACTTAGTCATTTCATCAAACACCTAGCTAGCACTAGAAAAATGAAATAAGCTAAACTAGCAACGAAATGAGCTAAAGTAGCAACGCCGGAAGAAAGGATGAAGTTGCTAACCCTTGGATAGATGGGGCGCCGTCAATCTTGACAAATGGTGGAAAAAAATGGGGTCGAACTCGAGCTCGGAGAGGAAATAGATGAGAAAATGTTGATGAACTCGAGCTCAAAAATGGCCATGGCCGGCTCAGGGTGGAAGATGATATAGGGAAAACTGTAGTCCCGGTTCGTATCACGAACCGGTACTAAAGGTCCATCTTTAGTACCGGTTCGTGATACGAACCGGTACTAAAGGGTGCTCGCGCTGGCCCCTCCTCTGCGGCCACCTACCACGACCCTTTAGTACCGGTTTGTATCACGAACCGGACTAAAGGTTCTGTTCGAACCGGGACTAGTGCTGGCCGCGCCCTGGACGTATGAACCGGGACTAGTGCCCCCATTAGTACCGGTTCGTAAGGGAACCGAACGAAAGGGCCAAACCGATGCCCTGTTTCCACTAGTGGCTGCTCCAGCTGCTGCTCTAGTGGGGGTGGTGGAACTGAAGTGTGTTCTCGATATGTGGAGGTACTAAACACTAAATATTTATTTTGTGGTTACTTTTGGAACTTCGTATCATCTCTAATATTTGTGTGTTTTGTGTAGGCTAACAAGGACGCACGTGCCAGGTGGTGAACAATTGGGACTCTATCAATACCATTTATTCGAGAGATCATGCGACTAATGTAGGTGCTAGGACTAGAGCTGAGTCTGTTCAAGAACCACAAGACACCAGTTGTTGAGGAAACTCCGGAGGTGACTCAGAAGAGGCAACATAGTTGGGATGCTATCTTGTGCATGATGAGACAAATGAATATGTCTTTTGATGATGCTTTGATGACAACCGAGCCACTGCCTATGCCAAAGGTGACTCCTCCAATTGAAATCTTTGATGCACTATGAATGTACCAGATTTGGAGTATAGTGATATGCTGAGAGTTTATGGAAATTGATCGTCAATGAGCACTTGTTTGATACACTAATGGCGCTCCCCGAGGGGTTAAGGAAGCCTTGGCTCTTGACCTTGGATTGATGGACCAAATTCATGTTTGGTTAATTTATGAACTACTACGTACTTTGTTGTTTGTGGATTGTCCATTTGTGCTATGTGTAAAGAGACATAAACCACCCACTTGTGCTATTTGTAGAGACAAAATTATCATCCACGTGTTGTTTGTGCTTGAATACTCTTTATTTCAACTTGTGTTATTGTTGTGACTTATATTTTAATGTTATTATGTGTGTAATATAATATATCAATATTCAAATATACACATATTATTTTTGCATACATGTACAAACAACTGAGTTCCCGATTGGCGCCACGGAAAGGCGGAACTGAAAAGAGCGATGGATTCGGGCATAACTAGCAGGATTATGACCCTAGCTAGCGTCCGCTAGGCGCCTTCCATTGTACGTGCCCTTAGCCGCCTAGCAAATTTAGTTGCTTGAGCGTGTCCAAGCTGCCTGGCGGCACGCCGGACAATACACACAAAATTCTAGGATCGCCAGCTAATATTTGAATCCTAAGTTTACTAATCAGTCATGCAAACAATGTGCTTATGGCATGTACAATGGTTGATAAGACGGTCTTATCTTAGATGTGCCAACTAATTCAGATATGACAATAAAAACATGACAATGGTTGATAAGATGGTCTTGTCTTTGAGAACCAACCTGTGGTTGCATGGTTAGCAGGGTGGTTGTGCCCCAGCCTACCAGTTAAAACCTCAGGTTTAACGCTGGTGTTTCTCATTTAAGCGGAATATTATTTAGTGGGAGGCGACGTTTTCGTCGACAGCAAGGCGTCCGTGGTGACTTCGTCAATCTCAAGACCTGATCCGCTGGCTCAGTATTTCGGAGGTGCTCATAGGGTAGGGTGTACGTGTGTGCGTTCATAGGGGTGGGTGTATGCACGTGTATGTGAATGTCTGCGTATGTAACGTGTTTCGCAAAAAAAAAGATGGTCTTGTCTTTAGTAACCAGATATCCTAAAGTATATTGCTAAGATAAGACAAACCTCTTTTTTCATTTGTCTCTCCTCTAGCTCAGCAGTTATCCTACGTGGCATTGTTAAAGATAAGACCATTATACATGCCCTTAGCCCATCCAGGACTCGCCGTCCCGGCCGTCGCAAGTCTACAACCGTGTCCCTAGTCAAAGATACTCCCTCCAGAAAAAAACAGTCAAAGACACCATGCTGCTCGTTGACCCGTGGTCAACGCTCCGGAAGACAGGATGACAGGCGTCACTTGCAACTTGATTTGCCAGACACCAAATCACCACGTTAACTAATGTCGTAACTTCTTAGCTGTGTCTGCCTCAGTTGAGGCCCGCGTGCTTCGATGGCGCTAACCGCTACGAGATCCGACCGTTCTCGTCATGCGACGGTATAGCTAGCTGCCGGGCCGACGAGGACGTCGATCGCCGAGAGAGACGTAGATACTCGGCCGGTGCACCCGATTCCCCGGCATCAACCTTGTTCCCGCATGATCCGGATCAAACATGGGCTCCATCCGATCGATGCCGATAAGGCCGTCGCGTCAAAAGCTTCTCCGCGCTCGTGCATGCTTTGGTCGATATAAGTACATGCAAAATGTGCATGCATGCTGTTGGATTGACCCGGCATCTATCCATCATTCCATGCATCTAGATGAGTTTGGGATGATCTAGACGATTGGCTAGGACCGAGCTGAGTGTATCATCAGTCAGGTCAGGGTGGCACCTCGACCGGGCCACTGAGAATTCGGTCGTGATCGAGGAACCAAATCTGCAAAAGAGCTTTTCCGCCCAAGATTTGGGCTACCCTCCTCGCGCGCAACAGGATCGCGTTGCACGTGCATGGTACCCAATGGTAGTGGCGTTTGCCACTGCCTTTGGCTGGCAGACCGATCTGATCTGGCCGGGCCACGTACTTGCCGACATAGATCGACAGAACCCCCGCATCATATCCTTTGCCGTAACTGGCCACGGATCGACTTGTGTTGTGCAAGCATATATGTCTGTCTACTTTGTGCATATCCATGAGAGCAGTAGCCCGGATCGACTTTCGTCGAAAGACAGGATATGCAGGAGCATAATCCGATGGCACATGCGATCGTCCGTCCGTCAATGGGATCATCAAGAGAGAGATGGATTGGATGGATCGAGCGATACGATGCCAGCAGCTTCGATATTCGGCCGCTGTGTGCTGCGATTTGCTTTTGTTGGATCGGAGCGGACAGTGGCGGAGCTAGGAAATTATCAAAGGGTGCCACCGGCGATTTTTTTTTTTGACAACACATGTAATACACAATTATATGGAAAGAACTATATAAATAAGTTGAAATCTCACAATATTATAGCTCACCGAACATCATCTTGATCATTGGCATCATAACTTGAAATAGGAATCCTCTTTGCTGGATCACATTCAAATGGGAGATAAGTATCCGCTGATTCTCCACTTGGCAAATTGGGTGATGTGTTGTTGTTGCTTGAGCATCAGTTTCAGTCTCAATATTTGTGTCAACCGGATGTGGAGAATCCAAAAACTGCAGCAAATTTCTACTTCCCGGAGTGCCTTCAGTCTCAATATTTGTGTCAACCACAGCTGATGCTGATTCAGAAGAATCAAATTTCTTTGCTTCATATTTGCCGAAAAGTGCCGCAATATGGCCACTGCCTCTCTTCATGTTTGACAAATCTACAACAAAAATAACAACAAACTAGATCAAAACTAGTGTATTTGACAGAAAAACAGAGCCTAATGCGGCACTGGTCTACTGAATGTCTGAATTAATGTCTTGAATTGACAGGAAATAGCTGACTAAAAATCTAAAATCAAAACAGACTACTGGGAGCTGAGAAGTATGAAACAGGGGAACTACCTTGATGCCTTCCTGCGACCTGGCTTCCTGCGGAATCGACTTTCACGCGCTCAGCTGGCCGTCTCCGACTCGCCGGAGCTGGAGCTGTGAGACTACGGTGGGCCGTCTTGGCGGCGGCGCGGTGGGCCGGCGGCGCCCGGTGCCGCCCGGCGCTCGCGCAGGTGGTCGATGCAGCGGACTGTGCAGCGGGATCTCCTGGTTAACTGCGGCGCGCCATGGATTTTGCTCCCGTCGCCGGCAGCTGGTTTAGGAATCGAGCGCAGTAGCGCACAGAGAGATGGACGCGAGGAGCGAGCGCACAGACAGAGAGATGGACGCGAGCGAGCGCACAGAGAGAGCGAGCGCACAGGAAGGCAGCGTGCACGGGCAGGCCCGGCTGCCCGTGTGGACTTTTCTTACTACTCCAGTACGTACAATTTAATTATCTATACGTGCAGATGAGTAGTATAAAAAAAAATCACAGAATTTCTGGGTGTGCAACGGCACACCCGGCACACCCGCTGGCTCCGCCATGCGGAGGCCTTATCTCTGCCCATTTCGGAGTACATGCAGTTCCCGATAGGGATCGATCCAACCAATTGCTTGGAGGAACCATTGGTCGATCATGTCCGTGCCATGCTACGCCAAAAGATTTGGCAGCACAAAAATATGCTGGTGCTGGCCGCGCTAGGAATCAGCCCGCAACAATGCACACCTGACAACACTCGCTGCACATATGCATAATGGGTGTGTTTGTTTGGGCTTTTGGCTTTGGCTTTTGACTTTTGGAAGCCATAAGATTTGGATCTTGGCTTTTGGCTTCCAAAAGTCAAAAGCCAAAAAGCACCTATTTAGGTGTTTTTTGGCTTCCAAATGCCAAAGCCAAAAGCCCAAACAAACACCCCCTTTATGTCTCGCCTTCCGTCGATCGATTCCCTAGAAGAAAGCACGCGATCTCGTGCCGTCGCTCTCGCGGCACGAACTGAGTTCCCGATTGGCGCCACGGAAAGGCGGAACTGAAAAGAGCATGGTGTTTTGCTGCGCGTATCGAGACTGACATCGAGCGACGGATCGATGCATGATCGCACACGCACAGGATCGATCTCCACAGATCAGCTAGTGCGCTGCTCCAGCTGCTGCTAGTGGGGGTGGTGAACTGAACTAGTTAACGAGATCGATAGGCTGGCGAGGGAGTGAGTGATCGCGGCTCGAGTGGCGAGTTTTGTTTCTGACGCGCGTACCCGTGTGACTGGATAGATGATCTTGGGCTCATAATAGGCCGCCCGTTGTCTGCTCTTGTTTGGCAAAGAATCAAAGTGCTGCGTACCGGAGAATAGTAAAGCATGTATTTTTCCCAATGAAGGTGTGTGAAGTAACCTAACAAGTATATGCTACTCACAATTGTAGGAATGGTGAATCTAATAATTACTGCAAACATCATTACTTCTCCTGAAAGCTGAAACTACACACTTTCATACAGTTCACTATATTGTGCGCAAGATATTGTTCACTGTGGTGAATCTAAAAAATATTGTTCACTGTGACACAATCAGACATGTGAAAGGTTGCATGACATGTCCAGTTGATCCCTCTCAGTGAGATCACATCTCTAGAGCAAGTTTTTCTCTTAAAACGACGGCATCTAGGCGTTGAAGTGAACAGAAACTGCACAGAGAGAACGCATCCGTGCACACTTCCATACAGTCCATTGGTTTCAGCACAAGGCATGATAGTAGGACATGGCGAAACTTGCACCGGATATATCCAGTTGAGGCCTCACAAATTCACAATCACATCGACAATGGTTTCTTCAAAATGACGACATCTATAGGGAGTTGAAGTGTACATAAACTGCACAGAGAGAACGCATCCGACAGGAACACAACCCTGCAAATCCCTTCTGCCGTCCTGCGTTCCTGAGTCTTATCTTCAGGGACGTTCGTGTATCGGCGAGGCTAACTAATGCAGACATGCACCGGCTAAATCACCGTCCTTGTTAGTTAAAAACACGATAGGATCGTCGAACGCACCGCTCGCTCATGTGGTCGTCTCTGATTCGTGGAATTTAGGTTGTACCGACCGCCAGATTGGCACTATAGTTCGTCCACCCTTTCAAGTAATGCAATTTGCATGTGCCAGTAGTCTATAGTGAGCCCACTTGGATGGCCACTTGCGATCTGGTTCTCTGAATCTCCGTAGCTTGGATGACAACATCCTATCCAAATTAGCATTTTTTCTTTAACGTTCGTTCACCAAGTTGATCTGGAGCAACAAAAGCATTTGATCTCGAGGTGACAGAAACGCTGCAATGTTCTCGTGCAGCAATTAAACCATGGCACCAAAAAAATCAACTCAACCATGGGGCACAGGGCGGACCCAGCCCAGAAAAACAAGTGGGTAACATACGGAAAGTTCTAATGGAGCGATTCAGTTTTCAGCGGAAATCACTAGGGGAGTGTCTATTCGTCAGTTGACTGATTCTAATTTCGTTGTCAGTCGTTTTTCTTAGCCAACCATTTGCTGCCACGTTTAGTCTCAGTTACGTCTCAGTAAACATGGTGACCAGCTGGTGACCAGCGCGGGAGGAACGAACGCAGCAAACATGGTTTCCCACCCCCTAACGGTTTGAAAAAACTAAAACGGACCCGAATCAGGAACACAATGCGCTAACGGGTTACCACCAGGCCCAGACTACACAGGCTAAATTTGCCAGCCAGGGCCCAACAGAGAAAAGGGACAACACTGGCCTGTCGCTGTCGATCTTCTTCTTCGTCAAGCAAACACCCCCTCCCCACACACCCCCAACGCCGTCGCCGGACACACCAGCGAAACAAAGGAACTCCAAAAAAGAAGAAGAAAGAAAACACCCAAGCCAGAAGGATATGGAGATTTGAAGATCTGAGAAAAGGAGAGGAAGCACGCAAAAAAGAACCTGAACAAGATGAACAGATTCTTCAAACCACCAGACAACAAAAGGACTGACCTAGGCCATCTTCAGGTGTCCCCCATCCAGGTTTGCTCTCTCCACTACTTGAGAAAACTGTTTCCATTTCAAAAAGTCCCAGGTTCCAGGTTCCCTAAAACCTTTGGAATCAAAACAGGGTCAGCTGGGATTTTTCCAGCAAGCTGGATGCGCAGAGGATCCACCACTGCAGACGCAGCACAGCTCCACCCTGCAGGTAACCTTCAGAAAACAAAACCTGCAAACTTCTACTGAATTTTAGATGCAGTAAAAGAAGAACCAAGGCATTTGGATGGAAAAAAAACTTACAGATAACTAGATAGATATTACACGACAAAGACTGATAACATGAAGGTTTTTCCAGCATTATGGTAGATAGACCATCACAAATAACAAGACTCGACCACAGAACATAGAGAGTCCCATGCATTATCTAATCAAGCAATTGATAGAAAAAGGTTAAAGGGACAAACATTACATTGTCTACTAAAACCATTTTGGATTGGTGAGCCATCCCTACAACACATGAAAGACATGCTCAAAGACTGAGGTCCAGTCCTCTTGAAAATGATCAACACAAGCAAACCGGGCACGAAGTTGCTTGATGTAACAAAAAAATCCCAGCCAGATGTGAACCTTATTCTTCCATCGGCACATATAGCATACTCAGCTTGAATTAACATCCCACCATGTACAGAGAGAAAAGCATCACCAGAATCACCAAGATTCAGAGCTTCAGCAATGATCTTCGGGATCCTCTACAAAAAAATACAGTGCCCAAAAACAGAGACTGACGTATATTACAACACTGCTGGAAATATGTTAAAGCCAACTAGACAAAAAAGGTCCAACAAGTCAATAACTTACCATGTAGTTCCGATCGATGTCCGAGCTAGACAAGCAATGTAAAAACACACAATCTACATCACCACAACCATGCAGGATGGCATTGTATCTGTTTGCCTGTTCCTCGGTTAAGTGAAAATCGATACCTCCAGGGGTCATGTTTGGAGATATAGAACTTCACAACAAAGAAAAGAGAGGGACCAGACGAAAAGATAACCATAAGACAAGAATTGAAAAAAAAACTGAATGAAAACAACCAAGATGAAATTGAAATGGAATGATACCGGCTAATGGTTCGCCGTTAGCTCCTTCAGGCCAGATTGGTATTGTATCGGCGAACCCTGCATGTTGAACGCGATCTTGTATCCAGCGCGCATGCCAAACTAGGCAATGAAAGTCTTGTACTCAGAGCCACAAAACAGTGTGGGTTGGCCTGATTTCTTTATAATGTCGAAACAATACTGCTGCCCACCAGTGTTGCGACATCTAAAATGTTCCCAGTCCCCTGGTTAAATGATTTCCTAACATGGCATGGCACAACCTATCGACAAAAAAAAGGAAATACATGAAAATCATGAGGTCTGATTGATCAAACCAACTTGAAAAACACAACGCAAATGAATGCTGACCGAAAAAGACATGACAGTAAGGATGCAACTTACACAGAACTTGAAGAAATCGCTAGTAAGGTACACATAGAATGGGCTCCTTAAACTTAGTCGTAGTTGATTACCCCAAGAGCAAGGGATCACCGTAGCACCTCTCAATGTGGAAGTAAGGTATCGATCCGCAGGAGCAAGAAGGAAAAGTTATCTATTCTCTACAACTAAAGTGTCACAAGTTTTAGTTGATTATGCACTAAACAAGTTTGGAGAACAAGGTGGTTGATGGATGGGAGTAACCAAGCAAGAATGTAAAAGTGTCCCAATCCTCTTCAATGCAAGAGGACAAGACAAATGGTAGCAAGCAAAAGCTCTCAAAGAGAGAGAAAGCCCAATCCTCTATGCAGCAAGAGGACAAGCTCAAGTGTGAGTTTCTTATAGGAACAATGGACATGGTTCATGGGTTCACTTAATCCTCTCTCCCTCATCTACTGTGATTATCATGTTATAGATAAAGTACACACAATTGTCATGTTTTAATGGTAGCTTTTATAACGGCTATATGTCCTAAAACACATAGTTGAAAGAAGTACTCATTTGTGTTGCTAGTCACCCTCGTAAGGCTAGCGTGGTTGCTCTCACTCCCACATCATACTCTTTCTTTTTACCCCCAGATAAAGGATGTTGGGCGGTACCGTGTCACTCAATACCTATGCCGTGTCACATCGGCCATCCCGTACCCACATACATCATACTTCTTAAAGAACAATATTCTATCAAAGCATGACAAGTCATAAAAGTTCCACACAACAGTAAATGCATAGCAAATCATCTCATACCACAATATTCACCACAAATGTATTACATAGATGACCGTAATCATGTATAGCAGCTCATACGGTACTAATTAGTGAAGCTCAAGAGAGAGGAGAGATACATAAGTTACCACCACAAACCCAAGTCCAAGGGGTGGACTACTCCCCCTTCATCATGGTGATGAGGTGGAGAAGATTGTGCTGTAGATGTTGATGATGAACACGCCGGAGGGGGGTGGAGCCCTCCGGAGGTGATTCCGGCGGTGTTTCCCTCCTCCGATCTTCTCCGCAGCAGCCTTCTGTCTCTCTGTTTCGTGGTTTGTGTTTCTCTTCTCCGCCGCCTCCTCGCGAAACTCCTCGGGGACTATTTTATAGGCGTTTTTAGTCAAAACCTAGTCGGTGGAGAAAAGATCAACGGCGGCGGAGCTCCGAGGCCCAAAATAGGTAGGCCCATGCGGCCAAGATTTTAGGCCACGTGGGGCCCCTCATTTCCAACTGGTTGGGCTTCTGGCCTTCACTTTGAGCCCATTGCGTTCATCTCGAAAATTCTGAAGCGTGCTCTCTGGCCTTGCCCTTTTTGGAGTCCCGAAACTCCCGAAAGTCTGAAACACTAAAAAAAGACGTTTTCTGGAAAACAGGGTTAATTCCAAATAAATGGGAAGTATTCCCAAAATCATTATAAAACATTGATATAACCCTTATATGATGCAAATATGATTGGAATATAAGTAAAATAATGCAAAGTTCATGTATGCATTTTACATGCATCAACATCCCCAAGCTTAACCCATGCTCGTCCTCGAGTATGAAGGTGATAAAACTAACATGGACTTTGCAATTTAATACTAACAATGGATATCAAAGATGATTACAATTGCTACATAAAGTCAAATGATTCATTCTTCAAAGGAGTACAATATGCAAGATAGTTTATGAAGTGATATCAAGTATTCAAGACAAGGATGTTCATTGATAGCTCACAAAGTGTAACATAGAAGCAAGTAATATGGACCACATGTATGCATAATGATAAGCAAGAACATCCTACAATGGTCATAGAGTGTAGATGAAAATCTGAATATAAAAGGTGACACTTGGAAAGATGTATATGTGAGTAGAGGTAAAGCAGCACAAGTTTCATCTAACCTCCAAACTCTTCTACTTAAGTTAATGATTGCAATGTGGAATTCTTGGTGTCAAGCTCTCATTACCCCTATCATAGCATCTTCAATGATTAAAGTTTAATGTGAAAGCAAATATGATAGTGTGCTTGACAAAGTAAAGGTTAGGTGTCTCATGCCCCTTGAATATAAGTACCTACACCATGATTACTCAACTTAGGAAACAAAGCAAGTTCAAGTTCTATCATTGTAAGTAATAATAGTATCATCAAGAGCGTCAACTGGGGTACCTCTTGTCCCAGATATGGAACAAGCCCATATCAAAATGACAAGACAAACAAACAAGATGAACAACCTCAACACCCTTTTATTTACCATTGGAATAGCTTTTTATTATAAGGTGCATCATAGACGGTTCACCATAGCATGTAAGTAAATTCCACCATGAATGATACATGGCTTAGATTAGCGGCCCAGGCGTCTCTCTAACCATTTATACAAACTCATTTAAACTACTTCATTTCCACCTCATTCACCATGATAGGCATCCATAAACAAAAGTACATGATATCAACTAAATGAGATGAAGGAGCATGTTGAAAGCTTTGCATGTGACAACACATATGGCTAACTCCCAACCTCAAACATTTATCAAGCCACTAGCATCATAATCTTAATCACAATGGGTCATGTTTTATTTATTGCAATGATAGTAAAATGTGCATCAAGTTCGTGAGAGCTATATAACCAACTTTTCCCATGGCAATCAATAACATAATCATTTTCATTCAGAGGTATAAATAACACAAATATCATGATGAACATACTCGGAATAGCATATAGCTAGTAGGTAGATATGGTGGACTCACTGGAATAACTTTGGTTGAAGGTGTTGGAAACAAGTTTTGACTTGTTGGAATGTTTGGGCTAGCAAAAGGGAGAAAGTTGACCATCTATATGCATGCATGAGTGTCCATAGAACTAACTAATCCATGTTAAACCAAGTAAAATAACAATCTGCACCAAAACATGAATAAGTGATAGCTCTTCAAAAAGGATTTGCAAACTATTACTCATAAACAAGCTCATGAATCATGCAACTATATGTATCATTAAAAATCAACTCAAACATCCCTTTTCCCAATCTTATAAAAGCATCCAACATATTTCAACCCATATTTCCAGTAGCTCTCTCATATAAAATGATATTGTGGTGGTCTCTCAAAACAAAAATCAAACCAAAAACAAACAAAAAGACGCTCCAAGTTTATGCGATAAAGTGTTTCGATCGAAAAACAGAAGTTGGACGTGTGCAAACCAAGAGTGTGTAGGTCCAGCGGGGTTGTCTTCACATCCCCAAGCTATGGTCTTCACCATCCTTGGATAGCTCTTGGTGCATCTCCTCCAATCCCTGTGAAAAAACTTCAAAACACCGTTTCTCCCATTTCTTTTCTGTGGGGTGCATTAATAGTGATAAACAAATATGTTTCTTGCTGCATATAATCCTTGAACAAAAATTCATATGAGATGTTCAGAAAGTGTATAATGTTGTATGCCTACTCATAAACTCAATTGGATCAAAAAGATTCAACTTAAAAGCTCAAAGCATGCATCAAACAAAATGGGACAGAATCTGTCCAGAAAAACAGCAGCAGCAAAACGTATTTTTCTACCCTACCAAACTTTCTCGAAAAATTCCGAAAAAATTCATGCATACAGAGGATGAAAAGTTGCAACTACATTTCAAATATGAGCTCATTCGGAGTTACAGAATAAGAATTAAAAATCATACCGTGCACTGACTCGTGCAGGAATAAAATCTCCGAACTCAATAAGCAACTTTTCAAGACCAAAATGGGTAAAACTTGGCACTTTATTTAAAACTCCAGAAACTAAACTAGACACAAAGTCTCTTGTTACAGCAAGAGGACACAAAGAAAAATCACACACAAAAATAACCGGTTGCCTCCCGCAAAGCGCTTTCTTTATAGCCATATAGCTAGGCTTGATAGTTTTAATGATGCTCCCATAGGAATAAGAGTTGAATATAAAAGAGCATCAAGAAGCAAATATCAAACACATTTAAGTCTAACCCACTTCCTATGCATTGGGATCTTGTAAGAAAATAAATCAATGAAGCACAAAGTGACTAGCATAGAAAGGCAAAGCAAGTGCAACTTCAAAATTTTCAACAAAAAGAGAGAAGACTTAATATTTTGAGATATATGAAATCATGTCTGTCGTGGTGGTGTCACGGCAGATGCCATAGGATGGCTTAAGTTGTGGGCTCGCTAGGACGTTGGGGGATCCGGGGAGGTTTGCGCGCTCACGAAGCACGCATGAAGAACAACCAAGACTCGCAAGAACAAACAAGAACAAGCAGAACCAAGAAGAAGCAAAGAACACCGCGATGTACCCTGCTTCGGGCCCTCTTGTGGAGGTAACACCCCTACTGCAGCACTAGCCTACTCTCTTTATATCTCAAGTGTTTACAAGTACAGAGCGCTCCTTGAGCTGTATGAAGAACAATGGTGAAAGCTCTAGGAAGAAGATGGAGCTTGGGGGGAAATGATGCTCGTTGTCTTCACCGTCCCCTGCACTGGAGGATGTGGTAGCTTACTTATACACTAACCGGGTTACCATTTTGCCCCTGGAGGTGATAATGGCAAGGACAAGGGAACAGGACAAACACGGCCACTGTCACTCAGCCCAGCTCACCCTCTGTCCACCACAGGTCTGTCTTTACCTCTTTGAGCTTAAGGCCGCGTAGACCACAGAGCCTAGCCACTGCTCCTTTCCCGAATTAGCCGAGTCAGCGCCTAGGGCCTTGCGACCCGGAAAACCTGTGGCTCGACCTTGCTGTCCTCTGAACCTCGGTCAGTAGAACTGCAGGTCCCGTGACCTTACTGACATTACTTGGCCCCCGTGCCATATCCGGATCACCTTATCCGGGTCCTTCCTGACCAACCCGGCTAACTCAGCCGATACTTCTTAATCTGATCCGGTTTGGCTTTACTGGATCCCCTTTGTTTCTTCCCACACTTTAGCTCGATAGAGAGCTAACCGAATTTCCAAGAGATTCGGCCCAGGTGATCCGGCTGAATATTGATCCGGCCAGCCTTTTAGAGTTCTCAACACCACATCTTTGCCCTACCCGGGGGCAGCCCCCCGACAGTAGTCCCCGAAGCTGGTGCGGTCCTACAGCCTCGGCTGAAGGGCCGTAGCAGGTTCAAAACCAACACCATTAACCGAATTGCATTAACTCATCTCCGAATTTCCCGGGACGCTTGGCAGGAAATCTCTGCGCAAAGCCGCGTAATCCGGGTCTCTGATTTGACATGTCACTGTCAGCACATTATCCGGATCCACCGGGTACTCAAGTGAGTTTGACCAAACGACCGCGTCTCCTCGATTTCTTCGTTGACCTGCACACCCGATCCGCACGACCGCTTCCAATTCTGTGGCCCAACATGTGTTTGGAATACACCGCCACAGCAGCGACCACAGAGTTTCTGGGTACAATTGATCTGGCCGCGCTCCGGAAACCGTGCGGTAGTGCGCCAGTTACTGGTGAGCAGCTATAAATAGGGGCGCAGGGGGTTTTCTCTCCTTCTCCCCCACACCTCCATCGCGAAACCTCCAACCGCGCCATTGCCGCCGCCGCATTCTTGCCCTTGCGACCTCGCCACGCCGGAGAAGGTTCGCCGGAGCTGCGCATCGCGCCCTGCACCGCGTTCCATCACCGAGCCTCTCCTCGCCGTACGCAACCGTGAGTTCTTCTTCCTCCGGCCATGGCCACCGCGACCAAGTTCGTACCCACGAGGAACTTACGCCTGTTTCTTTTTGTAGATTCATTCCCATATAAATCCATGGTTATGCCTTAGCACACTCCGTAGATCCCCTTCTAGTTTTCCTACTAGATTGCCTTAGATTAGCTTGCCACCGTTTGAACAGTTCTACTAGCCTTTTCACTTGAATTCTTTTTCTTTTTTACCGCTACGGTAGATCTTGTGTAACCCTAGACTTTTGCGGAAGGTGTTTGTGATTGCCATCCGAATCACCTTCTCTGCTGAACCCGGCTAGTTTCATCTTAGCCGAATCACTTTAGATTGGTTCGATTATACCATTATCCGATTCATTTTGACTCGGCCCTATCCGACCTCTTGCAGGATTGATCCGGATATGGCGAAGCTTCCTCCCGGCAGATGGGAGGGTTCTGATGTGACAAAGGACGATCTGGAATGGCTATTAAGCACCCGGCGTATAACCTCTCAAGTTATATGCCGCAAACCGGGGAAGGAACTCGCACCGGTCACCGAACCTGGTGAACGTGTGGTGTTTCTAGCGCACTTTGAGCGCGGATTCGGATTGCCGGCGAGTGATTTCTTCCGGGCTTTCCTAGATTTCTTTGGCTTACAGCCTCATCACCTCCCGGCTAATGCCTTCGTTTCTCTATCGGCCTTTACTTCCTTTTGCGAGGGCTATCTCGGTGTCTGGCCGACTGTCGATATATGGGCAAAGTATTTTCACCTCCGCAAGCAGACTATTCCAGGCACCAAGCCGAAGCTGATGACTGCTTGTGGTTCGGTTAGCATTACGCCGAGGACGGGATCCATCTTTCCCCGTATCACTGGCCTAGACACTGTCAGGAAGTGGCAAAGGACTTTCCTTTATGTGAAGAGTGCTGAAGGCCATGATGCCCTCAATCTGCCCGAGTTCAAGATCGAGCCACCCACAGCCGAATTAAACTTCGGATATAATCCGGCTGAAACTATTGCAGAGCTCCAGACAATACATGAAACTCTGGAGGACCTTGTGGAGAAGGGCCTGGATTCGGACGATCTCCTCCGGACCTTTATCTCCCGCCGGGTCAATCCTCTTCAAAGACGTGAACACAAGATATGCCACATGAGTGGTCTGCTAGATCCTACCCGGATCAGCAAGCATGACCTTAACCGAGCTTCCATCAGGAGACGAGTAAATGCGATTGCCTATACGGAGATGTCGGATAAGTGGCGGTGGGGCGTAAAGCCGTTTCACCGGAATGCACTTCCACCACAGGTTCGTTCACCATCTTCCGAATTCATCCATACTTCATCAAAATGCCATCGGACTAATCCGGATTTACCTTGACTCTTATGTAGCTGTTTGACCGCCAAGCTACTGAAGATGGAGATCTCTCCACCAAGTATGGGGAGCGGATCGCAGCCCGTTGCGCGAGGGCGAAGAGGATGCGGATACGGATGACTATCTGCCGATTCCGCGCGCCAAGCCAATCCGCAAGGGTAAGCAAACAACTATTCACAACGAAGATGAGGATGATGATTGCCGGATCTAGATCCCATTGATGCTATTCCGATTTCATGGTCACCACCTTGTGTTCCAGCCAAAGAAGATACTCAAGGGACATCTCGGAAACGCGCTGATGCGCCCGGATCTGATGCCCCTAAAGCAAAAAGAATCAAGAAGGCTGGCTCCAAGCCGAATCGGCTCAAGCCCATGCCTACCACGAAGGGGTAATGCCAACTTAGCTTCATTTGCTTTCTTCCTTCACTAACCGAGTCATCTTCATCCGGATTAACTGTTCACTTTGTTTTATGTAGTGACGTCATCGTCACCGAACAAACTCACTCATCCATTTCTTCTCCCATTCCTCCACTGGATTCGGCTGTGGAGAACCAGTCTCCTGAGAGGGCGTCCTCCAGCGCGTACTACAACTGCCAATATTCCCCAGCCGACTCTATCAGAGCCGTTATTGACTTGGAGAGTGAGGAAACCCTGGTTCCTATCCGAGACTCAACTTGGCCACGCCCTCTGAAGGAGCTGGAGAAGGAAAAGGCTAAGACATCGGCTCAGCCCTTGCCTAAGCCGGATTCTCGCCCTACACCGGCAGCTCAAGCCCTGCTGAATCAAGAGCAGCAGAAGAAGAAAAAGCAGAAGCAGCAACAGCAACAACAAATTTCCGAGAAGCAGCAAAAGGAGCAATCCGAAGCAGACCCCGGGTGCGTCACCTCACCCAAGCCGACTCAAGGTGCCCTGGCACAACTCCAACCACCTCGGATAAGCAGGTGGCTGCTAGCAAGAAAGTTCCTGCCGCCCCATCAGCGATTCGATTCGGCCAGGCCCTGTCGAATCCCCGCCCTCCGAGCAGCGATAAGCTCGAGTCCGCCAAGCAATTCATTGAAGCTTGGAATGATGCTGACCTCGCCAAAGACTTCTCTACTTCAGCGCCACATCCGGCTGGGCCTAGTCGGATGTTTCAATCTCTACACTCCGTGCAGACCTCGGTTGTGAAGCTAACCGGGTCTTTGAGGTAACTTTACCGAATCTGCTTTTACTTTATCATTATCAATCTGCACTATTCCCAGTCCCCGAGATTCGGGTCGAACGACTGATACTCCTCCGAGTAAGAAAGTCATTCGGCTTGAATCTATAAAACTTGATCATGAATGTTGTCTTAACCAGGAAACGTGGGACTTCCAGTCCCCGAGTCTCTTTTCCAACTGATTCGGTTAATCTCGGGCCAGTCCCCGAGATTCTTTTGACGCCATTTGCATGTTTTCTTTCAGGAAACCATGACCGCTCGCAGCAAGCTCTTTAAGCAGCTCGCCCATCAGCACCAGAAGCTCCAAACTTCCTTTGATGGGCTCTGTCTTGAAATGGACAATAAAGAAGAAGAGCAGAAGCGCGCTTTAGAGGAGCAAAAGTCAGAGGTGGCTCGGCTCCAGCGAGAGCTTAACCGGGTTGAAAAAGTGAAGGAGAAGGTCAAAGGAGAGCGGGATGCGCTGCGGAATGAAAAAGACACTATCCAGAAGGAGCGAGATGTTTGCAAAGCCGGACTTGCGGAGCGGGCCAAACTGGACAAGCAAATTCAAACGGCCATTGCCGAATCTGAAGCCGAAGTCAAAGCGGCGAAAGAAGAATTGAGTGCTCACAAAGCAGCCAGTGCGAAATGGCTGTCCGGACTTGCAAGCCTCAATGATGACATGGACCGTAAGTTTTGCCGAATCTCTTCTTTTCCTTCTGCTCTTATCCGACATATATTTTTGTGTTCCTTCTCGCTTAACTCGGTATTAGCTTATTTGTTTGTAGGAGAGTTTACCAGCATCCGGCTTCAAGCCGCCAAAGCTGTGAGAGACGCCCGAGCTGAGAGAGCCAAATTAACCGGTGCTCCCTTACCAGAGACATGGGACATTGAAGATCACATTACTGCACTCAAGGCTCGGATTGCCCCTTTGAAGGATTCCCACATTGATCTGCTCAATGCAAGCCTCAAGGCTCACCGAATCTTATTTCCTGAATCTCGGCAAGTCCGGTCTGCGGAGGAGCTAATCAAAGATCTGGATCAAACGAAGAGCCGGTTACAGCAATGGAGATCTTCATCTGCCCGTGCCGGTGCTGATGCCGCCTTGATCTTCATCATGTCTTGGTATGAACTAATCGATCTCGCCAAGTGCGCTCCCTTCGCGAGGGTTCTTCATGGGCTAAAGATCCTGACCGGATCAAGATCCGCGAGGAGGCTGCCAACTTTATGGCGGAATTTGCAAACACCAAACATCTTGATCTGGAGGCTCCGGTCTACTCTGACGGGGAAGAGACTGAAGAAGAGGAATCGGACGATGCCTCCGCTGAAGAATATGCCGATTCTGAGGGCGAGTCTGATGATTCGGCTAACTCTGCCGAACTGCTCCTATCAAGTCCATCAAGATCCCAGCCTCTGACTCGGCTAAGAATACCGAAGCAACTCCGGCCCAGACTTCGAGATACCAGCAACTGATTCGGCAGAGATTACCAAACAAGCTTCAGCTGATCCGGATACTTCCGAATCTGCCCAGCCTTCAAGCTCTCCACGCAAGGTTACCCTGAAGTTCCTCCATCTTCTGAGTCCATTCCAGCGACGGAACCCCCTGCAACCGAATCTACTCCAACCGAAGCTCGCGCGCCCGAGGCTCCTGCAACCGAAGCTGTGTAACCGAACCCGCTACAACCAAGTCTGCTGCTTCCTGAAGTGACTCAGTGAAAAAACGTTAAATCCCCGGTATGCCGGGAGCAGATGTAATAAACAATTTTAAGTTCTTCCGAGACTACTCTTATTTAGCTTAATGCGATCCGGACGAGGTTTATGTTGGATCATTTTAAACCGAGTCCCCGAGTCTGTTTTCTTGTTTACTATTTTTGCCGAATCTTTGCTCTTGTCTACCTTTTAGGTGTTTGACAGTCGAGTCACAAGATAGGAATCATAGCATACAATACTTGAAACATGCGAGTTATGGTTTAGAATCATCTAACATAAACAAAAAATAAATAACAGGGGTTAGTAAACGACATCTGCCGAATCGGTTTTGGACCGAGTCCCCGAGTCCATTTTCATGTTTCCCATATTCCTCATCTCTGCTCTTGACTACCATTTTGGTGTTTGTCAGTCGAGTCACGAGATCAACAACACAGCATACATTACTTGAATTTTGGGACGAGGTTCAAAGCAATTCGACACATGAACGATATGGACAAAACAGTAATAAGAAACACATGCATAAGGACGAAGCAGTCCCCGAGTCCAGACTCGGATTGCTGCAATTTCATTTATGATAAACTGAAATACATACATTGCGCCCCTTAGGAGTAAAAGGGTCGAAGCAGAGCTACATTCCAGGGTCTCTTAGTTTCTTGTCCGGGTCTATCCAGGCCATCCTTCCTTGGTTCCTGTGCATCTACAAGGTAGTACGAGTCATTGTGCATAGCCCTGCTCACAATGAATGGTCCCTCCCATGGAGGTGACAACTTGTGTCGGCCTTTGCTGCGCTGCACCAGCCTTAGTACAAGATCTCCCTCATGAAACACTCGAGGGCTGATCTTTCGACTATGATATCGTCGGAGATTCTGCTGGTATATTGCTGTCCGAGATAGGCCAATTCTCTTGCTTCCTCTAGCAGATCCACTGCATCTTCCCGGGCCTCTTTTGCCTCGGTTTCAGTATACATTGCCACCCTTGGTGCATCATGTTCTATGTCAGTGGGTAGCACAGCTTCTGCCCCATAAACCAGAAAAAATGGCGTATAGCCAGTTGACCGATTCGGCGTGGTCCTTAGACCCCACAGTACTGATGGTATCTCGTCTATCCAGCATCCCGGAGTTTTCAGCAATGGTTCAATGAGACGAGCCTTGATGCCGGCCAACACCAGGGCATTTGATCTTTCCACTTGCCCATTAGACTCCGGATGTGCCACCGAGGCTATATCTAGCCGGATTCCCTTATCCATGCAAAACCGAGCAAACTCTCCGACAGCAAAGTTTGTGCCGTTATCCGAGATGATGCTATGAGGGTACCGTATCTCAAAATAATTTCTTTCAGGAAAGTTACAGCCGAACGACCATCTACTTCCGGATTGGTTTCACCTCTATCCACTTGGTGAACTTATCCACCATCACCAGCATATGTGTCATGTTACCCCTAGCCGGCTTGAAATCTCCCACCATATCTAAACACCACACAGCAAACGGCCAAGTGATAGGAATTGTTTTGAGCGCCGATGCGGGTAAGTGTGTCTGCTTGGCAAACCTTTGGCATCCTTCACATTTTCGGACTATGTCCTCTGCATCCGCGTGAGCAGTGGGCCAGTAAAATCCATGCCGGAACACCTTAGCCACCAGGGCTCTTGTACTGCAATGATGTCCACATTCTCCTTGATGTATCTCCAGGAGCATCTCCTTGCCCTCGGCTGGCTCCACACAACGCTGTAGCACCTCGGTTGCACTCCTCTTGTATAACTCCTTGTTGATGATGGTGTAAGCCTTGGACCTCCTCTGCACTCGCCTAGCTTCGGTTTCATCATTTGGCAAACTCCCCTCCGACATGAACTTCATGATTTCTTCAGCCCATTCCGGTACTGGATGCAAAGGGAATAAGTGCTCATCTATCTCCACTGGTTCGGCCGCCATTATTTCTTCTATCAGCTTCTGCCCATTCCCTAAGATTCGGTTAGCACCACCTTCTTCTCTGCTCCTCTTTCCTAAGATCCGGTTAGCAGTCCCCGGGTCTCGCCATGCAGTCCCCGGGTCTTCCCCAATGTACCCGACATCAACATTCATAGGGACAGCCTCAGATTCTTGCTTTGGGATAAAAATTGACTCGGAATCAGGCGAAGGTTTGATTGAAGGGACCCTTAGGTGATTCAAGGATATCCGGGTGGAATTGCATCCCTAGACGACCCGAGTTTTGACAGGACATCAGCAGCTTCGTTCTCCAACCGAGGTATGTGCTTGTACTCGCAGCCTTCAAAAAATCCTGAAATTTTCTGGACATGAAACCGATACAGTGCCATATTGGCATCAAGAGCATCCCAATTTCCAGAAGATGCTGCACCACTAAATCCGAATCACCAAAACATTCTATTCGGCGGATGCCGATGTCCCTAGCCACATTAAGCCCATGGATCAGTGCCTCATATTCGGCCACATTGTTTGAGGCTGAGAAATGAATCTGCAACACATATCGCAATGATCTTGCTTCGGTGACGTGAGTACCACCCCAGCACCTAATCCGATTTTGGTTTTGGAGCCATCAAAGTGCAACTTCCAGTAATTGTAATCCGGCTTGGGTGGCTCATACTGCATCTCGGCCCAGTCACAAAGGAAATCCGGTAAAGCCTGAGACTTGATAGCATCCCTTCTCTCATAATGCGGGGTGTAAGGAGATACTTCTATTGCCCACTTGGCAACCGGCCAGTCGCATCTTTGCACCCAATGATCTCCGCGATTGGAGCTTCACATACCACGGTAATCGGGTGTTCTTGGAAATAATGTTTCAACTTTTGGCCGCCAGGTATACACCGTATGTCATCTTCTGGTAGTGAGGATAATTTTGCTTTGAGGTTGAGATCACCTCACTTAAATAGTACACCGGTCTCTGCACGGATTTACCCTCCTCTTCTCGCTCTACCACTATGACCACACTTACGACCCGGTTAGTGGCCGCAATGTAAAGTAGCATTGGCTCATTCGGCAAAGGTGACGCCAGAATTGGTGCAGTGGACAACATCTTTTTTAATTCATTGAAAGCCGAATCTGCCTGCGGGGTCCACGTGAACCCGGTGCTCTTTTTCATCAACTGATACAAGGGCAAGGCTTTTTCTCCTAGCCGACTCACAAACCGACTCAACGAGGCTAAACACCCGGTGAATTTTTGTACATCTTTTAGACATTTAGGCAATTTCATTCTTTCTATGGCTCGGATCTTAGCCGGATTCACCTCAATACCTCGGCTCGATACAAGGAAACCGAGCAACTTTCCAGCCGGGACACCAAAGGTGCATTTATCCGGATTCAATTTCAACCGATATTTTCTCAAGTTCACAAATGTTTCCTCGAGATCCTCGAGGAGAGTGTGTTTTTCTTTAGTTTTGATGACGATATCATCGACATACACCTGCACATTCTTGCCCATTTGGGAGTGTAAGCATTTCTGCATACATCTCTGATAAGTTGCACCGGCATTTCTCAAACCGAAACACATGACACGATAGCAATACGCCCCGTACGGGGTAATAAAAGCAGTCTTTATTTGATCTTTAGGGTTCAGTGGTATCTGGTGAAAACCAGAGTACGCATCAATAAAAGACAACAACTCACACCCAGCAGTAGAATCGATCACTTGATCAATCCGAGGTAAAGGAAACGGATCCTTCGATGCACATGCGCCACACCTTGACCACCGCTGGTTCGTCCTTCTTCTTCTCTACCAGAACCGGATTGGATATCC
This sequence comes from Poa pratensis, assembly GCA_947311845.1. Taxonomy (NCBI): domain Eukaryota; kingdom Viridiplantae; phylum Streptophyta; class Magnoliopsida; order Poales; family Poaceae; genus Poa; species Poa pratensis. The sequence continues at coordinate 35,913,368 of CAMZMU010000057.1, forward strand.
AGTCTGGATGCAACACCTCCATAATGAATCCGGCTGCAAGCAACTTAGCCAGCTCATCCAGCACCACTTTTCTTCGATCATCTGAGAGACGCCGAGTCGGTTGCCTCACCGGTTTTACATCCGGCCTGACAAATAAAGAGTGCTCTGCCAACTCCCTCGGAACACCAGGCAGGTCCTTAGCCGACCATGCAAAGATATCCCGATTCTCACGGAGGAAGTGACAGAGCGCGCTTTCCTATTTCTCATCCAACCGGCACCAATGATGGCCATGCGCTCCGGGTTCTCCGGGTCAATGGGGATCTTCTTTGTCTCCTTGGGCATCTCAAATGTTGCACCTCCATCCGGATTGGTCATAGCCAGCACACCGAGCTGAGCTGACTTCGCCATTGCCACCACCTCATGCATCTTGCTCTTCTCAGCTTGGATCACCAATGATTCGGCTAAGGTGGAACCGATCGTGGCACACTGTATGGCCTTTTTGTAATCTCCCGCAACAGTGATAATACCATTCGGGCCAGGCATCTTCATCTTGAGGTAGGCCACATGAGTGGATATCATGAACTTGGCTAACGCAGGCCGGCCAAGCAGAGCATGGTATGGGCTCTCCAAATCTACCACCTCGAATCGAGACTCTCAAGCCGGTGATTGTCCTTGGTACCAAACAGCACATCTACCCAGATCTTACCCATTGGGGAACAAGACACCCCGGGTACTATACCATGGAAGGTACAACTGCTCTGCTGCAACTGATTCGGCGAAATACCCAACTTGACCATTGTGTCCCGATACATGATGTTTATGGCACTGCCATTGTCAATCAAGACTCGGCTAAACCTCACGTTAAGCTTGGGTCCAACCAAAGTCGGATCCACCACCAGTGCATAGTTTCCTGGACTTGGCATAATTCTGGGGTTATCAGCCCTGCTCCAAGTGATCTCCTGCTCGGACCAATTCAGGTATTTTGGGACTGCTGGCATGACTGCATTCACCTCCTTCGCCCTTCGCAGCTGACTTTTCTTGTCAGTTGGCTCGGTCACAAAAACCACATAACTTTGATGAGCCTCCTTGTACTCATTACCGGGGTATCCACCTTGCCGACTCGGACCAGCACCGTTGTCGTTGCCTCCCATGTTTACCAGGTTAACCGGCTTTGTGGCTGCCGGTCTTGGAGCTCCTGCGTTCACCGGGATTGTATTGGCTCCGGTTAAAGGCATATTCGGCCTGAAATTCGGTCTAGGAGCACCTCTCTGAGGTGGTCCTCTCTGACCCTCCGCCTGAATGCGATGATGCCAGCTACAATTCCGAGTTGAATGATTGGCCGGCTTGCGTGGGTCTGTTGTGTGATAACAGCAAGGCCCGTCTAATCTTGACTCAAAAGTTAGAGGAGGACTTGATCCTCCCATACTTTCTTCGGCCAAGCACCTTGATTCGGCCTCCAAGCTGGACCCTCTGTCTTTTGTCTCTGACCATCTCCTGCTCCAGGATGGTCCATATTCACTGCAGCAACCTGATCTGAACCGTATCTATAATCCGGATCTCTTCTTTTGTAACCGAATTCATGTCGGTCACTGGGCCTCAATGGTCCTACTCGGTTGTTAACCGGTTGCCTCCTGCTTGTTCCCACTGCATCCAATGCTGGCTGTGTCGGATCACCAAGAGCATACGTATCTGCTATCCGGATCGTTTCCGCCAGTGTCTTGGGCATATCCCTCTGGTTGCCTCCTGCTCATATTTTTCTACCCTACCAAACTTTCTCGAAAAATTCCGAAAAAATTCATGCATACAGAGGATGAAAAGTTGCAACTACATTTCAAATATGAGCTCATTCGGAGTTACAGAATAAGAATTAAAAATCATACCGTGCACTGACTCGTGCAGGAATAAAATCTCCGAACTCAATAAGCAACTTTTCAAGACCAAAATGGGTAAAACTTGGCACTTTATTTAAAACTCCAGAAACTAAACTAGACACAAAGTCTCTTGTTACAGCAAGAGGACACAAAGAAAAATCACACACAAAAATAACCGGGTTGCCTCCCGCAAAGCGCTTTCTTTATAGCCATATAGCTAGGCTTGATAGTTTTAATGATGCTCCCATAGGAATAAGAGTTGAATATAAAAGAGCATCAAGAAGCAAATATCAAACACATTTAAGTCTAACCCACTTCCTATGCATTGGGATCTTGTAAGAAAATAAATCAATGAAGCACAAAGTGACTAGCATAGAAAGGCAAAGCAAGTGCAACTTCAAAATTTTCAACAAAAAGAGAGAAGACTTAATATTTTTGAGATATATGAAATCATGTCTGTCGTGGTGGTGTCACGGCAGATGCCATAGGATGGCTTAAGTTGTGGGCTCGCTAGGACGTTGGGGGATCCGGGGAGGGTTTGCGCGCTCACGAAGCACGCATGAAGAACAACCAAGGACTCGCAAGAACAAACAAGAACAAGCAGAACCAAGAAGAAGCAAAGAACACCGCGATGTACCCTGCTTCGGGGCCCTCTTGTGGAGGTAACACCCCTACTGCAGCACTAGCCTACTCTCTTTATATCTCAAGTGTTTACAAGTACAGAGCGCTCCTTGAGCTGTATGAAGAACAATGGTGAAAGCTCTAGGAAGAAGATGGAGCTTGGGGGGAAATGATGCTCGTTGTCTTCACCGTCCCCTGCACTGGAGGATGTGGTAGCTTACTTATACACTAACCGGGTTACCATTTTGCCCCTGGCTGGAGGTGATAATGGCAAGGACAAGGGGAACAGGACAAACACTGGCCACTGTCACTCAGCCCAGCTCACCCTCTGTCCACCACAGGTCTGTCTTTACCTCTTTGAGCTTACGGCCGCGTAGACCACAGAAGCCTAGCCACTGCTCCTTTCCCGAATTAGCCGAGTCAGCGCCTAGGGCCTTGCGACCCGGAAAACCTGTGGCTCGACCTTGCTGTCCTCTGAACCTCGGTCAGTAGAACTGCAGGTCCCGTGACCTTACTGACATTACTTGGCCCCCGTGCCATATCCGGATCACCTTATCCGGGTCCTTCCTGACCAACCCGGCTAACTCAGCCGATACTTCTTAATCTGATCCGGTTTGGCTTTACTGGATCCCCTTTGTTTCTTCCCACACTTTAGCTCGATAGAGAGCTAACCGAATTTCCAAGAGATTCGGCCCAGGTGACCCGGCTGAATACTGATCCGGCCAGCCTTTTAGAGTTCTCAACACCACATCTTTGCCCTACCCGGGGGCAGCCCCCCGACAGTAGTCCCCGAAGCTGGTGCGGTCCTACAGCCTCGGCTGAAGGGCCGTAGCAGGTTCAAAACCAACACCATTAACCGAATTGCATTAACTCATCTCCGAATTTCCCGGGACGCTTGGCAGGAAATCCCTGCGCAAAGCCGCGTAATCCGGATCTCTGATTTGACATGTCACTGTCAGCACATTATCCGGATCCACCGGGTACTCAAGTGAGTTTGACCAAACGACCGCGTCTCCTCGATTTCTTTGTTGACCTGCACACCCGATCCGCACGACCGCTTCCAATTCTGTGGCCCAACATGTGTTTGGAATACACCGCCACAGCAGCGACCACAGAGTTTCTGGGTACAATTGATCTGGCCGCGCTCCGGAAACCGTGCGGTAGTGCGCCAGTTACTGGTGAGCAGCTATAAATAGGGGCGCAGGGGGCTTTCTCTCCTTCTCCCCACACCTCCATCGCGAAACCTCCAACCGCGCCATTGCCGCCGCCGCATTCTTGCCCTTGCGACCTCGCCCCGCCGGAGAAGGTTCGCCGGAGCTGCGCATCGCGCCCTGCACCGTCGTTCCATCACCGAGCCTCTCCTCGCCGTACGCAACCGTGAGTTCTTCTTCCTCCGGCCATGGCCACCGCGACCAAGTTCGTACCCACGAGGAACTTACGCCTGTTTCTTTTTGTAGATTCATTCCCATATAAATCCATGGTTATGCCTTAGCACACTCCGTAGATCCCCTTCCTAGTTTTCCTACTAGATTGCCTTAGATTAGCTTGCCACCGTTTGAACAGTTCTACTAGCCTTTTCACTTGAATTCTTTTTCTTTTTTACCGCTACGGTAGATCTTGTGTAACCCTAGACTTTTGCGGAAGGTGTTTGTGATTGCCATCCGAATCACCTTCTCTACTGAACCCGGCTAGTTTCATCTTAGCCGAATCACTTTAGATTTGGTTCGATTATACCATTATCCGATTCATTTTGACTCGGCCCTATCCGACCTCTTGCAGGATTGATCCGGATATGGCGAAGCTTCCTCCCGGCAGATGGGAGGGTTCTGATGTGACAAAGGACGATCTGGAATGGCTATTAAGCACCCGGCGTATAACCTCTCAAGTTATATGCCGCAAACCGGGGAAGGAACTCGCACCGGTCACCGAACCTGGTGAACGTGTGGTGTTTCTAGCGCACTTTGAGCGCGGATTCGGATTGCCGGCGAGTGATTTCTTCCGGGCTTTCCTAGATTTCTTTGGCTTACAGCCTCATCACCTCCCGGCTAATGCCTTCGTTTCTCTATCGGCCTTTACTTCCTTTTGCGAGGGCTATCTCGGTGTCTGGCCGACTGTCGATATATGGGCAAAGTATTTTCACCTCCGCAAGCAGACTATTCCAGGCACCAAGCCGAAGCTGATGACTGCTTGTGGTTCGGTTAGTATTACGCCGAGGACGGGATCCATCTTTCCCCGTATCACTGGCCTAGACACTGTCAGGAAGTGGCAAAGGACTTTCCTTTATGTGAAGAGTGCTGAAGGCCATGATGCCCTCAATCTGCCCGAGTTCAAGATCGAGCCACCCACAGCCGAATTAAACTTCGGATATAATCCGGCTGAAACTATTGCAGAGCTCCAGACAATACATGAAACTCTGGAGGACCTTGTGGAGAAGGGCCTGGAATCGGACGATCTCCTCCGGACCTTTATCTCCCGCCGGGTCAATCCTCTTCAAAGACGTGAACACAAGATATGCCACATGAGTGGTCTGCTAGATCCTACCCGGATCAGCAAGCATGACCTTAACCGAGCTTCCATCAGGAGACGAGTAAATGCGATTGCCTATACGGAGATGTCGGATAAGTGGCGGTGGGGCGTAAAGCCGTTTCACCGGAATGCACTTCCACCATAGGTTCGTTCACCATCTTCCGAATTCATCCATACTTCATCAAAATGCCATCGGACTAATCCGGATTTACCTTGACTCTTATGTAGCTGTTTGACCGCCAAGCTACTGAAGATGGAGATCTCTCCACCAAGGTATGGGGAGCGGATCGCAGCCCGTTGCGCGAGGGCGAAGAGGATGCGGATACGGATGATTATCTGCCGATTCCGCGCGCCAAGCCAATCCGCAAGGGTAAGCAAACAACTATTCACAACGAAGATGAGGATGATGATTGCCGGATCCTAGATCCCATTGATGCTATTCCGATTTCATGGTCACCACCTTGTGTTCCAGCCAAAGAAGATACTCAAGGGACATCTCGGAAACGCGCTGATGCGCCCGGATCTGATGCCCCTAAAGCAAAAAGAATCAAGAAGGCTGGCTCCAAGCAGAATCGGCTCAAGCCCATGCCTACCACGAAGGGGTAATGCCAACTTAGCTTCATTTGCTTTCTTCCTTCACTAACCGAGTCATCTTCATCCGGATTAATTGTTCACTCTGTTTTATGTAGTGACGTCATCGTCACCGAACAAACTCACTCATCCATTTCTTCTCCCATTCCTCCACTGGATTCGGCTGTGGAGAACCAATCTCCTGAGAGGGCGGTCCCCTCTCCAGCGCGTACTACAACTGCCAATATTCCCCAGCCGACTCCCGTATCAGAGCCAGTTATTGACTTGGAGAGTGAGGAAACCCTGGTTCCTATCCGAGACTCAACTTGGCCACGCCCTCTGAAGGAGCTGGAGAAGGAAAAGGCTAAGACATCGGCTCAGCCCTTGCCTAAACCGGATTCTCGCCCTACACCGGCAGCTCAAGCCCTGCTGAATCAAGAGCAGCAGAAGAAGAAAAAGCAGAAGCAGCAACAGCAACAACAAATTTCCGAGAAGCAGCAAAAGGAGCAATATCCGAAGCAGACCCCGGGTGCGTCACCTCCACCCAAGCCGACTCAAGGTGCCCCTGGCACAACTCCAACCACCTCGGGGAAGCAGGTGGCTGCTAGCAAGAAAGTTCCTGCCGCCCCATCAGCGATTCGATTCGGCCAGGCCCTGTCGAATCCCTGCGCAAACCAAGAAATCGCCTGCTCCTCCACGACACCTTCGCAAGAGTTGCGAATGTTGCTCCACCGAGTTAAGAATTCTCGGTCTGTTTCCCGTTCTTCCTGCTTGCACGCAGCCAGGTGCTGAGGTCGGTTAGGCCTCTTGTAGGTACTGGAGAAATTACTGTAAAATGCCTCCTCCAAGTCCACCCAAGAATTGATACTACCCGGTGGTAAGTTGTTCAGCCAAATCCGGGCTGGCCCTTCCAACATGTGCGGGAGATACCGGACCACCCATCGGCGATTGCCCCCCGCAATGTGCACTGATGATACATAGTCTATCAACCAATCCTGTGGCTTTGTGCTGCCGTTATACGGCTTTGTGCTTCGGCCAAGCTGAAACAACGGCACGCTCGGCTCGTTCATAATCCGAGGTCCAAAGCATGGGGGACCCGGTGGGCCTTGCTCTTCCAACTTCTCGGACTGGTAAATTCTATCCAACTTGAGACGCTGATCATCCGGATCTAACGCCCGAGGTCCCAGTCTTGATGCAAGTGCATTATCATACGTCTGGTATCCGGCTCGCGCCATAGCCGAATTTCCGTCATCATAGCGGTAGCCCGCCTGGCCACCATCTTGCTGTTGTGCTTGCACCATCACTTGCTGCCCCGGAGGACGAGGTGGTTGACCTCGGCCAGCCGAATTTCCCCTTCCAGCTCCCGGGTAGCCTCGTCCACCACTGTTTCTGCTTTGGCCACCTCTTCCTTGAGCGGCTAGCTGCTTGCCGGCATACTCCGCATCATAGGTCTGTAGCTGCTTGCTCTTACCCGAGTTCACGCTCTGGGCCCGGTCAAGTCCGACGTGCGGGGATGACGCCTGCCCCTTGGATCTCTGGCTAACAGCCTTAACCGAGACTACTACCCGAGAACCACCTGCATCCGGATTAGCTTTCCGGTAAGCCTCATTCTGCCTGTTACACACATCTACTAGCTCATTGACTCTCTCTGCCTGTCTTCGCCAAGCATCTCCGGTTAGCGTACTCAACTCGGCTCGCGCTGCCGCTGCAGCCCTAAGATTCTTAGCCGGGGAGCTATACACCGGCTTGCCTGTGCCGGATCTATGACTAGTAGCCTTACTTGAGCTCGATCCGGCAGCTCTAGCTAACTCGTCATTGAGGTCCTTACCTCGGTTACGCAACTCGGCTTTCTTGCGTGAGCGATGCACTACAGGAGTAAAGCCATCAGTGATACCATTGGCAGCATTGTACTCTCTCATATCTCTATCAAAGGCTTGCCTAGACTCCACCACTAACCGGGCTTCTTTTTGCAACCTCAGGCGCTCTGCCTCTAGCTGAGCTACAGTAAGCTCTACATTTGCCCCAGGTGCCACTGGCCGAGATAACTTCTCCAGGACATCCTCTAAGGGAGCCTCCCTACTTGACATGCCAAGCGGGCCAACCGGATCCGGTTTCTCCTTTGGGAACTTCGCCGTCCGAGTCGGCTTGTCAACCAGATCAACTGGCGTGGCTAGCTCCTCGGGCATGCTCTTGCTGGCATCTCCTTTGCCAGCCGCAGTATTTGTTCCAACCACCATTACCTCCACGCTACTCTCGGGGCGAGCGCTACACCGTCCGAGAGCTGCGCGGAAAGAGGGAGGATCCTCAGCCACGAGCACCTGCGCCGGGTACTCGCGGACAGGCTCGGTGGCGACGTAGGTGACGAAGCTGCCGAGCGTCATGAGGAAGCCGTCAGCGGGGAAGGGCTTGTTGGCGAAGCACCCCACGTTGTCGCTGATGAAGTTGAACTTGCCGATCTTGCAAACTAGCCCAGAGAGGACCTGCTCGCCTGAGCCAGTGACGGAGCCCGTCCGGAAGGAAACCCCAGCCAACGCCACTGCTTGCCCCACGGTGGGCGCCAACTGTCGTGGTGGTGTCACGGCAGATGCCATAGGATGGCTTAAGTTGTGGGCTCGCTAGGACGTTGGGGGATCCGGGGAGGGTTTGCGCGCTCACGAAGCACGCATGAAGAACAACCAAGGACTCGCAAGAACAAACAAGAACAAGCAGAACCAAGAAGAAGCAAAGAACACCGCGATGTACCCTGCTTCGGGGCCCTCTTGTGGAGGTAACACCCTACTGCAGCACTAGCCTACTCTCTTTATATCTCAAGTGTTTACAAGTACAGAGCGCTCCTTGAGCTGTATGAAGAACAATGGTGAAAGCTCTAGGAAGAAGATGGAGCTTGGGGGGAAATGATGCTCGTTGTCTTCACCGTCCCCTGCACTGGAGGATGTGGTAGCTTACTTATACACTAACCGGGTTACCATTTTGCCCCTGGCTGGAGGTGATAATGGCAAGGACAAGGGGAACAGGACAAACACTGGCCACTGTCACTCAGCCCAGCTCACCCTCTGTCCACCACAGGTCTGTCTTTACCTCTTTGAGCTTACGGCCGCGTAGACCACAGAAGCCTAGCCACTGCTCCTTTCCCGAATTAGCCGAGTCAGCGCCTAGGGCCTTGCGACCCGGAAAACCTGTGGCTCGACCTTGCTGTCCTCTGAACCTCGGTCAGTAGAACTGCAGGTCCCGTGACCTTACTGACATTACTTGGCCCCCGTGCCATATCCGGATCACCTTATCCGGGTCCTTCCTGACCAACCCGGCTAACTCAGCCGATACTTCTTAATCTGATCCGGTTTGGCTTTACTGGATCCCTTTGTTTCTTCCCACACTTTAGCTCGATAGAGAGCTAACCGAATTTCCAAGAGATTCGGCCCAGGTGACCCGGCTGAATACTGATCCGGCCAGCCTTTTAGAGTTCTCAACACCACATCTTTGCCCTACCCGGGGGCAGCCCCCCCGACAATGTCTCCCTCTCTCATAAAAACTTTCAGTAGCATCATTGATAAAATCAACAATATAGCTATCACATGAAACATTCTTATCATGATCCATATGCATAAAAGTATCATTACTCTCCACATAAGCATAAACAGTTTCATTAGGAATAGTGGGAGTAAAACATTCATAATAATCATTGTAATCATCATATATAGGAGGCATATCATAATCACAATAAACTTTATACTCAATAGTGGGTGGACTGAAAATATCATATTCATCATCATAAATGGGAGACATAGTATCATTAAACAAGTTAAAGAACCTCCCCAAGCTTAGATGATTGCAAGATATAAAAGGAACCTCCCCAAGCTTAGTCTAGTGCACACAAGAATAGAAACTTAAGCGCTACGCTACCCGGCAACGGCGCCAGAAAAGTACTTGATTACCCCCAAGAGCAAGGGATCACCGTAGCACCTCTCAATGTGGAAGTAAGGTATCAATCCGCAGGAGCAAGAAGGAAAAGTTATCTATTACCTACAACTAAAGTGTCACAAGTTTTAGTTGATTATGCACTAAACAAGTTTGGAGAACAAGGTGGTTTATGGATGGGAGTAACCAAGCAAGAATGTAAAAGTGTCCCAATCCTCTTCAATGCAAGAGGACAAGACAAATGGTAGCAAGCAAAAGCTCTCAAAGAGAGAGAAAGCCCAATCCTCTATGCAGCAAGAGGACAAGCTCAAGTGTGAGTTTCTTATAGGAACAATGGACATGGTTCATGGGTTCACTTAATCCTCTCTCCTTCATCTACTGTGATTATCATGTTATAGATAAAGTACACACAATTGTCATGTTTTAATGGTAGCTTTTATAACGGCTATATGTCCTAAAACACATAGTTGAAAGAATTACTCATTTGTGTTGCTAGGTCACCCTCGTAAGGCTAGCGTGGTTGCTCTCACTCCCACATCATACTCTTTCTTTTTACCCCCATAAAGGATGTTGGGCGGTACCGTGTCACTCAATACCTATGCCGTGTCACATCGGCCATCCCGTACCCACATACATCATAATTCTTAAAGAATAATATTCTATCAAAGCATGACAAGTCATAAAAGTTCCAACACAACAGTAAATGCATAGCAAATCATCTCATACCACAATATTCACCACAAATGTATTACATAGATGACCGTAATCATGTATAGCAGCTCATACGGTACTAATTAGTGAAGCTCAAGAGAGAGGAGAGATACATAAGTTACCACCACAAACCCAAGTCCAAGGGGTGGACTACTCCCCCTTCATCATGGTGATGATGGTGGAGAAGATCGTGCTGTAGATGTTGATGATGAACACGCCGGAGGGGGGTGGAGCCCTCCGGAGGTGATTCCGGCGGCGTTTCCCCCCTCCGATCTTCTCCGGCGGCAGCCTTCTGTCTCTCTGTTTCGTGGTTTTGTGTTTCTCCGCCGCCTCCTCGCGAAACTCCTCGGGGGACTATTTTTATAGGTGTTTTTAGGTCAAAACCTAGTCGGTGGAGAAAAGATCAACGGCGGCGGAGCTCCGAGGCCCAAAATAGGTAGGCCCACGCGGCCAAGATTTTAGGCCGCGTGGGGCCCTCTCATTTCCAACTGGTTGGTCTTCTGGCCTTCACTTTGAGCCCATTGCGTTCGTCTCGAAAATTCTGAAGCGTGCTCTCTGACCTTGCCCTTTTTGGAGTCCCGAAGCTCCCGGAAAGTCTGAAACACTAAAAAAGACGTTTTCTGGAAAACAGGGTTAATTCCAAATAAATGGGAAAACTATGAAGTATTCCCAAAATCATTATAAAACATTGATATAACCCTTATATTATGCAAATATGATTGGAATATAAGTAAAATAATGCAAAGTTCATGTATGCATTTTACATGCATCAGTAGTCCACACCGACCCTCAGTTGATCCGCACGTACCACAAGCCATCTGCGTATGTGGCATGAAGGAGAAAAAGGAAATCAACAAATAAATAAGGTTAAACAAAAAAGGAAACCAACACTCAACCTTGTCGACTGTGGGATGAATGACAGAACCAAAGGGGAAAAAAGAGAGGGTATGTTGTTATGTAGAAGTAGAATGGATGAAAGCATATATATAGGTGCAAAAGAAGCATACACATAACTGCGCTCATACACTGAAAATGAATGAAAACAAAGGTTGCTGAAGCAATGATACAATGAAAAACAAGAAGCACTGACAAACTGAGACAATGTCTGCTGTGCATAGACACTGAATAACTGATACACTTAAACACTGAGACCTTGAGACACTGAAACACTGATTCGCTGTCAGAGAGACAGAGAAACACTTAAACAATGATACACTTAAACAATGAGACACTAAAACACTGACACACTTAAACAATGAGAAGACACTGAAACACTGATGCACTGAGATAAAGAAACAAGACTGAGACACTGAATCAATAAGAGAGAAGACAAAATCTCGTGGTTTCTGAATCAAGAGAGAGAGAGAGAGACTCAAACACTGAAACAATGAATAATAGATACACTGAAACAATGAACTAAAGATAGACTGAGATAAAAAGAGAGAGAGTAATAGAGAGAGAGAGAGAGACTAGAAACTAAACTGAGACTAGATAACTGATAACAGAGGCACTCACTTCAGGGAGGCACTGACTAAACTGAGAAACTGACACTGAAAACTGAGGCACTGACTAAATAGAGAGAGAGAGAGAGAGAGAGAGAGAGAGAGACTGAATCACTGAAACTGAGACAATAATACTGAAAACTGAGACACTGATGACTCACACTAAACTGAGACTAAAATAAATGAGAGAAAAGGGACAACACTGGCCTGTCGCTGTCGATCTTCTTCTTCGTCAAGCAAACACCCCCTCCCCCACACACCCCCAACGCCGTCGCCGGACACACCAGCGAAACAAAGGAACTCCAAAAAAGAAGAAGAAAGAAAACACCCAAGCCAGAAGGATATGGAGATTTGAAGATCTGAGAAAAGGAGAGGAAGCACGCAAAAAAGAACCTGAACAAGATGAACAGATTCTTCAAACCACCAGACAACAAAAGGACTGACCTAGGCCATCTTCAGGTGTCCCCCATCCAGGTTTGCTCTCTCCACTACTTGAGAAAACTGTTTCCATTTCAAAAAGTCCCAGGTTCCAGGTTCCCTAAAACCTTTGGAATCAAAACAGGGTCAGCTGGGATTGTTCCAGCAAGCTGGATGCGCAGAGGATCCACCACTGCAGACGCAGCACAGCTCCACCCTGCAGGTAACCTTCAGAAAACAAAACCTGCTAACTTCTACTGAATTTTAGATGCAGTAAAAGAAGAACCAAGGCATTTGGATGGAAAAAAAACTTACATATAACTAGATAGATATTACACGACAAAGACTGATAACATGAAGGTTTTTCCAGCATTATGGTAGATAGACCATCACAAATAACAAGACTCGACCACAGAACATAGAGAGAGTCCCATGCATTATCTAATCAAGCAATTGATAGAAAAAGGTTAAAGGGACAAACATTACATTGTCTACTAAAACCATTTTGGATTGGTGAGCCATCCCTACAACACATGAAAGACCATGCTCAAAGACTGAGGTCCAGTCCTCTTGAAAATGATCAACACAAGCAAACCGGGCACGAAGTTGCTTGATGTAACAAAAAAATCCCAGCCAGATGTGAACCTTATTCTTCCATCGGCACATATAGCGTACTCAGCTTGAATTAACATCCCACCATGTACAGAGAGAAAAGCATCACCAGAATCACCAAGATTCAGAGCTTCAGCAATGATCTTCGGGATCCTCTACAAAAAAATACAGTGCCCAAAAATAGAGACTGACGTATATTACAACACTGCTGGAAATATGTTAAAGCCAACTAGACAAAAAAGGTCCAACAAGTCAATAACTTACCATGTAGTTCCGATCGATGTCCGAGCTAGACAAGCAATGTAAAAACACACAATCTACATCACCACAACCATGCAGGATGGCATTGTATCTGTTTGCCTGTTCCTCGGTTAAGTGAAAATCGATACCTCCAGGGGTCATGTTTGGAGGATATAGAACTTCACAACAAAGAAAAGAGAGGGACCAGACGAAAAGATAACCATAAGACAAGAATTGAAAAAAACCGAATGAAAACAACCAAGATAAAATTGAAATGGAATGATACCGGCTAATGGTTTGCCGTTAGCTCCTTCAGGCCAGATTGGTATTGTATCGGGCGAACCCTGCATGTTGAACGCGATCTTGTATCCAGCGCGCATGCCAAACTGGGCAATGAAAGTCTTGTACTCAGAGCCACAAAGCAGTGTGGGTTGGCCTGATTTCTTTATAATGTTGAAACAATACTGCTGCCCACCAGGTGTTGCGACGTCTAAAATGTTCCCAGTCCCCTGGTTAAATGATTTCCTAACATGGCATGGCACAACCTATCGACAAAAAAAAGGAAATACATGAAAATCATGAGGTCTGATTGATCAAACCAACTTGAAAAACACAACGAAATGAATGCTGACCGAAAAAGACATGACAGTAAGGATGCAACTTACACAGAACTTGAAGAAATCGCTAGTAAGGTACACATAGAATGGGCTCCTTAAACTTAGTCGTAGTCCACACCGACCCTCAGTTGATCCGCACGTACCACAAGCCATCTGCCTATGTGGCATGAAGGAGAAAAAGGAAATCAACAAATAAATAAGGTTAAACAAAAAAGGAAACCAACACTCAACCTTGTCGACTGTGGGACGAATGACAGAACCAAAGGGGAAAAAAGAGAGGGTATGTTGTTATGTAGAAGTAGAATGGATGAAAGCATATATATAGGTGCAAAAGAAGCATACACATAACTGCGCTCATACACTGAAAATGAATGAAAACAAAGGTTGCTGAAGCAATGATACAATCAAAAACAAGAAGCACTGACAAACTGAGACAATGTGTACTGTGCATAGATACTGAATAACTGATACACTTAAACACTGAGACCCTGAGACACTGAAACACTGATTCGCTGTCAGAGAGACAGAGAAACACTTAAACAATGATACACTTAAACAATGAGACACTAAAACACTGACACACTTAAACAATGAGAAGACACTGAAACACTGATGCACTGAGATAAAGAAACAAGACTGAGACACTGAATCAATAAGAGAGAAGACAAAATCTCGTGGTTTCTGAATCAAGAGAGAGAGAGACTCAAACACTGAAACAATGAATAATAGATACACTGAAACAATGAACTAAAGATAGACTGAGATAAAAAGAGAGAGAGAGTAATAGAGAGAGAGAGAGAGAGAGAGAGAGAGACTAGAAACTAAACTGAGACTAGATAACTGATAACAGAGGCACTCACTTCAGGGAGGCACTGACTAAACTGAGAAACTGACACTGAAAATTGAGGCACTGACTAAACAGAGAGAGAGAGAGAGAGAGAGAGAGAGAGAGAGACTGAATCACTGAAACTGAGACAATAATACTGAAAACTGAGACACTGATGACTCACACTAAACTGAGACTAAAATAAATGAGAGAAAAGGGACAACACTGGCCTGTCGCTGTCGATCTTCTTCTTCGTCAAGCAAACACCCCTCCCCCACACACCCCCAACGCCGTCGCCGGACACACCAGCGAAACAAAGGAACTCCAAAAAAGAAGAAGAAAGAAAACACCCAAGCCAGAAGGATATGGAGATTTGAAGATCTGAGAAAAGGAGAGGAAGCACGCAAAAAAGAACCTGAACAAGATGAACAGATTCTTCAAACCACCAGACAACAAAAGGACTGACCTAGGCCATCTTCAGGTGTCCCCCATCCAGGTTTGCTCTCTCCACTACTTGAGAAAACTGTTTCCATTTCAAAAAGTCCCAGGTTCCAGGTTCCCTAAAACCTTTGGAATCAAAACAGGGTCAGCTGGGATTGTTCCAGCAAGCTGGATGCGCAGAGGATCCACCACTGCAGACGCAGCACAGCTCCACCCTGCAGGTAACCTTCAGAAAACAAAACCTGCTAACTTCTACTGAATTTTAGATGCAGTAAAAGAAGAACCAAGGCATTTGGATGGAAAAAAAACTTACATATAACTAGATAGATATTACACGACAAAGACTGATAACATGAAGGTTTTTCCAGCATTATGGTAGATAGACCATCACAAATAACAAGACTCGACCACAGAACATAGAGAGAGTCCCATGCATTATCTAATCAAGCAATTGATAGAAAAAGGTTAAAGGGACAAACATTACATTGTCTACTAAAACCATTTTGGATTGGTGAGCCATCCCTACAACACATGAAAGACCAT
The DNA here is from genome assembly GCA_947311845.1 of Poa pratensis. NCBI lineage: Eukaryota > Viridiplantae > Streptophyta > Magnoliopsida > Poales > Poaceae > Poa > Poa pratensis. The sequence continues at coordinate 35,928,759 of CAMZMU010000057.1, forward strand.
GCTCAAAGACTGAGGTCCAGTCCTCTTGAAAATGATCAACACAAGCAAACCGGGCACGAAGTTGCTTGATGTAACAAAAAAATCCCAGCCAGATGTGAACCTTATTCTTCCATCGGCACATATAGCGTACTCAGCTTGAATTAACATCCCACCATGTACAGAGAGAAAAGCATCACCAGAATCACCAAGATTCAGAGCTTCAGCAATGATCTTCGGGATCCTCTACAAAAAAATACAGTGCCCAAAAACAGAGACTGACGTATATTACAACACTGCTGGAAATATGTTAAAGCCAACTAGACAAAAAAGGTCCAACAAGTCAATAACTTACCATGTAGTTCCGATCGATGTCCGAGCTAGACAAGCAATGTAAAAACACACAATCTACATCACCACAACCATGCAGGATGGCATTGTATCTGTTTGCCTGTTCCTCGGTTAAGTGAAAATCGATACCTCCAGGGGTCATGTTTGGAGGATATAGAACTTCACAACAAAGAAAAGAGAGGGACCAGACGAAAAGATAACCATAAGACAAGAATTGAAAAAAAACCGAATGAAAACAACCAAGATAAAATTGAAATGGAATGATACCGGCTAATGGTTTGCCGTTAGCTCCTTCAGGCCAGATTGGTATTGTATCGGGCGAACCCTGCATGTTGAACGCGATCTTGTATCCAGCGCGCATGCCAAACTGGGCAATGAAAGTCTTGTACTCAGAGCCACAAAGCAGTGTGGGTTTGCCTGATTTCTTTATAATGTTGAAACAATACTGCTGCCCACCAGGTGTTGCGACGTCTAAAATGTTCCCAGTCCCCTGGTTAAATGATTTCCTAACATGGCATGGCACAACCTATCGACAAAAAAAAGGAAATACATGAAAATCATGAGGTCTGATTGATCAAACCAACTTGAAAAACACAACGAAATGAATGCTGACCGAAAAAGACATGACAGTAAGGATGCAACTTACACAGAACTTGAAGAAATCGCTAGTAAGGTACACATAGAATGGGCTCCTTAAACTTAGTCGTAGTCCACACCGACCCTCAGTTGATCCGCACGTACCACAAGCCATCTGCCTATGTGGCATGAAGGAGAAAAAGGAAATCAACAAATAAATAAGGTTAAACAAAAAAGGAAACCAACACTCAACCTTGTCGACTGTGGGACGAATGACAGAACCAAAGGGGAAAAAAGAGAGGGTATGTTGTTATGTAGAAGTAGAATGGATGAAAGCATATATATAGGTGCAAAAGAAGCATACACATAACTGCGCTCATACACTGAAAATGAATGAAAACAAAGGTTGCTGAAGCAATGATACAATCAAAAACAAGAAGCACTGACAAACTGAGACAATGTGTACTGTGCATAGATACTGAATAACTGATACACTTAAACACTGAGACCCTGAGACACTGAAACACTGATTCGCTGTCAGAGAGACAGAGAAACACTTAAACAATGATACACTTAAACAATGAGACACTAAAACACTGACACACTTAAACAATGAGAAGACACTGAAACACTGATGCACTGAGATAAAGAAACAAGACTGAGACACTGAATCAATAAGAGAGAAGACAAAATCTCGTGGTTTCTGAATCAAGAGAGAGAGAGAGACTCAAACACTGAAACAATGAATAATAGATACACTGAAACAATGAACTAAAGATAGACTGAGATAAAAAGAGAGAGAGAGTAATAGAGAGAGAGAGAGAGAGAGAGAGAGAGAGACTAGAAACTAAACTGAGACTAGATAACTGATAACAGAGGCACTCACTTCAGGGAGGCACTGACTAAACTGAGAAACTGACACTGAAAATTGAGGCACTGACTAAACAGAGAGAGAGAGAGAGAGAGAGAGAGAGAGAGAGACTGAATCACTGAAACTGAGACAATAATACTGAAAACTGAGACACTGATGACTCACACTAAACTGAGACTAAAATAAATGAGAGAAAAGGGACAACACTGGCCTGTCGCTGTCGATCTTCTTCTTCGTCAAGCAAACACCCCCTCCCCACACACCCCCAACGCCGTCGCCGGACACACCAGCGAAACAAAGGAACTCCAAAAAAGAAGAAGAAAGAAAACACCCAAGCCAGAAGGATATGGAGATTTGAAGATCTGAGAAAAGGAGAGGAAGCACGCAAAAAAGAACCTGAACAAGATGAACAGATTCTTCAAACCACCAGACAACAAAAGGACTGACCTAGGCCATCTTCAGGTGTCCCCCATCCAGGTTTGCTCTCTCCACTACTTGAGAAAACTGTTTCCATTTCAAAAAGTCCCAGGTTCCAGGTTCCCTAAAACCTTTGGAATCAAAACAGGGTCAGCTGGGATTGTTCCAGCAAGCTGGATGCGCAGAGGATCCACCACTGCAGACGCAGCACAGCTCCACCCTGCAGGTAACCTTCAGAAAACAAAACCTGCTAACTTCTACTGAATTTTAGATGCAGTAAAAGAAGAACCAAGGCATTTGGATGGAAAAAAAACTTACATATAACTAGATAGATATTACACGACAAAGACTGATAACATGAAGGTTTTTCCAGCATTATGGTAGATAGACCATCACAAATAACAAGACTCGACCACAGAACATAGAGAGAGTCCCATGCATTATCTAATCAAGCAATTGATAGAAAAAGGTTAAAGGGACAAACATTACATTGTCTACTAAAACCATTTTGGATTGGTGAGCCATCCCTACAACACATGAAAGACCATGCTCAAAGACTGAGGTCCAGTCCTCTTGAAAATGATCAACACAAGCAAACCGGGCACGAAGTTGCTTGATGTAACAAAAAAATCCCAGCCAGATGTGAACCTTATTCTTCCATCGGCACATATAGCGTACTCAGCTTGAATTAACATCCCACCATGTACAGAGAGAAAAGCATCACCAGAATCACCAAGATTCAGAGCTTCAGCAATGATCTTCGGGATCCTCTACAAAAAAATACAGTGCCCAAAAACAGAGACTGACGTATATTACAACACTGCTGGAAATATGTTAAAGCCAACTAGACAAAAAAGGTCCAACAAGTCAATAACTTACCATGTAGTTCCGATCGATGTCCGAGCTAGACAAGCAATGTAAAAACACACAATCTACATCACCACAACCATGCAGGATGGCATTGTATCTGTTTGCCTGTTCCTCGGTTAAGTGAAAATCGATACCTCCAGGGGTCATGTTTGGAGGATATAGAACTTCACAACAAAGAAAAGAGAGGGACCAGACGAAAAGATAACCATAAGACAAGAATTGAAAAAAACTGAATGAAAACAACCAAGATGAAATTGAAATGGAATGATACCGGCTAATGGTTCGCCATTAGCTCCTTCAGGCCAGATTGGTATTGTATCGGGCGAACCCTGCATGTTGAACGCGATCTTGTATCCAGCGCGCATGCCAAACTGGGCAATGAAAGTCTTGTACTCAGAGCCACAAAGCAGTGTGGGTTGGCCTGATTTCTTTATAATGTTGAAACAATACTGCTGCCCACCAGGTGTTGCGACGTCTAAAATGTTCCCAGTCCCCTGGTTAAATGATTTCCTAACATGGCATGGCACAACCTATCGACAAAAAAAAGGAAATACATGAAAATCATGAGGTCTGATTGATCAAACCAACTTGAAAAACACAACGCAAATGAAAGCTGACCGAAAAAGACATGACAGTAAGGATGCAACTTCCACAGAACTTGAAGAAATCGCTAGTAAGGTACACATAGAATGGGCTCCTTAAACTTAGTCGTAGTCCACACCGACCCTCAGTTGATCCGCACGTACCACAAGCCATCTGCGTATGTGGCATGAAGGAGAAAAAGGAAATCAACAAATAAATAAGGTTAAACAAAAAAGGAAACCAACACTCAACCTTGTCGACTGTGGGATGAATGACAGAACCAAAGGGGAAAAAAGAGAGGTTATGTTGTTATGTAGAAGTAGAATGGATGAAAGCATATATATAGGTGCAAAAGAAGCATACACATAACTGCGCTCATACACTGAAAATGAATGAAAACAAAGGTTGCTGAAGCAATGATACAATGAAAAACAAGAAGCACTGACAAACTGAGACAATGTGTACTGTGCATAGACACTGAATAACTGATACACTTAAACACTGAGACCCTGATACACTGAAACACTGATTCGCTGTCAGAGAGACAGAGAAACACTTAAACAATGATACACTTAAACAATGAGACACTAAAACACTGACACACTTAAACAATGAGAAGACACTGAAACACTGATGCACTGAGATAAAGAAACAAGACTGAGACACTGAATCAATAAGAGAGAAGACAAAATCTCGTGGTTTCTGAATCAAGAGAGAGAGAGAGAGACTCAAACACTGAAACAATGAATAATAGATACACTGAAACAATGAACTAAAGATAGACTGAGATAAAAAGAGAGAGAGTAATAGAGAGAGAGAGAGAGAGAGAGAGAGAGAGACTAGAAACTAAACTGAGACTAGATAACTGATAACAGAGGCACTCACTTCAGGGAGGCACTGACTAAACTGAGAAACTGACACTGAAAACTGAGACAAAACTGAGGCACTGACTAAACAGAGAGAGAGAGAGAGAGAGAGAGAGAGACACAATCACTGAAACTGAGACAATAATACTGAAAACTGAGACACTGATGACTCACACTAAACTGAGACTAAAATAAATGAGAGAAAACTGAGTACAGAGGCAATCAATTCAGGGAGGCACTGACACTATTAACTGAGCCTAAAATAAATGATAGAAAACTGAGGCACTGACAATAATGAGACACTGACAAAAATGAGAGAGAGAGAGAGAGAGAGAGAGAGACAGAGAGGACTGAATTGAGAGAGAGACTCAAAATAAATAGAGAGAGAGAGACTGAATAATAGAGATGGAAAAGGAAAAGAGAGAGAGAGATAGAGAAATAGACATAATGAAACTAAACTGTTCATGCATGTTTATTTTCGCAGGATGATGGTCGTGGATATACAAACGGCAGCCATGGACAGATGGACACATTTAGATGCGACGATATGCTATTCCAGGTAATTTCTCAACTAATATTACATACAACATATTTAATATAAAATTATAGTACTGTTCAACTAACAAATAACTCTAAAAATGCAGGACAATGATTTTACGTTCACAGGTTTGCTGACCGGGGAATTTGAGACAATGTATTCGTCACAACAATCATTATCTTCAATACAGGTACAAGTAAAATATGGGTAATCAAAAGAAGAACTACTCACTCACAAAAATCGTGACACAAAAAGAACACAATCAACTATAGGAGAGTAAAATTTCGGTTTACTCAAAACGATTTCGCAAATGCAGATTGATCGTGCACAGGAGAATAACTCAAAATCAAGCTTCCTACAGGAAATGATTGGAAACTACAACAACCAAAGCGAAGACTATACACAGGTGATGATATACACATTACCAACAAAAATATTGTCAAGAGGAACCTTGTTCAAACAAAAAATATGTAACCATTATTCTTATGCAGGGGAATGAGTACTTACAGGCAACACCAAGTACAAGCGGACGACACATAACTTGGGATGATGACCCATGGGCAGAAAATTTGTTTCAAAACATGGAGCTTGACGAGGTAAACTTCTCATATCACTTCAAAGCAAAAAAAAAAAAGAGACATTACTTAAAACTGAACATGAAAATGTGTTGTATCTTATAAACAACAGATGACTACTGCAAGCAATATTGAGCACAATGATGGGGAAAAACAACAAACAGTAACTGATGATTGTTCAGAACAAGTAACCACAACAAGAACAGAAGGTGCAGAGGAAGAAAAACAGATATGTGAAGAAGATGTCTAAAACTTCCTGGAAAATGAAGAATCAAACTCCCAGGGCCAGAATGACTACACAATAGACAAAGAGATGATACCAGAAGTTGGGAAGCAATTTGAAACTAGAGAGAAAGCTCAAGTCTTCTTTAACATGTATGCTTTTGCAATTGGATTCTCTGTTACTGTGGTGTCGGCTGCCAGGACAACAAGCAAGAAGAGAAACCGAGAGGTGATCAGAGTTACTATGAAATGCAACAAGTATGCTAGGGCCCCAGCACAAGAAAAAGAAGATGTGGAAGTACAAAGGCAAACTACTGTTATTGACAGAACTGGATGCAAGGTTGAGATGATAATAAGTGAGAAAGAAGGTACTTGGCGCATCACAAACCTCTGTCTCGACCATAATCATGCTTTAAGCCCACAAAGCAGGTTCTTCAGGTCACATATCTACATGACAAATGAGGAAAAGGCAATGATAAGATCGCTGAGACAAGCTAACATAACAAGCAAAATTGTATCAGTGCTGCCGTATTTGAGAGGGGGGCCAGAAAACACACCATACAACAGGAAAAAGGTGAGCAACTATGGAACAATAATTAACAGGGAACTCAAGAACAGCGATGTGACGCAAGTTACGGAGTATTTCAAAAAGAAGCGAGCTGAAAACGAGAGCTTCTATTATTCATTTCAGGTGGACAAAAATAACAAGGTGAAGAGCGTTTTCTGGGCAGATGGAAAATCAAAAAAGCTTCTATGAAATTTGTGGGGACTACATTAGTTTTGACACAACATTTCTCACAAACAAATATAACCTTCCGTTTGCTCCAATAGTTGGTGTCTCCCCACATGGACACACCTACCTATTTCCTTGTGCTCTAATTGTCAATGAGGGGGCTGATGCATTCAAGTGGGTCTTCCGAGAATTCATTTATGCTATGGGTGGGAAACACCCTCAAGCAATAATTACAGACCAAGACCGAGGAATGCAGGTTGCAATAAGTGAGGTGTTTCCACACACGGTTCACAAATCTTGTTTGTATCATGTGAAGAGTAAGGTAGAACAGAAAGCAGGCAGGACATTCCAAGTTAATGAGGGGCTATTTGAAGAGTTTCAGGACATAGTTGATAACTCTCTAACAGATCAAGAGTTTGAGACACCGTGGCAGCAAATGATAGCAGACTATGATGTGGGACACATTGAATATTTCCAAACAATATGGAAGAGCAGAAAAAGGTGGGTGCCAGTTTATTTCAAGAAGGATTTCTTCCCATTTTTGCAGACAACAGCAAGGAGTGAAGGAACAAACTCACTGTTCAAAAAGGGTGTTGGAGCACAATATAGCATGACAAGTTTCCTACGGGAATATCAGAGAATCATGGACACGATTCATGCCAGAGAGAATGAGAGTGACCACAATGCAATACACAAGAAAGTGCCACCCAAAAAGTTCAAAACTAAGTACTACTTCGAGATACAAGCGCATGATTTATACAACCTATCTATATTCAGGAGATTTCAGAGAGTCCTAACTGATGTCACAAGACTTCGGGTTAGAGAAGATGATCCAGGGAAGCTGTACCTGGTATTTCAAGCACCAAATTATCCAATCAAAGAGCACAGACCAAGGAACTATGTGGTCCAAGTTGACTTGGAGAAAGAAGAGTATCAAATATATCATTGACAGATGGCGCAAAAAGTATAAGAAGCTGAATCCTTTACCTGTGCCAACAAAACTAGCTGACAATGATACACTCCGGTACAATCTGCTTGCACGTAGGATGGTGACAACAGCTTCCAAAGGAGCAACACATCAGAGAAAATACGAGTACTTGCAAGGATAAAGGGACAGGGTTGACAGGGGACTGGAAGAAATTGACAAGGAGCTTCAAGCAGAAATGAAAAAACAAGACGCTGAAACCAGAACAATAGCAAACTTCGCAAACTCAACAAATGCAGATGGAAATAACTCAACGATAGAACTGCTAGACCCAGATGATGCGCACACAAAAGGAAGGCCACGATTGATGACCATCGTTGAAGCTATAAAGGCAGGGAGATTTTACAAATGCAGCCACTGCAAGGAATACGGGCACACTATAAGAAAATGCACCAACCGAGACAAGGTGTACAACCATCCACCCCCTAGGAGGACTCGCAAAAGGAAGATGGATGGTCCAGGTGAGTGTGAACTTTTATCAAAATTATGAACTGATCCCTTACAAAAACAAAATTCATTTATTGAAGAAACAAAACAGAAATGCTGACACCGTATATAATTGATGACCAGGCACAATAAACGCAGCACCGCCCAAAGCCAAGACTCAGGCAAAAAGACCTCCGTTGGCAAAGAAGAACAAAAAAGGAAACAGCAAGAATCAACAAGACAACACCATGCATGCACCCGTGCCCGTACAAGGTCCAGTAGAGATGCCGGGACTGCAAAGCTGAAACATAACCTACTGCAGAAAAACAGACCCAAATTTTGGAGAAAGCATGGATGGAATTTATTTGTTGTGTCTCTTAGTAATGCTTGTAGCTCTGAAATATGCTATTTACAATACTGCTTGTAACTCTGATAGTCTGATTATTCAAAGAAACAGGGGAATAAGGAGTTATTCTTTGACACATAACAAGTATTCTCCCTAGTTTTCAAAAAAAAGACAGGTAGTGCAAAATGTTTGTATGACACCGTGACAAAAGAAGCTACAGACACTGTCATGCGAGCTCAACCTTCCCGCAAACAATTGTTCAAGTATACAAACGTGCCAACCAAAGGGCAAAAAGAAAAAAAGAAAAAAGATCAGTCATCGCCATGCGCGAGTAGCGCTCCAGAAGAAAACATCTCCTCTCGAAAATCACAAACTTGTTCCACCTTGGCTGCGACAGCGATCATATTCACCCCTGTGAATAAAAACAACAAACCAAAAAAGGGTGAGTAAAAAGCTGCAGTCTGCCTGAACTTGCTCATGAAAAAAGAATGAATGGAAAAATATACCACTAAAAGCTACAAAACAGACAATTACCAAGGCATAAAACTCAGTAACCAAGCTCAGATCAACTTGGTTCTTCGCGTAGAAATAGAGCTTGTTTGCGTACAAGATTCTTATATTGAGTACATCCTGATAAGAGAAAAGGCTTCGAGTGTCGACATCAGCTCTCCAAGTCTCCATTAATTTTATCATGAACACTCCGCAATCTTTCCTATTTACAACAACACATGGCCTTAAGAAACACAAAAAAAGGCGACAAAAAGATACTAAGGTTGATATTCTTACCCAGGCCTTTGCTTAGGTACTGCAGGATACACTACATCAAACTCTTGGAAGTTGTGATTCGGGCTGATGATCAACTCCCACAAACGAATGAAGTTTTCTACCTGAAAATCAAAAACAATGAACCGATTTCAGAGAAGCTTAGTGTGAATTAAAAAATAAAGTAAAAATGCAAGAACAAAACACTAACCATACGGTTCTTTATTGGTACATGCCATGCTGAATTCTCATCATAGTATGAGTCCAAGAATGCAAACAGTTTTTCATCGAAATCAACAGCAAAAGCAAACCAATGACCAGTGTTCACAATAGGGAAGAACAACTACAAAAGAAAAGAACAGATAAAACACGTAAGAATAAAGTGATTGATAAACATATCAAGGGTGTGAAAAATGCTACGCTGTAATAACAAACAACATGTTCAGGTATCAAAACAATAATAATAAAAAAAGCGGTTACCTTATTATCTCTGTGACCTAGTTTTCTCCCCTTACTTGCACTCGCTGCACCTTCAAAAGATACACGAACAGTGGCCTCTTGCTGCGCCCCGTTATATTTCAGAATAGCATCCTAGATTACAAGAGAGAAATTTGAGGAAAAAGGTATATGTGACCAAGTAAAGAACAAAGCTAAAACATCAGCACAAACAAACGAGTGCTAAAACCTTGAAAAAAGGATGGATAAAATGGTACAAACCCCGATATTAGGAAAGAAGTAATGCCTCCCGGATTTTGATGGGTGTCGTTCTTCAAAGAACACACGGCAGAAACAAGGGATTATGAAATTGTCTACCTCGCCATTAGGCATCAACGACTCACCCAGAGACTTGTAGCTGCAGTGAACTTTTGGGTACTCAATACCAGAATCCCTACAGAAAACACAAATGAATTAACACCCACCCACACGGCGCATAGTAATACAAAAAATATGAACAATAGCACGTACAAGGGCAACATATAGCTTTCAACGACATCAACAAAAAACATAATGTTAAAAAACATGACGAAAACAAAGTGAGAAGAACAGATGGTCATACCTTGCATTAGAGCTGTGTGCTAGCTCAACGATTGCAGAATAATGAATGATATCCTCATCAGATACAGGAAATCTGGGATTAGACTGCAAAGGAGGGGTCTGCCCAGTCATAAGCCAATTAACAAACTGTACTTCGCCCGCAGTCGGCGTTTTGGGACATTCTGAGCATCATTGGTAACTGCTTCAGCATGAGCACCATGAACATTATCATGGGAAGTCGACGCACCATTCACATCCTGCTGATTGGGCTGATTGGGCATCAACAAGTTGTTGTAGACAATGTCTGCCTCCTTTGACATCTCAGAACACCTCCTCTGAAACTGATTAGAGCCAACTAGATGAATACCACCATCTGTCGCATTCTACACGAAAAGGGAAACAACATAAAACTGATGAAAAATAACAACTCAGTGAGAGAGGGTCGAAAAAAAGATATGAAGGTCATACTTACCACTAATGGCTTAGGTGAAAAATCAGCCATCTTAATTGGAGCTATTTTTGATCCATGTTTCTGAATAGCTTGAAGCCGATTTAACTTGAAGATTTCAGCATGTGGATATAGAACATGAAAACACAGATTCAGAAAAAGAAAAAGCACGAAGTTAGAACAAAAAACATAATCAAAACTGAAAAGCACAACTAACATTCATGGTAAAAAAAGAGAAAGGACAACTAACCTTCGTGACTGGGGAGTCCGGCACATCTACCACAGGAATTGTTCCTTTCCCTGTAGCTGAAATAGACCTGCGATTTAAAATGTTTTGTTCATCTTCTTCTGACATCATTTGGCAATTCCTAGGCTTCACCTTCCGTAGCGGGGGCATTGCAGGGGCTGGTGGATAAATGCAAGCAAAAACTATTCAGAGAAACTAGAAACTAGATAAATGCATTGCAGGGGCTGGTGGATAACTACATGCCATAAATGCAAGCAAAAACTAGATACCTGTCGGATGAGTTTGACCCTCCACAACTTTGGTTATCACACACTCGGGGGTGACTGCGCGGGGATAAAAAAAGAAAAAAAGGGATCAATGATATAACTGAAAAAACAGCAAGCACGAGAGATAGAGCGCATTTTCAGAAAAACATCTTAGAAAAAGAGAAGAAGTATAAATACCTGGGTCAGGAGTTCTCTTAGCTCCAGACACGCTTGGTTTATCAGCATCCTGGGCAGTGGGCCAAAACTTCTGCTGAAGCTCTTTGGACTCAACTCTAAAAGTTGCGCGCTTCACATTGTTGTCTGTGACCTGCAACAGTAGACACAAAAAACAATGGAAGATTTATATCAGACTCATATATACAACAAAATCAAAAAAGGGAGAACCATAGTGCAAAAAACTAGTTGAGACTGATCATACAACGAAGTGTGGCTGCTTATCAATGCTTCGATCAGCTTCCCTCTGGTTTGCTACTACTTTATCGTGCATGATGCTGGACTTGCCAAGAAATTCAAGAACATTTTGAACTAAGACTTCCAACTTCCTCTTACTGCTTGAAGACTTAGTTGACAGAAATTTATCACCAATTCTGATGATACCATCTATTACCTACAGCACAAAAAGAATATTGAAAGATGGCACTGGAATGAAGAGACTCAACAATAAAAAAGGCCTGCAAACTGAGCTAACAAACTAATAAAACGTACATCAGGCTGCAATGAGCTAACAAAATCTTCTCTCGCTTTGATCCTGAAGTCATGAGACAATGGAGACAACACAGGAGAGACTCTACAAGATCCATTTCCTTGAGAAGAACCCGAAACCTGCAAGAAAAAAAGGATATAAAAATAGGGTAAATATATAGCTGAAAGTGAAATATAAATCGAGTTCCATAATACCCACTCCAACTAAGAAACATACATGTCCAACAAAAAAAGAAAGGAAAACATACACTGGGGTGGTGGCCAGCAGTCCTAATTTCCCTTTCTATAAGAGTCTTCTTCCCAAACTGATGTCGACTTTTTCGATCAAGTTCAGAGAAAACATGAATCATATCTCCCTTCCATACCAAAACCCTGGGAGTAATGTGACAGACATTCTTTATGCCAAAGTCCAAAGAATCGAGATAACGGACCTGGCAAAAAAGAGATGACACATAAATATGAAGATATAGAGTACCAAAAAAGGTATAGACATTCGATCAAACAAGAGGCAGGATGCTCACGTACCACTGGAACATAGATGCAACATACAGGAGACTTCAACCTTCTACCTTTTGATTTAGCAAACAATCTGAACTCATTCAAGCTAATGAGACAGTGAGAATAGACAAGCTGGCTGAAGTCATACCCTCTAGCAGCAGCAGGATCCTTTAGAATTGAAAGGTACTTGATGTTGACAGGATAACTCAACTCAGGGCAGAGAAAACAAGAAATGGCCACCGACATAAAACACACAAAGACCTCAAGCTCGCTTAACGGATCCGGACCAATGAGCTTGTTGCCAAAGAAGGTTATGTGGGCAACTCTGGCAACTTGAAGAGTGACAGGATAAAAGCCGTGCCGTCCTCACAGTCAGATGGAACCTCCAGCCCTCCTATAGGCAATCCTAGGACAATGCGAAACGTGTCCTTGGATATACTGATAGGCTTCCCGCAAACAGTGATCTGAGAGCATACTGGGTCAACACACTCTGCAACCCACCTACAGAAATCCGAAGGAAGATCCGGACAATCAAACAACAGCAAACACCCAAACCCAAACTTCTGGATAATAGCTCTTTGTTCAGGGGTCAACTTCTTCAGAACATGCAAAAAGTACTTCAAGCCAAATCTGCTAAATGCACTCCTGTCAACACCATCTAGAGTCCCAGACTTTTCAACAGCGTTGAGTTTCTTCTTCTTAAGCTGCAAAGGAAATGAGTAGGAAAAATGTAAGATATACATAATCCATTGGATTGCTTGAACACAACACAACAAACTGAAAAAAAAGAGCAACAAATGAAGTGCTAACCTCATTGCTCCCCAATGTATCCTGGCAAAAGTCAGAAAAGTTCCTCTTCACGCTTTCCAAAGACTGCAGCCCATGGAAAAGAAAAAAGTTGTCAAACTACATCCAGCCACCAAAAAGAAAAAATGCAAACCTGTGATGACTGAAAAAAGTAATGGAAAAAGGTAAGCACACCTGCTTCATGAAGAACCCAAACAATGCATCGTCTAGATCCGTGTTTCTTCTTCCATGGGATATAGGCTGAAAGAAACCAAAACCAGTTAGAAGCATAACGGCACAGTGTTTATCACAACAACAAAAAAACCCTAAATGACAAAACATACATCACGGTGACCGGGCGGACTGGACCCTTCACTATGATCCACATCATCATCCCCATGGTCAGTGCGTAAACGCTGAGATCTGCACAACCACAAAAAAAAGGACATAAGATTATAATCAGGGCATGCACAAATCAAAAAACATAACAACATAAGATACTGAACCTCCTAACACAAAAAAACAACAATCCCTTCTACATTAACCATATCCATACCTACACATGGCACTGCTCCTGTTTGTGAAATGGTCATATTACAGTAGCAAGAGAACATTTGGTTGTGTCCACCAAATCAGCATATGGAATTGGTTGAGCTAATGAACTACTCCAGAACAAATCAGAGACTGAAAAAACCATGTAACAAAAAACAACCATGCCGCCTACATTATCCAAACACCATAGCTGCGCATGTCATTGCTCCAACAAAAATTGAAGTTCACCAGCTAAAAGGAACACACACGGGTACGATCATATTACAAGTAGAACGTTGGGGTGGTGCCACCAGACTACAGACTATGGGATTGGTTCTGCTGATGAACCAATTCGAAGAACAATCCAACAAAAACATCAGCCGCTGGATCCAACAAACATAGAACTGAACCTCCACAAAACATATTAGCAGATTCAACACCAAAATAATAGAGAGAGATCACCCCTACTCCACCTACGGACAAAGCTACTCATCGATGTCACGAGCTAGCTGCGCGAGGTAAGGGATTCATGCAAGCTTCCTCTTACTCGTCGCCGCCGACAGTAGTCAGATCCACCGCAAACCCCATCCACCTCGGCGCCACTACGACACAAAATACAACCACCGGCAACACCCCCTACTCGTCGCCGCCGCTGGAGCTAGCTGCGCTAGTTCAAAATAGAGACGCTCCTAAAAGGACGGCACCTCAAATCAACCCCCCACACCGCCACAACCACATCCGCCTCCGGCGAAGATCGAGCACACGATGCGCACAAAAACAAACGCCGGAGCTCACAAACTGCCGGCGAACAGAGGTAGCAAGGGCTGAGTACCTGTCTAGACGCCGGCGACGATTCCGTCCTCCGCGGTTCTCCGGCATAACGGCGGCAGCAGGCGCCGGCGAGCAGAGGATTTGGTTCCTCTGTTCCGCCGCTCCCCTTCTCTCTCGCGAGGACAGAGACACGCGTACGTTGAATGAGTAAAAAATTCAAAAAAAGCCTCCTCCACCGACGGGTACCGCACGCCTCACCGGGGGAAGATAAGGACGGATACCGCACCCAAAACCCGGAACCCGACCCGTTAACAACGTCACAGAGAACATGCACGCGCCAGCTCGCGCCAGCGCGCAGCACGGATCTTGGCGCGCATCGGACGGACGAAAAAACGACTGACGATGAAATCTGTTTCAGTCGACTGAAACAGAGCAAATCCCATCACTAGGGAACCCAGCGGACCGTGACGTGATGACAAGTGTCAGCTTTTCCCTTCACGCGGTCCCCCGTGGGTACTTGCATATGCGACAAGTGGCAGCACGAGAGAGTTTTAGTGGGATTTCTGCTTCTCCGTACGGTGGGTTGCATGTGCATTTATTTTGAGATTCGTTTTTAAAAAATGAAATATCTTGAGAACCGTTTATCCAAATTACGAACCGTTTTCACTTTTGAGCTCCTCGCGTCAAGATCTTCAAAACTAGATCCCATGTTGATAGGTTTCGACGAACTTTTTTTTTTGTACAGCCGGTTATGTATAGTTGTACAACCTGTGTCTGTATAGTTGTACAACCTGTGTCTGTACAAACTGTGTCTGCGAAGTTGTACAACATGTGCCTGTGTAGTTGTACAACATGTGTCTGTACAACACGTGTATGTCTAGTTGTACAACATGTGTCTATGTAATTGTACAACCTGTGTATGTACAATCTGTGTCTGTCTAATTGTACAACATTTATTATATTGTTGGACAACATGCGTCTGTGTAGTTGTAAAATCTATTAGTTGTACAACCTGTGTCTATTTAGTTGTACAACTTGTATCTGTTTAGTTGTACAACTTTGTACACTATCATGTTTTGTACTTCCAATTATGTGTACTTTGTACAACTTTTTTTTTATAGTCGTATTTCCAGATCTGTGCAGTTTGTACACCGGTGGAACGGAGGGAATATTAATTATGTGTAATGTGTACACCCGATGTCCATCCATAAAGGAAAAACTGTCGCGCCGCTCCGATCGATCGTACACGGGAGGCTTCTTCCAGGCTTCACTGGGCTTGGCTTCGTACGAGCATGCAAAGGTCCGCGTGCTTGTGTACAACGTGACCGCTCGCCTCGTACACGGCACGGGAGGCTTCCCCGCGTACGCCCAGGGGGCCTCGTGCGAGCGAGCGTACGCCGCCAGGCCAAAACGACGTAGGCAAAACGAATTTTGCTTCGCCCATTACACAACGCTCGGAAGCCGACACGTGGAAGCCTCTGGCATCGCTGCGTACACGAAATCGACCTTCGGGAAGGCTTCCCTTCGCGTAGCGATACCCGTTTTCAGCTCATGCTGGCAGCCTGGGTGAACGAAATCCTTTGTGCATTAGTAGCTGCTGCAGCCCAGTCATCAGGCCCATAAGCTGCTCCAGGCCTCCAGTGCTTCAAAACAATCAGGAAAATATTCGTAAAAGGATCATCGTTAAAAATCAAAGACTCAAAGCAGTAAGCATATAGCTTGCTGAAAAGAAAAAGAAAAACAGAACGCGCATAAATGTATAGCAGAAAAATGTTTTACCTACACCTTTCTACTATCCAGGTCGTCACTGAAATGTGACTTCATGTATAGCAGGTGAAACTGTTTATCATGTGACCAGGCTCGGATTGATTTGGCTTTGGCGGCCTTTCCAGCTCGTAGAGGATCGTTCCCCTGCACTTACCTCGGTCTCCCTCTTCACTTTGCTCGGCTTAAGACCACCAATTTCCAGCCCCTCATCGACAAAATTGGTGCTCGCCTAGCTGGATGGAAAGGAAAGCACTTCACAAGGGCCGGCAGGGTGGTTCTTGCCAGATCGGTTCTCTCTTCCATGGTCACATATTACCTCACCATCTTCATCCTCCCCAAGTGGGTCCTCCGGCGTATAGACAAGCTAAGAAGAAACTTCATTTGGATGGAAGGTAGTGCAGACCCGGGCACGACCAGCCACCCCTTGGTTAATTGGCCAACAGTGTGCCGCCCCCTCAACCCTGGCGGTTTGGGTGTGCTGGACTTGGAGAAGTTTGGGAGGGCCCTCCGGCTGCGCTGGCCATGGTTGGCATGGACTGAGGCTTCTCGCCCATGGCTGGGTGCTCGGCTGCCGGTTTCGGTATCCGACATGGCGCTATTTCGAGCATCTACACACATCACCCTTGGAGACGGTGACAAAGCTTCTTTTTGGCATGACTCTTGGCATGAAGCCGGCCCATTCAAGCTACGCTTCCCTGGCCTATTCTCCATAGCCACAAGAAAATTCAAATCGGTCACGAAGGAGTTAGAAAACAGGAATTGGATTCGGGCACTTCAACACATCTCGACGACGGCGGAGTTGTCGAGCTTCATTCAGTTGTGGAACATTATTCAGACTGTCCATCTTACACAACAGCCCGATTCCATCACGTGGCGATGGACAACCTCTGGAGTATACACGGCGGCGTCGGCATACAAATGCCAACTGATTGGCTCTAGCACCATTTGACTCTCAGAAAATCTGGAAGGCGCACGCGGAGCCGAAGTGCAAATTTTTTGCTTGGCTGGTGGCGCACGGCAAGATCCGCACAGCTGATATCCTCGCAGCACGAGGCTGGCCGCATAGCCCCATCTGCAAACTGTGCCACATCCACCCCGAGACGGCCCAACACTTGATCCATGACTGCTCTTTCGCGGTGCTGACCCGGGACTTGGTTTTCACGGAGCTGGGCTTTCCCGTGGCCACGCAGACGGCACCACGGCCTGCAGCTTTCGAGGCATGGTGGGAAGACTACATCGCGGCGATGCCGGCGGACAAAAGATGCAAAGCGAGTGGCATCGTCATCTCACTAGTAGGAATGTGCTTATAGCCACGAGCCTACCACTGGCGGACGGCACTTGGCGTCCGCCAGCGGTATTACCGCTGGCGGGCGGTTTCGAGCGCCCGCCACTGGTGCTACACGTACCGCTGGCGGACGTCCCACGGTGCACGCCAGTGGTAGTTGCAGGCAGGTGCGAGGAAGCGGTGCTAACTACCGCTGGCGGACGGCATCAGTGCCCGCCAGCGGTAGTAAACTTACTGCTGGCGGACGGTGTATGGTGCCCGCCAGTGGTAGTTGCCTCGGCTGGGCCCAAAAACTAGCAAATTACCGCTGGCGGGCATCATACACCGTTTGCCAGCGGTAAGTAGAATACCGCTGGCGGGCACGCTACACCGTCCGCCAGGGGTAACTTGGCATGTAAATTCATATAACTAGGAAAATAATATTTATAAAAATAATTTGTAAAATTCCTTCGGAACCATTGCTTCCTATACAAAGACATACCTATTTGTCGAATATGAGAACTTTATCACAAACTATGTCGTGGGAATTGTCATAACTTGGTCATTTGGCTTGAAACTTATATATGTTTATACGTGATAGACATTTTTGTGAAGAATTTTTTTGAACAATTTTTCCAAAATCAAGTTTATCATTTTTCATAACAACTAGTACACATAAAAGGACTTCATGCCAGAAGATATGTTTTTTGAGGGTTTTTTCACTTTATTTGATTTTTTTTTTAAACAGTCAAAATGGCCACCATGATCACTATTCATTGAAAGAGGTCAAAGTTTCTAAAACTATCGATATTTCTATGATAATTCATAATACTTGGGGATTATCGATCCATTGCTTAACTAATACAAAAGAAAGATAAAACAATGTTAGCATTAGCAGAATAATTCAAAGTAGGGAACATTATTAATTTTCCTCACTTTATACAAAAGCAGCATTGATCAAATATGCAAAATTATAGTATCACTCATAAATCTTTATTTAATCCAGTTACATAGCTCGGGTCCATTTTTAATTAACCCCAATACATCACGAATAATATCACTAATACATCTCCTCTCCCATGCATGCATGAACCTCTCAAACTAACTTTGACCGGGTCCTGAGCCGCGGGGTGCTGAGCCGCGGGCGCTGCGCATCCAAAGACTAGGAACCCTCATAGGGGCATAGCTCACGTGAGGAGGAACCCTCTGAAGAAACGACCAGGTACTGTTATACTGCCTATCCAACAAGTACATGTAGCGACGGACGTGCTTGTCCTCCTCCCTGATACGGCGACGTACCACCTCCTCGGGGGCCGGCTCCCTCTGCACCGAGCGTGGCCCACGCGACTGCCACCAAAGAAGATCCGGGTCGACGACGTCACCCGGATTCCTCACCAAGCTACGCGTCCCGGAAGGTAGCACCTCCCAGTGCCAGCCCGGCGAAGCCTAGTCGCGGACATCGCCCGTCTCGTTCAACAGGGACATCGTCGCCGAGAACAATAAACTAAAAACACAATTTTTATAAGACGTAAGCAAAATATTTACACTAACACCTAAGCAAAATGTTTACACTTAGCAAATTAAATCTACCTAACAAATATTTACACAAGGAATAAGAAAACACAAGCCTCGGCCAACTAATAAAAATTCTATAGCATTTTCCTAACAGAGGGAGAGGGCAACACACCTTGGGGAGGGGAGAGGGAGGGGAGGTCCACGGCGGTTTGGAAGATCGAGTGCGGCGTCGGCGCGGAGGAGGGCTGGCTCGGGCGGCGCCTGGCGCGGAGGAGGGCGTCGAGCGGCGCGGAGGACGCCAGGCTTGGGATCTAGATCTAGTCCCTGGACTAGTCTATTTATAGAAGCAAAATATAAAAGAAAAAAAAAAAGACCTTACCGCTGGCGGGCGGAACACACTGTCCGCCAGCGGTATAAAAAAATAAACAAAAAATAAAAACCTTATCCCCTCCCTCTCCCACCAACCCCACCTTATCCCCTCCCTCTCCCACCCCGCGCGCGGCCGCCCTCCCCACCCACCCCACCCACGCGCCGCCGCCGCGCGCCGCCCCCGCCCACTCAC
Organism: Poa pratensis; assembly: GCA_947311845.1. NCBI lineage: Eukaryota > Viridiplantae > Streptophyta > Magnoliopsida > Poales > Poaceae > Poa > Poa pratensis. The sequence continues at coordinate 35,948,247 of CAMZMU010000057.1, forward strand.
CCGCGCGCGGCCTCTCTCCCACCCGGCCACCCACCCACGCGCCGCCGCCGCCGCCCCCCACCGCGCGCCACCCACCGCGCGCCCACGCCGCCCCGCCCACGGCCGGCGCGCCCACGCCGCCCCAAACTTCCACGTCCACGGCCGGCGCGCCGCACGCGTCGACGCCGCGCCCACGCCACCGTCGCCGGCCCCGAGCGCCCCCCGCACCTCAGCCCGCCGCCCGGCCAAGGTAAGCTAGCACCCACCCCTCCTCTCCTCCTAGCTAGCACCCACAAGGTGTTTGTGGGTTTGCCCACCCCAATATTTTTAGAAAATAGGGTTTCAAATTAGAAACTAGGGTTGCAAATGCGGTTTTTTGGCTGCAAATGCGGCTTTGTGGCTGCGAATGTTGCCGGCAAATCATAAATAGGGTTTCTATATATGAAACGTTTGCAGGTACCCCTAGAGATTGCCAGAATGTTGATTAACTTCCATTCCGGCAAATTTGGGTACTCATATGTCCTATTTTTAGCCAAAGTCATGCCGAAATTTCTCGTGAATTTTGGCATGACTTTGGCCAAAATGTTGTTATGTTTTGTATTCTTCTTACACTGCCGATGATTAAAATTCTTACATTTTTTATTTGCCTTGTATAGAGCATGGCGCCACGCCGCTGCTCCATGAGCGGGTTCATTGGCGTCCGTCACCGCCCATCTGGCCGCTGGTCCGCGGAGATCACCGTGGACGGCCATCGTTGGTATATGGGGACCTTCGCCACGGCGGAGCTCGCCGCGCGCGCGTTCGACGTGGCAGCCTGGAGGTTTGGACGGCCGCGTGCTGAGCTCAACTTCCCTGACGTTGAGTCCCGGGAGGAGACTGAGTTCCTCGCGCCGCCGATGGAGATCGTCGATGTAGACGAGGCGCGGCGTAACCGCCGCCAGGGGATGGCTCGCCACGCTGCCGAGATCGATGAGTGGCGGATGGACACGCTGCGCCGCGACCGCCCCGATCTGGTGCAGGCGGAGCTGGAATTCTACGCCTCGAGGAACAAGAAGAGGCAGGCGAGCTCCGACGCTGGACCCTCCACTGCAGCGCCGCCGTGCCAGAAGACCGGCGCCGATTCGTCTTCGGACCTCTCGAGCATCTGGGATGATAGCTCGGACTCATCCGACTTCGATTTCGGACCTCCTTGAGTAGTTTAGGTTAATTTCAAGTTAGCTTAAGTGATGAACTAATGCATGTTGTTTAGCCTATCAAAGTTTAGCGTTTGGCGGACGGTTTACCATCCCGAAGGATCCCTCCATGTTATTCTACATGACAACAGTGTGTTGCCTGACTATTTAATTAACTAGCATGCCTATCTCTAGTTTCAAAGTTGTATTCTCTAGAATGCCGATGATTAAAATGTTGTGACACAATGTGATCCAGGGGCAGGGCTAGCGAGCCTTGTGATATGCACGAGTACACACATCTCGTGCATCCTACTTGGCTCGTTGGCTCCGTCCCTCAAGCCTGTGTGTCACTTGTAAGTATGAGGCATCATTCTTGTTTATAGTTTTGTATTCTCTAGAATGCCGATGATTAAAATGTTGTGACCCACTACGTGATACCCTCAAGCTTCGTTGAGCCTTGTGATATGCACAAGTATAAGTTGTGTGCATCCTACTTGGCTCGATGAAGCTTTGAGGGTTGCTTGTGTGTGTCCAATCTAAATATGAGGCATGCATGCTTTTGAGTTTACCCTAATTTATTTTTTTACATTGCCGATGATTCAAATGAGATGGCACTATATGTTATTCAGAGGTGGTGTGAGTGAGACCTGTAATATGCAAGAATACAAATCTTCTGCATCCTATTGGCTCACTCACACCATCTCTGAATCTGTGTGTCGATCCAATCTATGTATGAGGCATGCTTTTGAGTTTACCCTACTTCATTTTTTTACAATGCCGATGATTAAAATGATGTGGCGCACTATATGATATCCTGATAGTTTGTTGAACCTTGTATCATGCACACATACAAGTTGTGTGCCTCCTACTTGGTTCAACAAGGTTATCAGGATTCCTTGTGTGTTTCAAATAATATTATAAATATGAGGCATAGTTTTTTTTAATCTTGTTTTGTCTAAGTCTTACAATGCCGATGATTAAAATGAGCTGACACTATGTTATTCAGGGGTGGTGTAAGTGAGACTTGTAAAATGCAAGAATATAGAGCTTCTGCATCCTACTGGTTTCGCTTACTCCATCCTGAATTTATGTGTCCAATCTAGTATATGAGGCATGATTTTGAGTTGGCTTAGTTTATTTGTGTCTACTTTGCTTATTTCTGCACGACATGTGAACAATTTAGTTGCCTAACATTTTTATTTGCCTTTTGTGTATACAGATGAAGAAGTGGGAGAGTACCTAATAAGGAGGCGGAAGATAGGGACTTGAAACCAATGAAAGAGAGCAAGAACCGGATGATCGAAACCAACTTCATCGCCCCCTCTCTTAGACATTGTGGTTCTCTATCTTCTGTGATGTATTTGTGTATGACAACTTTTGGTATAACTTGGCTACTATGGTTTGTAATGCATGTGATGATGAACTAATGTATTTGTGTATGACAATTTGGTCATTTGTATGTGGTATTGTCTATATTCCTATTGTTTTGGTCGCCCGTACCTGAATATACTGTATTTATACTGGATATACTGCTGGAATATGATTTTCTGCAAAAAAAAAATTAATACACGAAATAATACCGCTGGCGGACACAATTGCTTACCGCTGGCGGACAGAGCACCCATAACCCCAAACCAGCCACCAGAACCGCTGGCAGGCGTGGTGGATACCGCTGGCGGACACCCTGCCCGCCATCGCTGTAGCAACTACCGCTGGCGTGCGCTTTTGTTGCCCGCCAGCGGCAACAGCCCTTACCGCTGGCGGACGGCCCGCCCGCCAGCGGTATTTGTTACCACTGGCGTAGTCATCGCTGGCGGGCGCCTGCCTGCCAGCGGTAGCACATTTCCGTCCGCCGGCGGTAGGGGTTTCCTTACTAGTGTCTATACCATTTGGGGAATTTGGAAGGAACGGAACCGGAGAGTCTTCACAAACATTGCACTACAAGTGCCGGAGGTGGTCCATATGATCAGGGTTGAGATTGCGCAGCGCGCTCTCGCCTTTTCCGATGATCCTGGCGACTTCACACCGCCGTAGTTCTAGCCCTGGCTAGCTTCTTGGCTTTGGCCTTTTTTGTTTTTCGCCCTTTGGGGCTCTGTAAATACTCTTCTACCTAATCGAATGGCAATACGACTGCTTTATACCTAAAAAAACTGTTTATCATGTTTCTGCCTTTTCAATTACTTCAGAAAACAGCAAACACGTCGACCGGCTCGAGTTCCGGGTCAGGGGTGATGATTTGTCATCTTAGATTTGTCCAGCTGGCCAAGCATTTTAATGTCAACTTCTGGGAAATTATGCACCACTTATTAGGGAATATATGACCCAGATTGCATGAGGAACTGACAGTGGGCCTAAGAATCTCAGTTTGGCATAGAGAAATGTCTTCTAATCAGTGCACCGTCCATTGACCTCGATTTTCCAACAGAAAACTAGTTGCAGACAGAGCTCTTCCTCCTTCCTTCATCAACAAGACGGAAGACCAGCATCTCCATGGCCGAACCTGTGCTTGCTTCTGCGATCCATGGCTTAGGCTCCCTGCTTAGCAGCAGGGTAACCGACCATGGCCGGCACTTCTGGGCCGTTGGTCGCGATGTCGGCTGGCTCCGTGATGAACTCCAAAGCATGCAGCTCTTCCTTCACGAGATGGAGGTTAGCAGCATTGCGGGTAGCGTGGCCACAGATGCATGGATTGACCAGATGAGGGACATCATGCTTGACTCGGAGGACACCGTTGACATCTTCGACGCCAGTCAGGTAAAAGGTTGGTGTGTTCTTGGTAAGCTGAGATCACGGCACGACGTCGGTACTCGGATCAGGCGCATCCGGGCTCAGCTGATTGACATCTCTCGTCGCCGATTGGACTATGCGGTTGAAAGACCAATAGAGTCTAGTGATAAATGGAATCATGGTCTTTTAGCCTCATGTCGTATGATTCATGACAAAGATGTTGTAGGTCTGAATGGAGATCTGGATGTGTTGCTTCAACATATCTTGGATGGAGGCTTGGAACTAAGTGTCATATCCTTGGTCGGAATGGGAGGTGTTGGGAAGACCACACTTGCCAAGAAACTGTACACTAACCCGGATGTGAAGAAACATTTCGACCGCTGCTCGTGGATCTATGTGTCAAAAACGATGGAGCTGCGTGGTGTCCTCTGCGAGATGGTAAAGGATCTGATGAGGATCCCTTCTGCGGAGGCGAGCTCTCTCGGAGAGAAGCAGCTTCAAGAATTGCTCTTGAGTGGCCTTAACAGTAAAAAGTTTCTGCTTGTGTTTGATGATGTGTGGGACAGAGGACTATGGGAAATCATCAAGCTAGTACTGCCCGGAAATTGCAGTGGTAGCCGAGTGCTTGTGACGACCCGTAACGCCATCGTGGCTGGCTCAATTGTGGGTGCAAAGAGCAATGTACACCGGGTTCAGACATTGTCATTTGAAGATTCCTGGAATTTGTTTTGTAAAAAGGCATTTTTGCAAGATGGAATATGCCCGGATGGTCTAAAGGAAACAGCCAAGGACATTGTGAAGAAATGTGTCGGTTTGCCCCTTCATTGTTTCTGCAGGGAGCATGATGTCCGGGAAAGAGCAAATAGATACTGAATGGAAAAGTGTCCTGGCAAGCATTCAGAAGGATCTAAGCGACGGTCAAATGGGAATTCAGCTGACGCTCCTCTTAAGTTATAGGGACCTCCCGCACCCTTTGAAGCCATGTTTTATGCTGCTCTCTGTCATCCCATATGACTCACATATCTCCAGGAAGAAACTAATTCGGCTATGGATTGCCGAAGGATTTGTGAAACAAAAAGCTGATGAGACGCTTGAAATTACTGCAGAGAAGTACCTTATGGAGCTCATCAACAGAAGTATGATAGAAGTAGCAACAGCAAGTAGCAGCGGGAGAGTAAAAGCATGCAGAGTTCATGATCTTCTTCACGATCTTGCCATCTTGTTGTCTGAAAATGAGAAATTTTCAATTGTCTGCGCTGATAAAGGTGCAAGTGTTAGTGCACGGCGCATATCATTGCAAACACCGCATGTATCCTTCGGCAAGGAATGCAAGAAAAGATTGCAATCAGTTTTCATGTTCAGCAACAGTGCACCATCTGCAATTAAATGCAATGTTATTGCAAGGAGCTTTGGTCTAGTCAGAATTTTGGATTTTGAAGATGGTAATGTCCTAAAGCTTCCAAAGGAGATAGGAGGATTACTTCACTTGAGGTACCTTGGACTAAGGGGAACAAAGTTGAAGAAGCTCCCAAGAACATTGCAAAACCTCCATCACTTGCAAACTCTTGATATCAGGAAGACTGAGATAAAGAGAATCGCGTTTCAAATCAAATGTTTAAGAAGTCTACGACATCTAGAGATGAAACAAGATGACCAAAGCATTCATATCCCTATAGGACTATCCCAGCTTGACAAACTGCAGATATTAACTGGTTTTCGAGCAAGTTGAAGCAGTGTAATAAGAGGTGGGTTCAAGCCTTTGCCTGTGTGTATACATGATGCTTGTTTACTGGATAAGCCTAATTTCATGCATGCTTGTTTAGTGCAGAAGCTTCTGCCTGTTTATCTAATTACTTTTCGTTCTATCTTGCAAGCTATAAAGCAACCAGACATCACCAACCTAATTACCACCAGTCCAACCACCTCCAGATCATCCACGACAAGGATGGGAAAGAAGAGTCAATTTTTGGTAAGAGCAATGTAATGGTTACCCTATTAATTCGATCCCTTACATCAGTAACTGTCTGAAGGTCTGAACTTATTGTGGTGGTTTCTATGCGAACTGCCAACTGCATTGGTTGTCAACTAGCGGTGTTGGTCTGTTATTTTTGTTGCAATGTTTTGGCATGTGATCTCTGACACTTGGTTGGTTGTCAACTAGCCGTGTCATGGTGGTCTGTTATTTTTGTTGCAATGATTTGGCATGGTGATGCCTGCCAACTGCATATGTTTTCTGCTCAATTTGCTAGATTGTTGTGATATTAAACTTGCGATGACCCATGTGCAGTAGGGTTGTTTATGTGGTTTGAATATGTTATCTGAATATGTTGCTTTTCTGTCAGTTTGATCTATGGATGTGTGTCAATCTGCTAAGTGAAATGTAGTCATATAATCTTAATAACTTGGTTTAGTTTTTGTGTCTGCTGTTAGTCCACCTTACATAATAACTAGGTTTAAATGAAAATAAAACATGGTAGCATACCTTGGCTATTTTTAAATGAAAATAAAACCTGCTAGCATACCTTAGCTGCTAGTGTTGTCTTGCTATTTCCATGCATTTCAACATACATTTAATGGTAATTATTTTATTATCTAAAGAGGCACCTCTCACCAAGTACGAGAAGCTTAGGGCTAGAAACATGATGAGAAACAACCACAGGTTACAGTCCTCGCAGCATTAGGGTCATTTCTTAGGATGAGAAGTGAAGGTGATGAAGTTAGCGGAGTGACCAACAATGACACTGCAAGCTCAGACTATAACCCTAAAGAAGATGAAGATAATGATGGGGAGGAAGTTGACGACAGTGTTGTTGGGGATATACCAAGTGGGGGTAACCTTGACATGGATCAATCCGGCTTGGTGGAGGTGACCTGACATTGGCGGCCCAGCAAGCTGACGACAAGGAAGATGGCGGCCGGCAAGGGAGAAGGTTCTAGACGAATCCAACTATGCCCACAAGACCAAGATGGAAGGCGGCAACTCTGCCGACTACAGATAGGACTCTATTTACTTGCCGGTTAAGTCTTTCCTTGTAAGCCCTAGGTCTGGCCGCCTTTATAAGCCAGCCTACGGGCAGCCTTTAGGAAAAGATATAGATCATCTCATACACTCATTGTAACCTGTAACACGGCTATTGCCATTATAGTGAGTTATAGCAGCACGTAGGGTCTCGCCACCGCTGCGAGATCCGAAGCTGGGTAAACTGCCGTGTTCAATCCCGACCTCGACGACGTCCACCTTCTACCACACGATTCACCCTCGGCTAGCAGGTCCCCGTCTCCTATCCAAGATGCCGATATGACAACAGTTGGCGCCCACCGTGGGGCATAAGGCGTCAGGCGTCATGTTCCGGACAGGATCATCTTCATCGACAAGATTGCATCTGGCTGGCACGTCTGCTCCGGCACGATCAACGCCTCGGCCAGATCGCATCTACAGACTTCACCGTCAACAACGACGGCCAGATCTCATCTGGCCGGCTCGTTCGCCCTAGTCGGCAACTTTATCAACAACGGCCGCCTTGCGTGCATGGCCTCGTCTGATTCAATCTGTCAACCGCCTGCTATTGCTTGCCTGATATAGCAACATCAGCACGGATCAAAAATTCACCAAAACCCATGATCGGCACAAATTTTGAAGTCCGAACGCGATGCCGCGCTACAAGCTGCTTCCACGCAGACAGCTCCCATCGCGATGCCCTGGGACCTTGGCAGCAAAGTTGTCCCTCACGTCGCTGTCGGATGTCAGGAGCCGTCATCCGCTGAAACGTGTCAGGAACGAATCTGTTTCGGTCCAGGGAAGGAAAACGTGATCCGGCTAGCTACAATGTCGAAGATCAGTTTCACATGAGGCTAGCTGGGTTGCCGATTTGATTAATCTACTCCTGTACGTACAGCATAGGAACAAGTCCCAACGCCCAAGGAAAGCAACGCCCAAGTTGTTAATCCAACTACTGGTTGATGCAATCAACGAAGAGATGAGGTGCTGGCTACTACTAGTTGTACGTGCAAAAATATTGAAATAACAGCCATTACTTGATCCGTCAAGAGAGCTATCCGGTTATACGGATATCTCGAGCAAAAATATATCAACGCATCAGACCCGCCGCCGCGAATACGTCGTCGCTGTCGTTGCTTACTAATTGTCACGTTCCGGTTTAATTACTAATGTGACAAGACGACTTGCCAGCGTACACGTCGACATGTCGCTCCGGCTTAATTGCCATCATGGGCGACTCATGTCGTCAAATCTCGTCGTGTCAATGATGCCAGTGGGACGTCGCCATCATTGCATCCGGCTTGGATGAAATTCATCGTCAATTACGCCACGTTCGGTTTCGTTCCGATGTCCGACTTTGGCGGATTCGTCACCACCTTCGTTGTCGCGTTCCGGCTTAATTGCTAACGCGGCACACGCCTCTCCGGCGTATTTACCGTCGCTTTCCGACGTGGCACGACGTCTTTCCGGCATACTTGTTGGCCGATCGCCCAAACCTGGCCAGTTTGGGAAGACATCGATCGATGCAAAAACAACCTACGTATGCAAGGAACAACACACATGCATGGATTATTCGTCCAGAGCGCTAATCTCATGCATGTTAATTTAAGTGGGAATCAGCATCTCACATATGCTTAAGCGTGACAATTTATGTCAGAGAACCTACTCATTGTCGCGTTTCCGGCTTAAATGCCAACGTGACGAGCCCGACACGCCGTCTTTCGGCTGAATCGCCGTATTCCGGCGCACTCACCATCGTCGCCGCGTCCCGGCTCAATTGCCGTCACGGCCTACTCATCGTCGCCTATTCGTCAAGCACGGCGCAACCAACAAGTTATAGCATGCAACATAAGAGGAGAACAAGGAAGCAGCCGCCTACATCCCGGGGCTGCCGCCTACATTCTGGGGGTTGTCGCCTATATCCCGGGGGCTCCCGCCTACATCCTGGGGGCTCTCTTCTTCAGTCTGGGGACTGCCGTCTTCCACCTCGACTTCCTCCACGACATCAACGTCAGCAAACATCAAAAAGATAAGTTCTTTATAACATTTAATTAATCATATGCTCATGAAATAAAAGTTTATGGCTTGCTCTTTCTGCTTTGAGATCATGTCGTCTTTTGTCTTTTCATATGATCATATTCTTTTAGTATCAAAGTTACCCAAAATCTGCTCTGTGCTAAGTGGTTCAAACTTTTTATACTTGCCGCCTCTGGGATAAAAATAAGCAATCATTTTGCACCGCCTAATATCCTTATTCTGACTGCTTATATGTGGGTTGCCTAGTAGTATGTCGTTGGCACCAACATGCCGGATTTGGTTTCTGAGTCTAAACTATCTGGTACTAGCCCTGGTTGGCTCAGCTAAAGTAACTGTGCTGCGGTACCGCCAACATACAAAAAGCTAAGCATATAGGCCAGATAAATATTAAGGCGGGCCATATAAAATTCACAACCCATAAGTTTTGCTCAAAAAAACTACCGGCTCAGGCCTTATAATTGTTCAGCTTACATTAAAAGTACATCTTAATGCAGCTATGTTTACTGTGCAGGATAATTGACACACGGGGGCTGCAGTCGCAGCATTTTCATCAAATGCTCGAGGCGCCTTTTCGTCAAGGCGGCACAAACCTCGACAACTACAGCCATTCGATCTACAACGCCACAAGTTCTTCTGAGCATCGAGCTGACTTTCAAGTACGTCGACTCAACACTCGGGGGCTGCAGATAGGCGGATCAAGAAAAACTCTGGGCAACGAAGCCCGGGGGATCGACAACACCCTTGCCGGAAATTCGGGGGCTCGACATCGACACCTCCCTCGCACGATACTTGGGGGCTGCATTACTTGCAGCTTTGTCATCAGCGACACGGCCGCCTCCGTGGCACGGCCGCCTTGTTTTTAGCGACGCAGCCGCCTCCGTGGCATGGCCGCCTTGTCGTCAGCGACATGGCCGCCATCATCGCGCCCGGTTTAAATGAATGCATCACCAGATTGTTAGCTGTTGTTTTCAATCGCCCAAACCTGGCCAGTTTGGGAAGACATCGATTGGTACAAAACAATAAAGCTCCATCTTCTGGCTTAATTGCTAACGTGGTACGGCCGCTTTGTCGTTAGCGACACGGCCGCCACCATCGCCTCCGTGGCACGGCAGAAATGCCATCATGACGTCGCTCCATCTCTCCTTGAGTTCAAACTGTCGTGGACCAAGGGTGACATGGACACGACAACTATTGACTTAACTAGTCAAATTGACAAGACCTCACCTGGAAGATTCCTGACAGGAGGTCAGGCCGTCTTTCCCATGTGTTGGTCGAAGGCAGCGTCACTCCGGCTTTATTTAGATGGACTACCGCCTACCTTTTTACTTCGGAATGCTTCAAGCTCTTCAGCTGCCTACATTCAAGAAACAAGACGGACATCGCTCAAGACGAAGACGGCAACTGGAGAACTTAAACATTTCCTGGGCTAATGTTGGGGATATACCAAGTGGGGTTATCCTTGACATGGCTCAATCCGGCTTGGTGGAGGTGGCCTGACATTGGCGGCCCAGAAAGCTGACGACAAGGAAGATGGCGGCCGGCAAGGGAGAAGGTTCTAGACGAAGCCCACCAGGCCCACGAGACCAAGATGGAAGGCGGCAACTCTGCCGACTAGGGATAGGACTCTATTTACTTGTCGGTTAAGTCTTTCCTTGTAAGCCCTACGTCTGGCCGCCTTTATAAGCCAGCCTACGGGCAACCTTTAGGAAAAGATATAGATCATCTCATACACTCATTGTAACTTGTAACACGGTTATTGCCATTATAGTGAGTTATAGCAGCACGTAGGGTCTCGCCACCGCTACGAGATCCGAAGCTGGGTAAACTGCCGTGTTCAATCCCGACCTCGATGACGTCCACCTTCTACCCCATGATTCACCCTCGGCTAGCAGGACCCCATCTCGTATCCAAGATGCCGATACGACGACAAGTGTAGTGGAGAAGCTTGTTGTTAAGGTGTGCAAATTCTTTCTTGTTTGGGATGTGTGGGAGTACTTTGCTTGCTTGCTTCCTTGTTTTTTAACTTCATCTTGTGCTCACACAGTTTTCTTTTGTTCTAATTAATGCTGCTATCCTTGTTGTTTATATGTTGTGCTCACACAGACTTCTAGGAGGAAGAAGGCTGCTGTTAAGAAGACAACCAAGAGGAGGAGGAGCTTGGAGTCATCTACCACAACGCCTCCTGGAAGGGCGCCTTCTGGAAGGGTGATGGCTGATCCTCCAGCCAGTTCAAAGAGAATGTTGGAAACTGTGGAACCTGTCCCTGGAAGAGTCACAAGACAGAAATCAATGATGACTGAGGCGACCAACTAGCAAGAGAGCTTGCTGCACAAGGAGTTGCAAGTGGATGTCGAATTTCAATCCACGGATGAAGGGAGACCAGTCCGCATGGCTGAAGGAAGCACTGTCAGCATGGACCTCAGCCGTGTGGACAGGGATGATGTCTTCTCTGAACAACCAGAGCTGCTTTTGCGTGATGAAGGCAAGTTCATCTAGTAATGCTCTTTTTTACTACTGCATTTTATAAATGTAGGCAATTCATCTATGCACAGGTTTTACTTCTTACTTATGATGTCAATTTCAATTTCAGAGATAGGTCCCCTGTTCAAGCCTAAAGATAGAAGGGGAGCCGGTCTTGAAAGGATAACCAGGGGCATGGGTAAGCTATCAGTCGAAATTGCTGAAGGGATGAAGCGCCCAGAGAAGCCTGTGGTGGCTGCGAAACTTGCTAGTGAGTGTGGAATGAATGCAAGGCAATTCACACCAGTGCTGCCACACTTCAAGGAATACAAAAAGGACAATGTTCTAGTGAAGGATTATCTTGGAAAAGTTGCTGTAAGTACTTGTTTCGTAGCTTATTTTGTTTGCAGGATGGTTGGAAACTATGGCAGTCTGTTGTAATTCAGAATTTGACATAGTCTTTGTGAATTTAGTGTGCAAATTTAGTGTGCTTCTGCCAATTATATAAGTTCAAGATTCACATTTGGTTCTAGTTACACACCTATGTTAGCTTTGCTTTATGACAATGTCATGTTCTTCTTCACATCACCATATCTTAATTATATTTCTTATTAACTTAAATTGGTAGAATATCATATAAACATGAAAGATGATGCGAAACAATGTCAATCAGTTGTAATTTAGAATTTCATTGTGTCTTTGTTAATTCTTCAGTGAAACAAATGTCTTTATTCCTGTTATTTCATTGTTGCTTGGCTGATGATGAATTTCTCTACTTCTCATTGTAGGCTAATTTTGACATGGACATGGACAAGAAGGTCAATCAGGGTGTGTGCATTGATATGCTACAGAAAGTATCCAAGAACAGACGCCACTACATGAAAAAGAAGTATTTTGACCCCGTACCAGCGAATCAGGTCAGCATCAAGTCCCCTGTGCCAAATATGAAGGATAATGAATGGCAAGATCTGGTCAAGTTGTGGTCTACCCCAAAGCACAAGGTATGCATTCTTCTTTGATGCATATTTGTGGCATCAAGTTCCTGGTTTATCTTATGCACATGATATGCTAGTGCTAGAAAATGCTGAAAGTCTGTGTTTATTGTAGAAAACCTGTCTGTCGAATGTGGAGAATCGAAAAAAGTCGTGTTCCAACAGAAAACTGGTTCGAGGTCATACGTGGGCACACATTTATGCCAAAGTAAGTAATTTCTGCCTAGAGAGCTTCTAGTTTAATTCTAGTTGAGTTGCATTTTTATTGGCGTTGAATAACATTTTTTATTCTCCTTGAAAAACATTTCAGAAGGAAGAACGGAAGGGTGAGGAGCTCACCGCGATTGACAAGTTCAAGGTCACCCAGCACAGCAAGAAACATGGGTTTTCGGAGCCAGCTCGGATTTCCATAGTAAGTCACTCCTGCTGGGACCTAAGGTCTCCTATGTTACTTGCTTTGCTGTTGCTGTATGAAAATTCAGTGATGTGCTTCTTCTTCTGATGGCATTGCTAAAACCAAATTGAATTATGTTACTTGATGGTATCTGCTTGCATGCTTGACATAGTATTGTTCCATTTAGTATGTCTGTAAGGTGATGGCATTGCTAAAACCAATGTTACTTGATGGCATTGCTAAAAACAATCTTGACATAGTTACTTGATGCACTTGACATAGTTACTTGATGGCATTGCTAAAACCAAGTTGAACATTCATAATTGTTCCATCTAGTATGTCTGTAAGTTGTGAAATTGGTCATTCCTGCTACTAATGTGCAATGATATGCCAGGCTGAGATGGAAAGAAGGAAGGACTTGCCAGTACCAGATGGTGAAGAGCCAAAATCTGACGTTCAGATTGTCGATGAAGTCCTCAATGGGGAAGTGAAGCAAAGTACCTTCTTGATGAACATTGGACTCGAGTCATCTAAGAAGACCAGCAAAGCCAGCGCTGTCGTTGTTGCTCATGTGCATGATCTTGAGGAGAAGCTGGAAAGATCTGAACTTCAAGCTGAAGCAATGCGAGAAGAGATGGCTGCGACGAAGCAGAAGTCTGAAACTGAACAAGCTTCCCACGACAAATAGTATGAGATGCTGCGCAAGAAGACAGAAGAACAAGATGCGAAGTATGCTCAGTTGTTTGCTCTCCTTGGAGCTACTGCTAACTAGCATCACAGAGAAGCTAGCTGAGCTGTGAATCTTTTGGTCCATTTTGATGCATTTTTGGTGGATGAACCTGCTGGTTGATGCATTTTGAGGCCTGAACCTGTGAAGCTTGGGCAGTTTAATCTGCTGCTAGATTTTGCTAAGTTATGTTAACCTGTGATGTGAACTTGCTGAGATGTACTACATGTTTATGTGAACCTGTGCTGCTAAGTTTAATCTGATAAGACATGTGCTTTCCTGTGCTGAAATGAATATGAATTTCAACTGGTGCTAAGATGAATTTGAATTTAAGTTTGAATATGAATTTGAATTTGAATTTGAGTTGGATTTGAGTTTGAATTTGAATTTGTGCTGGGATGTATACAGGATATTAATTCGTCCAAAATTCCAAAAATGGACCGCAAAAAGGCCGAGTTCTAACAAAACTGTGGACCGTTAAAAGGCCGAGGCCCAAACAAGAAATGGGCTGTAAAAAGGCTGAGGCCCAGGAAATGAACACTAAATAAATGAGCCGCAAAATGGCTACGGCCCATGAAGTAAAAGGCCAAATAGCTGGGCTCGACCCATCTTGTTGTCGAATTTGCTGAGAAAAAAAAAAGTTAAATGGGCTGACATATTGGGCTAGGCCCATTTAGAGGGCTAAATTGGACCGGGCTGATTCTGATTTACGACCATTTCATTTGGTCACAATTTTGCCACGTCAGCTCTGCCACGTTGGATCTGACGTGGACTGGCCAGATTGGTAGTGACCAAAACAATTGGTCATAAAATTTGTGACCTTTGTTTTTGGTCACAATCGTCTATGACCAATCCCCATAAAAGGTCACAAACTGCCATTAGTGACGCTCATCTTTTGACCAATCGTTTTTCGTCACAAAAAGGTCATAAATGACAGTTTATGACCATTTCTGTGACCAATATCGAGGGTCACAAGTTAGCATATTTCTTGTAGTGAGTTGGGATGCTATCTTGTGCATGATGAGACAAATGAATATGTCTTTTGATGATGCTTTGATGACAACCAGGTCACTGCCTATGCCAAAGGTGACCCCTCCAATTGAAATCCTTGATGCACTATGAATATACCAGATTTGGAGGATAATGATATGCTGAGAGTTTATGGGAAATTGATCGTCAATGAGCACTTGTTTGAAACACTAATGGCGCTCCCCGAGGGGTTAAGGAAGCCTTGGCTCTTGACCTTGGATTGATGGACCAAATTCATGTTTGGTTAATTTATGAACTACTACGTACTTTGTTGTTTGTGGATTGTCCATTTGTGCTATGTGTAAAGAGACATAAACCACCCACTTGTGCTATTTGTAGAGACAAAATTATCATCCACGTGTTGTTTGTGCTTGAATACTCTTTATTTATACTTGTGTTATTGTTGTGACTTATATTTTAATGTTATTATGTGTGTAATATAATATATCAATATTCAAATATACACATATTATTTTTTGCATACATGTACAAACAACTGACTTCCCGATTGGCGCCACGGAAAGGCAGAACTGAAAAGAGCGATGGATTCGGGCATAACTAGCAGGATTATGACCCTAGCTAGCGTCCAGCTAGGCGCCTTCCATTGTACGTGCCCTTAGCCGCCTAGCAAATTTAGTTGCTTGAGCGTGTCCAAGCTGCCTGGCGGCGCGCCGGACAATACACGTAAAATTTCTAGGATCGCCAGCTAATATTTGAATCCTAAGTTTACTAATCAGTCATGCAAACAATGTGCTTAGGGCATGTACAATGGTTGATAAGACGGTCTTATCTTAGATGTGCCAATTAATTTAGATATGACAATAAAAACATGACAATGGTTGATAAGATGGTCTTGTCTTTGAGAACCAACCTGTGGTTGCATGGTTAGCAGGGTGGTTGTACCCCTAGCCTATCAAAGTTTTTTAACGCTGGTGTTTCTCATTTAAGCGGAATATTATTTAGTGGGAGGCGACGTTCCCGTCGACAGCAAGTCGCCCGTGGTGACTTCGTTAATCACAAGACCTGATCCGCTGGCTCAGTATTTCGGAGGTGCTCATAGGGTAGGGTGTACGTGTGTGCGTTCATAGGGGTGGGTGTATGCACGTGTATGTGAATGTCTGCGTATTTACCGTGTTTCGCAAAAAAAAAGATGGTCTTGTCTTTAGTAACCAGATATCCTAAAAACTGGTGAGATATATTGTTGCTAAGAGTGATCTCTTAGCTAAGATAAGACAAACCTCTTTTTTTGTTTCTCTCTCCTCTAGCTCAGCAGTTATCCTACGTGACATTGTTAAAGATAAGACCATTATACGTGCCCTTAGCCCATCCAGGACTCGCCGTCCCGGCCAAGTCTGCAACCGTGTCCCTAGTCAAAGATACTCCCTCCAGAAAAAAACAGTCAAAGACACCATGCTGCTCATTGACCCGTGGTCAACGCTCCGGAAGACAGGATGACAGCCGTCACTTGCAACTTGATTTGCCTACCCTTGCTTGCCAGACACCAAAATCACGACGTTAACTAATGTCGTAACTTCTTAGCTGTGTCTGCCTCAGTTGAGGCCCGCGTGCTTCGATGGTGCTGACCGCTACGAGCGACGGTAGCTAGCTGCCGGGCCGACGAGGACGTCGATCGCCGAGAGAGACGTAGATACTCGGCCGGTGCACCCTATTCCCCGGCCGGCATCAACCTTGTTCCCGCATGATCCGGATCAAACATTGGGCTCCATCCGATCGATGCCGATAAGGCCGTCGCGTCAAAAGCTTCTCCGCGCTCGTGCATGCTTTGATCGATATAAGTACATGCAAAATGTGCATGCATGCATGCTGTTGGATTGACCCGGCATCTATCCATCATTCCATGCATCTAGATGAGTTTGGGATGATCTATCTCTATCATTAGTTGGCTAGGACCGAGCTGAGTGTATCATCAGGTCAGGTCAGGGTGGCACCTCGATCGGGCCACTTGAGGATGGTACCCAATGGTAGTAGCGTTTGCCACTGCCTTTGGCTGGCAGTCCGATCTGATCTGGCCGGGCCACCTACTTGCCGACATAGATCGACAGAACCCCCGCATCATATCCTTGCCGTAACTGGCCACGGATCGACTTGTGTTGTGCAAGCATATATGTCTACTTTGTGCATATCCATGAGAGCAGTAGCCCGGGATCGACTTTCATCGAAAGACAGGATATGCAGGAGCATAATCCGATGGCACATGCGATCGTCCGTCCGTCCAATGGGATCATCAAGAGCGAGATCGATTGGATGGATCGAGCGATACGATGCCAGTTTCGATATTCGGCCGCTGTGTGCTGCGATTTGCTTTTGTTGGATCGGAGCGGAGGCCTTATCTCTGCCCATTTCGGAGTACATGCAGTTCCCGATAGGGATCGATCCAACCAATTGCTTGGAGGAACCATGGATCGATCATGTCCGTGCATGCCACGCCAAAAGGCTCAACAGGCCGGGATGACCTTTTGAAAGTACAAAGGAAGATTTGGCAGCACAAATATATGGTGCTGGCCGCAACAATGCACACCTGACAACACTCGCTGCACATATGCATATTTTATGTCTCGCCTTCCGTCGATCGATTCTCTAGAAGAAAGCGCGCGATCTCGTGCCGTCGCTCTCGCGGCACGAACTGAGTTCCCCATTGGCGCCACGGAAAGGCGGAACTGAAAAGACCATGGTGTTTTGCTGCGCGTATCGAGACTGACATCGAGCGACGGATCGATGAACGCACACGCACAGGATCGATCTCCACAGATCAGCTAGTGCGCTGCTCCAGCTGCTGCTAGTGGGGGTGGTGGAACTGAACTAATTAACGAGATCGATCGGCTGGCGAGGGAGTGAGTGATCGCGGCTCGAGTGGCGAGTTTTGTTTCTGACGCGCGTACCCGTGTGACTGGATAGATGATCTTGGGGGTCATAATAGGCCGCCCGTTGTCTGCTCTTGTTTGGCAAAGAATCAAAGTGCTGCGTACCGGAGAATAGTAAAGCATGTATTTTTCCCAATGAAGGTGTGTGGAAGTAACCTAACAAGTATATGCTACTCACAATTGTAGGAATGGGTGCATCTAATAATTACTGCAAACATCATTACTTCTCCTGAAAGCTGAAACTACACACTTTCATACAGTTCACTATATTGTGCGCAAGATATTGTTCACTGTGGTGAATCTAAAAAATATTGTTCACTGTGACACAATCAGACATGTGAAAGGTTGCATGACATGTCCAGTTGATCCCTCTCAGTGAGATCACATCTCTAGAGCAAGTTTTTCTCTTAAAACGACGGCATCTAGGGCGTTGAAGTGAACAGAAACTGCACAGAGAGAACGCATCCGTGCACACTTCCATACAGTCCATTGGTTTCAGCACAAGGCATGATAGTAAAACATGGCGAAACTTGCACCGGACATATCCAGTTGAGGCCTCACAAATTCACAATCACATCGACAATGGGTTTCTTCAAAATGACGACATCTATAGGAGTTGAAGTGTACATAAACTGCACAGAGAGAACGCATCCGACAGGAACACAACCCTGCAAATCCCTTCTGCCGTCCTGCGTTCCTGAATCTTATCTTCAGGGACGTTCGTGTATCGGCGAGGCTAACTAATGCAGACATGCACCGGCTAAATCACCGTCCTTGTTAGTTAAAAACACGATAGGATCGTCGAACGCACCGCTCGCTCATGTGGTCGTCTCTGATTCGTGGAATTTAGGTTGTACCGACCGCCAGATTGGCACTATAGTTCGTCCACCCTTTCAAAGTAATGCAATTTGCATGTGCCAGTAGTCTATAGTGAGCCCACTTGGATGGCCACTTGCGATCTGGTTCTCTGAATCTCCGTAGCTTGGATGACAACATCCTATCCAAATTAGCATTCTTTCTTTAACGTTCGTTCACCAAGTTGATCTGGAGCAACAAAAGCATTTGATCTCGAGGTGACAGAAACGCTGCAATGTTCTCGTGCAGCAATTAAACCATGGCACCAAAAAAATCAACTCAACCATGGAGCACAGGGCGGACCCAGCCCAGAAAAACAAGTGGGTAACATACGGAAAGTTCTAATGGAGCGATTCAGTTTTCAGCTCATGCTGGCAGCCTGAGTGAACGAAATCCTTTGTGCATTAGTAGCTGCTGCAGCCCAGTCATCAGGCCCATAAGCTGCTCCAGGCCTCCAGTGCTTCAAAACAATCAGGAAAATATTCGTAAAAGGATCATCGTTAAAAGTCAAAGACTCAAAGCAGTAAGCATATAGCTTACTGAAAAGAAAAAGAAAAACAGAACGCGCATAAATGTATAGCAGAAAAAATGTTTTACCTACACCTTTCTACTATCCAGGTCGTCACTGAAATGTGACTTCATGTATAGCAGGTGAAACTGTTTATCATGTTTCTGCCTTTTCAATTACTTCAGAAAAAAGCAAACACGTCGACCGGCTCGAGTTCCGGGTCAGGGATGATGATTTGTCATCTTAAGATTTGTCCAGCTGGCCAAGCATTTTAATGTCAACTTCTGGGAAATTATGCACCACTTATCAGGGAATATATGACCCAGATTGCATGTGGAACTGACAGTGGGCCTAAGAATCTCAGTTTGGCATAGAGAAATATCTTCTTGGAAAATCGAGGTCAATGGACGGTGCACTGATTTTTGAAATCTTTTGCCACGTTTCAAAAATCAGTGCACCGTCCATTGACCTCGATTTTCCAACAGAAAACTAGTTGCAGACAGAGCTCTTCCTCCTTCCTTCATCAACAAGACGGAAGACCAGCATCTCCATGGCCGAACCTGTGCTTGCTTCTGCAATCCATGGCTTAGGCTCCCTGCTTAGCAGCAGGGTAACCGACCATGGCCGGCACTTCTGGGCCGTTGGTCGCGATGTCGGCTGGCTCCGTGATGAACTCCAAAGCATGCAGCTCTTCCTTCACGAGATGGAGGTTAGCAGCATTGCGGGTAGCGTGGCCACAGACGCATGGATTGACCAGATGAGGGACATCATGCTTGACTCGGAGGACACCGTTGACATCTTCGACGCCAGTCAGGTAAAAGGTTGGTGTGTTCTTGGTAAGCTGAGATCACGGCACGACGTCGGTACTCGGATCAGGCACATCCGGGCTCAGCTGATTGACATCTCTCGTCGCCGATTGGACTATGCGGTTGAAAGACCAATAGAGTCTAGTGATAAATGGAATCATGGTCTTTTAGCCTCATGTCGTATGATTCATGACAAAGATGTTGTAGGTCTGAATGGAGATCTGGATGTGTTGCTTCAACATATCTTGGATGGAGGCTTGGAACTAAGTGTCATATCCTTGGTCGGAATGGGAGGTGTTGGGAAGACCACACTTGCCAAGAAGCTGTACACTAACCCGGATGTGAAGAAACATTTCGACCGCTGCTCGTGGATCTATGTGTCAAAAACGATGGAGCTGCGTGGTGTCCTCTGCGAGATGGTAAAGGAGCTGATGAGGATCCCTTCTGCAGAGGCGAGCTCTCTCGGAGAGAAGCAGCTTCAAGAATTGCTCTTGAGTGGCCTTGACAGTAAAAAGTTTCTGCTTGTGTTTGATGATGTGTGGGACAGAGGACTATGGGAAATCATCAAGCTAGTACTGCCCGGAAATTGCAGTGGTAGCCGAGTGCTTGTGACGACCCGTAACGCCATCGTGGCTGGCTCAATTGTAGGTGCAAAGAGCAATGTACACCGGGTTCAGCCATTGCCATTTGAAGATTCCTGGAATTTGTTTTGTAAAAAGGCATTTTTGCAAGATGGAATATGCCCGATGGTCTAAAGGAAACAGCCAAGGACATTGTGAAGAAATGTGTCGGTTTGCCCCTTGCCATTGTTTCTGCAGGGAGCATGATGTCCGGGAAAGAGCAAACAGATACTGAATGGAAAAGTGTCCTGGCAAGCATTCAGAAGGATCTAAGCGACGGTCAAATGGGAATTCAGCAGACGCTCCTCTTAAGTTATAGGGACCTCCCGCACCCTTTGAAGCCATGTTTTATGCTGCTCTCTGTCATCCCATATGACTCACAGATCTCCAGGAAGAAACTAATTCGGCTATGGATTGCCGAAGGATTTGTGAAACAAAAAGCTGATGAGACGCTTGAAATTACTGCAGAGAAGTACCTTATGGAGCTCATCAACAGAAGTATGATAGAAGTAGCAACAGCAAGTAGCAGCGGGAGAGTAAAAGCATGCAGAGTTCATGATCTTCTTCACGATCTTGCCATCTTGTTGTCTGAAAATGAGAAATTTTCAATTGTCTGCGCTGATAAAGGTGCAAGTGTTAGTGCACGGCGCATATCATTGCAAACACCTCATGTATCCTTCAGCAAGGAATGCAAGAAAAGATTGCGATCAGTTTTCATGTTCAGCAACAGTGCACCATCTGCAATTAAATGCAATGTTATTGCAAGGAGCTTTGGTCTAGTCAGAATTTTGGATTTTGAAGATGGTAATGTCCTAAAGCTTCCAAAGGAGATAGGAGGATTACTTCACTTGAGGTACCTTGGACTAAGGGGAACAAAGTTGAAGAAGCTCCCAAGAACATTGCATAACCTCCATCACTTGCAAACTCTTGATATCAGGAAGACTGAGATAAAGAGAATCGCGTTTCAAATCAAATGTTTAAGAAGTCTACGACATCTAGAGATGAAACAAGATGACCAAAGCATTCATATCCCTATAGGACTATCCCAGCTTGACAAACTGCAGATATTAACTGGTTTGCGAGCAAGCACAGCTGTGATTTGTGAGATTGCAAACCTTACCCAACTCAAGAAGCTTTCTATAAAAGATTTAAACAACGAAGATGCTAAAGAGCTATGCTCATCTGTGAACAATATGAAGGAACTATCATACCTATCCATTTTCCCGAGCGATGGCACCAGACCACTTGACCTTGCAATGTTGAAACCTTCTTCATGTCTACAGAAGCTGCACCTAGCTGGATCTTTGCAGAATTTGCCAGATTGGTTTGCTCAACTACACAACCTTACAAAGCTGCGGTTGAGCTTCTCACAGCTAGATGACCCGCTTTCAGTTCTTGTTCAATTGCCAAATCTGATATTCCTCCAGCTGAACAATGCATACAAGGGGAAAGTAATGAGATGCTGTTGTTCAGGTTTTCTAAAGCTGAAAATCTTTATCATAACTGAACTTGAGGAACTGGAGGAGTGGGATGTTGTTCAAGGAGCAATGCCATGTGTTCAAAAGTCTGGATCATGTCATGTGCAAAGCTCGTAACTATTCCTGCTGGGTTCCAGTCACTTGCTACATTGCAGAGGTTGAGATTGGTGGGCATGCCAAGCTCCTTTCTCAGTAAATTGGGGGATCATGGTGATGATTTTCTTAGGGTCAAACATATTCCATCTATCCAGATTATTCAACAATTTGGGTAGCAGTGAATTGTCCTGCAACTAAGGTTTCCTACTCCAAGCTGACCAGACTTGGAAGATGAATCCTAAGAGGTTTTTTTTTTTTGGCTTTGGTTGCGTGCGTCGCCATGACGTGGGCTCCCTTCCTCTTTCCTGCCCAGCTACCTTCCCCACCCTGGTAGGCCGCCTTTCCCATTTTTTACGGCAGTAACAATGGTGGTTTGGTTATTTTCCGCGTACCATGCTTCGGTTCCTACATCACTGCTCCATCTACTGTTCCTCTCTAATCATGTGGTGTACGTTTTGGTTTACATGTACTCCTGTGTTTAATTTGGTAGAAGCAGTGTGCCATAAAGAAGCTTTTTTTAACATGTTTGCAGTCATCACAATTACTTGTTCTAATTGTGAGGTAATTACACGATTTTGTATATTTAGGAAAACTGGATTGCACAACAATATTTAGACTAGTGCTGATATAGCATCAAGCAAATTAAAGGATTTGTTCTGAAACTCACGCAGACTATGACATAACAGATCGCACACAGAATTACATATTCTACCTTCTGCGGTGGTGCTGAGTAAACAAATTATCCAACATCATCTCCTCTGACATGTTAAATTGGAAGATACGTTTGTGCATGAAGGTTTACAGTAGTAGTACCTCACGCTCTTCACAAATGCTTCTATAGTGAAGAAGCAGCAAAGTATAAATGTGTTCGATATGCTCATCCAAGCTGATCAATTAAGGTTTGCAGTGAATATAACAGAAGAGCAATTTTGTTCAAAATTAGTTGATTAGCCATACCATCTAGTAGCTTTATGTTTAGCAACCCAACTGGAAAATTGTGTCATTCTTCAAAACAAAATCACAATCCCGTAATAAGTTAAGATGACTTAGTACAAGGGGAGATGGTATGTGCCTGCAACTGAAAGGCCAAACCCCGTGCCTCTGTTTACCACTTTCTACTCCTACCGACACCAAGTACTTGGACTGACAAAGGCCCTGCTCAGTAACTGCTTTGACAATAAGCATCATCTGCATTTCTCTGCTTTTAGTTTAAAAGATAACATCATCCGCAACAGGAGTGAAAAACATCGACGACACTAGATGGTGGCGGCTCAGATTTGGGACGGTGGCATGAAGAACAGAGACGACCAAGCTGGGTATGGTCAAGAGGGGGAAAACACGTTCGGACAGCACGGTTTCAGGCCGTCGAAATCGACCGTGTGGGAATTCCCACAGAGCCAAGCGTGAGCTAGCAACCCCCCAAAACAAATTCTCAGGAGTAACTCACTTAAAAGCATGCATGAGTGCAGAATGGAGATGCAATAAACATTTCAAGCAAAATCCCAAGTAGCCAGAAACTATAAGTTACTAATACTTCTAGTGACTTGAAGTGTTATTTACCGAGAACTTTTGCATAGCATTGTCGAGGCAGCAATTACTAACGAAGACAACTAATACACATTAGAGAGATTGGATGGCGTATTTTATTGTTACTGGATAGAATTAGCAGTTTGAGTATATGGTTCCAAATCATGTAAATTTAGCCACAGCCAGTTCTCTATGTGCAGAAAGATGGAGTTGTATACTGGTACAGATAACAGAGAATACAAAGACCATCTGCTTCATCTACCATTGGATGTCAGCCACAATACAAAGATCATATGCTTCATCTAGCATTGGATCAACTGCACATGTAGTAGACACAGAGAATAAGGGTGTTCTTGGATTATTAGCTCACCCGGCTTAGCTAGGGTAGGCTCGTTGTACTCGTTTAAACTATAGCCTACCATGTCATGGTTACTTGTTAGGTTTATTTGGCTAGCTGCTAGTATACCGGTCAAATTTAAGCACGTCTTAGAGTATTCACTAGCATGGCTGAAAGTTGAGCCTTGTATTTTCTGTTCCTGTCGACAAAGGAGAGCCAGATTGGCTCTGCTTGTGGGGCAAAGATTTTCTAGCCCATGCGGACTAGTTTGCTTTGCACTGTTGGTTTTTTTTGGGTACCGAACACCTAATTTTACCTAGTGATGCCAGTATCAAGTTTTCCCAGGAAACCAAACATATCATTACACATAAATTGGTTGAGCCATGGGTGTGCCAAAGGAACAGGTTGAGCTAACTACATTACTATAATATAGTAGTTCTGAAATTATTACACTGGGAGTTAGCTTGCAACCTCTCCATCCTATGGTCCAAGATTTTCTTTGAGAACATCCGACATTTTTCAGACTGAGATCCTAATGATTTCAGGCAGGCAAGGTTGTCCTTCTACAGTTCGAACAGGTAGCTCTCATATAATAACATGCTAACATTTTAACCCATGAAAATGAAGGATTACAACTTACCAGATCGCACTCATGCAATTGATTGAGAGGGTATACACCTTTTTCGGGAGGTACAGGTCTCACTCCCTATTTCCACGCCACCTGTGAAAATTCACAAAGTTATTATAAGGTTGTTGGTATGTTAGTATTGTGACTTAGTCCATGGGTTGAAAACCGGCAACACAGGAATGGAACACAAGTTCTTGGCCATCGTCCAATGTCTTATAGCTAACAAAAGTAAATATGAACCTACATGAGCATAATAGATCGATCGAAAGACACGTCTTTACCTGCACTCATTTCCCAAGCACCTCAGGATTCAGATCTCAATACTGGCCCTCGCAGTGCTCGAACGCTGCAGTGACACACGACACAAGTCAACCAAGCTAGATGCATTGCCCATCGACGCCGCAGCATTTCATCAAACACCTTAGGTGCGCGACCTCTGTCATGCACAGAGCTCGGATTTAGAGCTCTAGGAGAGGAGGCAGACACTCACAATGTTGGCGGCGACGCGGTTCGCTCCAAAATTATTCGCCGGAGCGAGGGAGTGCGCGGGTGGCGACGCACAGTCGAGATAGCGAGGGCGAGGAAGAGCACAAGCGAACCCGGGGCTCCTATTTGACGCCCACAAATAGCGCCGAAACGTCCCATTTAGCCCTTGTTTTTTGGTAGTTTTCTTGAACTGGAACACACGATAACATTGGCTCAGCTAACACACTGGCCACCGGGACAAACAGAGTCAGGCAGAGACTCCCGCCACAGCGACTGGGCAATAATACTGGCACTATCCTAAAAATCCCATAAATCCCAACTGGGTCGTCTAGTATCTTGATATTGGACTCGGTTGAACCCCAAAAATCCCCACAAAAGTCTGAGATGCTTGTGTATGTCTAGTCCGGGGTTCTTGTGATTTATAAATATGAAAAATGTAAGACTAGAAAATCTATAGGATTGAAATGGCATGTCTAATGGAATACTACGGAAAAAGAGAGTTCGTTTGATTGTGGTGAATAAATTTTTCATTAGGTTAGATCTCATGTTATTTTCCTACAAAGTTTATACTACAATATTCTTATGAGATTTTTTCCTATGGGATATGATATGATCCAATAAATCAAAAGAATTTCTATAGGATTTTAATCCTACACAAACCTTTTAAAAATGCCATGAATCGTCAAAGGAGCTCTATTACTTTTTTGATTGGGGATTAAGTGGAAAAGTAGTTTTGGCTGAAGACGGAGGTTTCACCAAATAATTGTGGGGATTCCCCTATGATCCCTCCTAATACACTGATACCAAACAAAATCTTAACGGGACCATTTTTTTTAAAAAAAAATGGAACAATCATATATTAAAACGTATTAAAAACTTTGAGAAGAAATTTTCATATAGTTAAAAAAAAACTCACGAGGTTTTCAAAAATGTTCATATGAGGGAAAAAATATACGTATGATCCAAAATAATTGTTCGCGAGATTAAAAAATATGCATATGAGAGAAAAATTTCACGAAATACAAAATAATTGTTCACAAAGTTAAAAAAAAGTTCACTTGTTATACAAAAGTAAAATCATATGATTTTTAATTACAAAGAAAAAACGAAATAGAATGAAAATAAAATAGGAAAATAAAACCAAAACAAAACAAAAACTAGCAAAAGCCTGCCTAATTTAGCCATCGGACAGGTCGCTTTAACTGTTTCCGCGCTAGCCACCATAGTGAGGTCAAATAGGACTTGCTAGCGAACGCATGGCTTCGCAAGGGCAGTGGCGGGGGGAGGGAGTTGGGTCGGGCCATACAAGTAGGGCCTCGGCTTGCCGCGAAAGGTGTGTCCGCCCACATAAACTCTCACAACCTTGCTCGTCTCCTTTTCTCTCCGATCGGCACATTAAACCTTGAACCGAAGCACCTATCTCTTACCGCTGCCGCATGACCAGTCGAAGCAAGAGGTGCTTAGCGTCCCCCCCCCCCCCCCCCCCCCGAGCAATTGGATGTGTGGGTGTACCTGGGAGGTGCCGACAAGTGTGACAACCTCGTCGTCCTCCAAATCTCCCCAAAACATAGCAAGAACTTTCCCTGCTCCAGTAATGTTGGGCCTCAAAACAAAAAGTTGTGTAGCAACAATGGTTATTGAAAGTGCGTGTGCCCTCATGTGTGGTTTTGGTAATTAATGACAATTTCTATGGACTAATGTTTGCATTGAGATATCTTTATAGATCTTGTTCATGGGAAAAGATTGGGGTGCATGTGTTGGACTCTAGAAGAGTATATGATGACCAAGGTTCTATCCAAGGGGTTATATGAAGAATGGTCATCTAGAGTTGAGCTTATTGCAAGCATGGCTTGGAAAAAAGATTGGGTGAACATTCATGTTTATCTCCAAGCCATCATATACATCAAGAAAAGAAGATGAAGTGCAAGTGGATACATGAAGACGGAGCTTATCAAGGCTTTCCCATAACGGAGTATGGGGGAGTATTTGAAGAAGTCTTCATCAAGCATGCGCTAGCAAGCATAATCAAGAAAGGTGGTCCAACTTGAGGGAGTCAAGATCGTCTTCATCTAGCTCAAGTGGAATGTGCAAGGCAAAGGTATGATCTTGATATATTTTCTATTTTACCGATCTCATGTTGTTAGTGGGAGACCGGGTTATAGGATAGACGGCGTACTATCAAGAGGGGCTCTCATATGAGTAACTTGATCGCACCTTTGTGGAGAGCTCAAACCTTTGTATTCTTGGCATATCATCTTTCTTGGTTCTTATTTGGCTTTTATCCATGTGTGAATTTAGAGCTTGTGTTCATCTCCATACCAAGCTCTAGTTTATCAAAAACGGATTTCATGAATATCTTGTTACGTTTTTTATGTTGGAGGTTTTACCGGTTTGTCTTTTCTAAGAGAGGTCAAACTCTCTTCTTGTGGTTTCCTCCTCACATGATGGACTATTATGTTTATATACATGATCTTGTAGAGCTTGTGATTATCTTCGAAACAAGCTCAAGATCATAGAAAACGGAATCCGGATGAAAAACTTGTTGGGTTCTTGATGTTGGAGGATTTACCGGTTGTTTTTTAATAGAGAGGGTTTACCTTTCTACATTTTGTTTTATCCTCCCTTGTTGGACTATGATGTTTCTCTGTATGATCTTATAAAGCACGTTGTGGTGATTCCAACGAGCCCAAGAACATCGAAAACGGAGTTCGTATGCGAAAGTTTTGTCCGTTTTGGTGTTGGTGTTTCTGCAGTTTTTACAAAGGGCGGTAGTACCGACCCAAGCCCAGTACTACCGCATAACGCGGAGTCGCTACTGGTATCCGGGAGTTTTTTGCCAGCACTACCGAGTGCACAGCACTACCGGGCATGCGCGGAAACTATCCAACGGGCAGATTTTCGGGGGAACTATTTAAGAGGCCTTCTTCCCCAAAGGGTATCTAATAACTTGAGCTCGTTTTTCCCCTCTCTCTCCTCCATTGTTGACCTTTGAAAAGCTTGCCTTCCTCTCAATCCCTCCCATGATTCTTGCATATCTTGAGGGAAAAGTGAGAATAGATCTAGATCTACATTTCCACCAATCCATCCCTCCTCTAAGTGAGTGGAACCTAGTAGATCTTGATCTTGGAGTTCCATTTGTTGAGTTCTTCTTTGTTCTTCCTCTCTTCTCCCACATAAGCATTAGTTGCTTTTGGTGGGATTTGAGAGTGAAGGATTTTAGCACTTGTGCTCTTGCCATTGCTTTTGTGCATCGGTTTGTGCTCTCCACGAGGATTCGTGGAAGTGAAAGTTTGTGAGCTTGTTACTCTTGGGTCTTTGGACCCTAGACGCCTTTGTGGTGGTTGAGACCTCTTGTGGTCACTTGTAGCTATTCGGGAGCCCCCAATTCAGTTGTGGGTGTGTGCTCCGGATCGTTGTTGTAAAGGCTCCGGATTCTGCCTTGAAGGATTCCGATAGTGGAAGGTGAAACAATCCTTTATGGTGCGGTTCATCAGAGAAGAAGGTGAGCCTGTTGTGGCGTTGAGACCAACCTATTGTGGTGGTCTCACACATCTCCAACGAGACGTACTCCCCTAAAAAGGAGAAACTCGGGAATACATCCTCATCTCCGCGTGCCTCGATTATTTGTATACCCGAGCTATTTACTTATGCACTTTACATTGTGATAGCCTTCGTACTTGAAGTATTCTATATTGCTATCACATTGTTGCTTGTCTTGGTTAGCATAAGTTGTTGGTGCACATAGTTGAGACTAGTATATTTAGGTTGTTGGCTTGTTAATTTAAACACCTAATTTTATTCCGCAATTATCAAGACTAACGAGAGGATATATTAAGTTGGGTACTCAATATTTATCGAACCAACGAGAGGATATATGAACACTTTTTTGTCTAGCAATCTATAGATAAAACTTGTTGTCCCAGCGATACCAATGCCATTGTCAATTTTAAAGGTAACACGGGTTGACAAGACAAATAAAATAAATAGTCTTTTTTCTTTTTTTAAATTAAAGACAACAACAAATAAAAGTGAATATAGAGAAAAGTATAACGGGAGAGGTGTTTTGGCTCATCGGTGCATATGTGCCCTATATTTAAGATGCATTTTAAATGCAGTTTGAAATTTAAAAAAAAATCAATTTGCGCATAAATCGTAACATCCTATATGTTCAGAAAAAACGACATTTTTTGTGGCCAGTATAAAAATGACAAATTTGGTGCTAAAAGAAGTCTTTTCACGAGGCATTTTTTTTGTCTTTTCTACACATGGCAAAAAAAATAGCAGTTATCCGCGGTACTACTTTGTGAAAAAATGTGAAGATGTATCCACGAAATTTTATTTCAAATTTTTTACTTTTTGAAATGTATTTTAAATACCAGGTGCATGTGCAGCCGGGATTTAATGTGGATTTCACCAAGTATAAGGGGTTTCTGATCAATGAAACTGAACCATGGTACATTTGATTTGTTTCTTGTAAAAATGGTGTCACCTATATAACATATAAAAATGATTTGTATACTCGTTTTCGAATAAATTTATGTAAGCCGATTTTAGTAACTCTATACCTATATTGTCATTATCAAACCTTAAAACTTAAACAAGTGGTCAAATGTATACCTAGCTTAGATACTCTGAACGCAATCTTCTCTGAACAATTTATGTCAACCAATCTGTATGTCCTAGTAACCAATAAGTAAGTTGACCAGTTCGATGCACGACCAGGGCTCTCACCACCGTCCTACATATACGGCTAGATAGGGCGGCTCATCACCGCCCAAGCATGCTCATTTGCATGATCCACCTTGCCTGTCAGGTTCCAGGGCGGGCGCCGTCCTCCCGAACCGGCCGATCGATCTCACATGCGACACAACACTGCTTAATCAGGTGGTGGACACTAGTAGATTAATATATGGCACAAGTCGTTGCTTAATCAGTTTCCCGATTGTCATCACCTTCGCCGGGATATGGTGATCGGTGAATGGCCGCAGTCCGCAGACATACCGCGCACTGGGGTGACAGCCTCTATCCTGCATTTCTTAAGCTGCTAGTGGTGCCGCCATGGCAATGACATGCCAGCAGTTAGCCGGACACCAGTCTGTTTCCCGGCCTGCGCCGACCAGTTATTCTAATCCTTCTCCACACCACCACGGCCGCGCGGCACAGTCAGAATTTGGCCTTTCCGGTCAGTGGCATGAACACCAGATGCGTTGTCGCTTTCACATGCTCGACGCACCAGGAACGGCGGTAGCGGCGCCCAATCTCTTTTTAACCGATCATCAACTCAAACTGCTGCTTTTCCTACTCTGTTCCAACCTTTCGATGATCCGCTAACGCCTGTTGTAAAAGAGGAACTAAAATTCTGATAGAGGTTGTTGGCTTTTTGTGTGGTGCAGGTGGGACCCGAGGAGGAGCTCGGTGGTGACGCCGGAGGAGGAGGTGCTCTACCTGGTGGCGTTCCTTGGCTCGGCGCCGCAGAGCCTCGAGGCTTTGGCGCGGCAGAACCGCCAGATCCTTGACTTCTTTGCTGACTGGGAGGCCCATTTCGGCCCGGCGAGATGTTAGCGGGCCTAAAGGCTGAGTTCGACCGCAGGGCCATGCTGGCCACTGGGCAGGGGGATCTTCCTGCCGCCGGCAGACTCGCAGCAGCTCGTGTCGGATTCTTGACCGAGAATGCTAGCTACGACGAAGAGGATGATTGATTAGTTAATTAGTTTGACGATGTGTATATAGCTACTCAGCTTACCCGATCCAATTTGGTTGGTTAATTATTTACAGAGGAATGCGTCGTCGTATTCAGCATTCATGCAGCTAGCTCAGATACAGAGGAATGCTTCGCCGTGTTCAAAGCTAAGCTGTGTTTCTTGTTAGTTTTGTACTATACCACTGCTACACACAGACAAGTTGTGCTACACAACTCTTCGAAGTAGTGGTAGTAGGCTGTCGTGTCGTCGCTACGCGATTCTGGACGAGAACAAACCCTTTCTTTCGGTGCAACATTACTCTAGCCGAGCCACTACTAGCGTGTGCTCTTGCGATGTTCAATCAATCAGCGACATTAATTACATCAGATTAGGGATGACACCCGCAGGGTATGGGTAAGGGTGGAGTCATCACATACCCTTACCCGTCGACCCAGGGCATACCCGTCACCCGTATTCATACCCGTCAATGGGTACAACTTTTTTCCGTACTCGTCACCCGACAGTGTAAATGGGTACCCGCGGGTAAAAATACCCACTTTTAAAACACGTCAAATTGAGCGGAAAATAGTCGTAAAACGACACATAACTCATCCGGTAGAGATATATTTGTTTTTTTTTCCTCTATGAGGAGTTGAGACGTGATAATGTGAATCAGATAGATTAGATATAATATTAGGAATAACTAATTTATCGATATATTGAGGTAGTCAATGGGTTTTCCGCCATCCGTGGAGGGTATAGCGAGAAATCCCTATGTTATGCAAAATATCCTATATGTGAATTATGATCGTGGTTTCATGCATAGACCCTACTCATGCATCGGTGCGTGAAAGTTCAGACTCACTTGTCAAATATCCTATATGTGAATTATATGGGTCGTATAACCCATATCCGTACCCTCTCTACCCGATGGGTACGATATTTTCCCATTTATATACTCATGGGTAATCTTTTATCTCATAACCTTACCCTAATAGAGTTTTTACCCGCAGGGTAAAAGGGTAATGGGCACCCATTGACATCCCTACATCAGATGGCCCACCCCGAAGTAGTGCAAATGGGCAAATGCTTTTACGTGTCCCCCATTCATCCAAGGATAAATTTCCGTGCTATAAACCTTCCAGGGATAAGGATTTACTAGTTAAATTTAGTGCGGCGTCACGCCGCACCCTTGCTGAAAATATTATGTGTTTTTTTTTAGTTAAGTTATATATATTGTAAAGAAAGGCGGTAGTTCTAAATCGTATAATGTGCTTAGCTGAAATTCAATTTGAAAGCAATCCATAATTAGAGCAAATGAGTTTGCATTTTGTTGAAACATTCATTGAATCAAGTTTTTTTTTTTTGAAATGGGACTATATAATTAGAGGGATTTAAGTTACATTGCTTGCAAATATGTTAGGTAAATTTGAATGATCAAATACCGGCTTAGATGTCATGTACCTCTGTTGGCTACTTTTATTGGCTTTTTGGAAAAGGTTTGGAAAAACTCACTAAGTAATCCACGTTTCCACAGGAGTTTTCTCTGATACTCCACTCATGAGAAACATCATTTGAATTGGTGAATTTTGGAGTCATTTGAATTGAATGTTTGAAATATTCATTTTTGAATTTTGGTCATATTACATGAATAGTCATTTCAGAATTTAATAGTTTTGCAAAATTGTTCAAATATCATAAATCAATACCTATAAAGTGCTCTAAATTATGTAAAGCATGCTCTATTTTAGAATTTGATTTCTAATTTGAATGTAGTGGCCCTTCATTTCGGCAAGTTAGCCAACATTTGATACATTTTGTGCAATATTCAAATATTTAGTAGCTCGAAATGGTCGAATACGTCTGAATTTCGGCGGCAATATTTAATTCATTTTAGGAAAGATGCATTTGAATTACCTCTAAATGGTGACAATATTTGAACAGGTAGCATTTTTTGTGAGCATTTTTTATACATTTTGTGTAATATTCAAATATTTAGTAGCTTGAAGTGGTCGAATATGTTCGAATTTCAGCGGCAATATTTAATTAATTTCAGGAAAGATGCACTTGAATTACCTCTAAATGGTGACAATATTTTAATATTCCAAAAAATTCTTTAGCATAAGTAGTTTGTACGTATTTATCTGATTGTTTTGATATATTATTTGTATTTTTCCAACGGATATATTCAGAGATTCGATTTATACTTTGTTTGAATCTCAAAAATTGGTGTAAGTGGGTAGCTGTTCGTATGTTTTTTTTTTTGATTTTTGAAATCTTCAGATCTGGAAGCCGTTCAAATTTTTGAAGTTTCCAAATTAGAAATCTGATCATATGACATAAATAGTTAACGTTTATTTTTCCGTGTCAATGTTGATATATTTGTGATATTTCTGAATACCGTGGTGGGAGAAATTTTAATTTGAAGCTGTATACATTCAAAATTTGTTTGGATTTAAATGTATCGACATTAGAAAGGAGAAATTTACATTTACAAAATGTTTGAATTACGTGATGGTTAGATTTGGAAGGCAGATTAAATTTTGAATTATTCAAATTTGTTTGCCGTATTATAGCGGTAGAGTTGAATTTTGGAAAATGTCCATATCTTTGAAGCGTGTACATTTGGAATTTGTCGAAATGCAAAGAAAGCTTGTGGGTAAAATTTGTTCCGGTCCCGAAATTAGTTTAAAAAAATTGGAAGATCGTTGGAAAGTTCGAAATATCCAAATTTGAAATTTGATCGCTTTTGGTCTGAATTTTGTGGGGATAGTCTTAAAATTTGTTGAATTTGGAACTCGTTGGGCATATTACTTATATATAATTTGGCGTAAATTTTGTGGAGACAGTCTTAAAATTTGTTAAATTTGGGACTCTTTGGGCATATTATTTATGTATATATTTTTTTTTTTCAGGATGGAATGTTTGTGCAACTTTTTCCCGCCCGCGCGGCAAAATTAAATTTTGGAAAATGTCCACATTATAAAATTGCGCAGATATCGGAATTACTGGAATGCAAAGACGCCTACGTTTGAAGGTTGTTCAGATTTTGAAAACTGTTCAAATTGGGAAATCATTATTCGGATTTGAATTATTTAACAGTTGCGCAGATTTCGGAATTACTGAAATGCAAAGAGAGCCTACGGTTGAAGGTTGTTCAGTTTTCGAAAACTGTTCAAATTTGGAAGTTATTATTCCGATTTGTATTATTATTCAACGCTTACGAAAATGGACGAATTTTAAAGCCGCTTAAAATTTTCAAATATTTAAATTTGAATTTGTATCGGGCAACATAAATATTCAGCATTTCTTTTTGTGGCCACTTTGATATATTTTTTGTGTTTTCCTGTTGGGTATATTTAAATTTACTGTTTTTCCAGTATTTAACATTTTTTTTAAAAAAATGGGAAAAAGAAAAAATCTGGCGTGTGGCCCGCTGTGACGTCGTGATGACGTCATAGGGGCCAGAACTGGCCGGAGGCTCCCGCGGCGGCGTCGAGCTCGCCGGTGGGGCGGCACGGCGAGCCAAGACGCGCGCGTGGGCGCAACGGACGCGCCTGGTCGCGGGCAACACGCAGACGGCGGCGCCGCCCATTTTGGGTCGCCGGAGCGGCCGCGACGGCGTGCGGACGGCGCGGAGGGCAGCAGGCGCGTCGGCGGCGATTCCCGCGCGCGGGCGGCGTGCCGGCGGCCGATCCGCGGCGAGGAGGTGGAGGGCGCGCCGGCGGAGCGATCTGTATGCTCCGATTTGAGGGGGGAGGGCCGTGGCGGTGGCGCCAGGCGTCGGCGGCCGGCGGCGACCTCGGCCGCGCGCGAGGGGGAGGGGAGGGGGTGAAGTGGTGATGCTTTTCCATGTAAGTCCTCCAGTTTTGCCCAAATTGCAGTTACGTCCCTCGCAGCGTAAAGATGCGGACTGCGGGTTGATTTTACGATCAGGAAAGGGTTTTTCTACAAAACCGTCACAGGCGTGTCCTCTGTGCCGTCCGATCGCCGTTCGACGGCTCGGATCAAAAGAAAGCTGGTCGATTTCTCGCGCTGGGAGTGTTCTACAGTGACTCGATCGCTCTCAGCGCGAGAAATCGACCAGCTTTCATATATAGTAGTACTAGTTAGCAAAACCTTCCATAAAATGGCACAAACCATATCATTCGGTTCACCGCCGCGAGTTGATCCTCACGCCAATACGCCATCTCCCCCGCAAAATCCGTCTTCCACAACAACCCACGCCATTTCCTGCTTATTTTCTGTCAACGAAAAAAATCCCCCCAAAACCCACAGCCAAAACCCTCGCCCAAACCGATCACACATGGCGGCGGCGGCAGCAGGAGTGGCGGCGTGCCGCAGAGCGGCCTCCTACACCCTCCTCGGCCCGCCGGCAGAGAGCCTCCGTGCTGCTGCGGCGGCAGCGACGGCGGCTACCCCCGCCAGCACCAGCGACCAGTTCGTTGACCTGCTGGACGCCAACTTCAACAAGCCGCCCCGACTCTACCGGCGAAGACCCTCACGGAGAACAACTCCCCGACGTTCGCCACCTCGGGCGACCCCTGCCTGGACTTCTTCTTCCACGTCGTCCCGGGCACCCCGCCCTCGGCCGTCAGCTCCCTCCTCGCCAACGCCTGGGCCGCCGAGCCGACCACCGCGCTACGCCTCGCCTGCAACCTCCGCGGCGTGCGCGGCACCGGCAAGTCCGACCAAGAAGGGTTCTACGCCGCCGCGCTCTGGATGCACGATGCCCACCCGGCCACGCTCGCCCTCAACGCGTGACCCGTCGCCGAGTTCGGCTACCTCAAGGACCTTCCCGAGCTCCTCCACCGCATCATCCACGGCGGCGTCTCCACCAGGACCGCCGGCAAGCAGGCCGCCCAGGAAGGAAGAATCGTCGCTCGCTTCGCCGCGTTCCGATCGCGTGGTACGAGTACCACTCGCCGCTGGAAGAGGGAGGTGCCCCTCCCTGCGGCAACGAGGGCCGCGCGCGTCGCTGCCAGCAATAAGCTCGACCAGGAGGCCTCCGCCCTGGCCGCCGTCGAGCGCCACAAGAAGCGCGCAGACGCTGCCACGAAAGCTGTGGAGAGGTATGCCCGGGACCCCAACTACCGCCTCCTGCACGACATGACGGCGGACCTGTTCGCCGACCTCCTCGCCGAGGACATGAAGAAGCTCTCGGAGGGCAAGCTGGATCTCTCGCTCGCCTCCAAGTGGTGCCCGTCGGTAGACACTTGCTACGACCGCTCGACGCTGCTCTGCGAGGCCATCGCGCGCCGCCTCTTCCCCAAGGGCTCGGCGCCGCAGCTACCCAAGGACTTGCCGGACGAGCACTACGCCTACCGCGCGCGCGACCTCCTACGCAAGGAGGCGTACGTGCCGCTGCGCCACGCCCTCCAGCTCCCCGAGATCTTCATCTCGGCGCGCGAATGGGGGAAGGTGCTGTACACGCGCGTGGCCTCCGTCGCCATGAAGAACTACAAGGACCTCTTCATCGAGCACGACCAGGAGCGCTTCAACGGCTACCTCGCCGACGTCAAGTCCGGCAAGGCCAAGATCGCGGCGGGTGCTCTGCTGCCGCACCAGATACTGGAGTCCTCCTTGGAAGACGACGATGAGGTCGCCGACCTGCAGTGGAAGCGCATGGTGGATGATCTGCTGGCCCTCGGCAAACTCAACAACTGCCTCGCCGTGTGCGACGTGTCGGGCAGCATGTACGGCGAGCCCATGGACGTCTGCGTCGTGCTGGGCCTCCTCCTCTCCGAGCTCTGTGATGAGCCGTGGCGCCACCGCGTCATCACCTTCAGCTCGCGGCCGCAGTTGCACTATATCAAGGGGGAGACCCTCTCGGAGAAGGCGGATTTCATCCGCCGGATGGATTGGAACATGAACACTGACTTCCAGGCCGTATTCGACCAGCTCCTCCGCGTCGCGGTTGCCGGCAACCTTCCGCGGGAGCGCATGGTGAAGAAGGTGTTCGTGTTCAGCGACATGGAGTTCGACCAGGCGTCGTCCAGGCCGTGGGAGACCGACTACGAGGCGATCACGCGGAAGTACTCTGAGGCCGGGTACGGCGACGCCGTGCCGCAGATTGTCTTCTGGAACCTGCGGGATTCCACGTCCGTGCCGGTAACGGCGGAGCAGAACGGGGTGGCGATGGTGAGTGGCTACTCCAAGAATATGCTCAAGCTGTTCCTCGACGGCGCCGACGCCATGACGCCAAGGGGCGTCATGGAGAAAGCCATCGCCGGGCCCATGTACCAGAAGCTCGTCGTGTTCGACTGATCGCATACAAGAAGCTCGTCGTGTTCGACTGATCGACAAGCGGTTATGAAGTACTTTCAGCGCAGAGTTGGGTGTTAGTGTTTGCTTCCTTCGTTTGTTTTCCGCCTTCTGAAGAACTTTGCAGCTATGATTCTGCCTTGATAAGGTAGTTTTCGAATTAATCCACTGTCATGGAGAGGAACTTTTGATAATGGAAACGAGTCTCATGCTTGTGTTATTACTCTGAATGCTTTTTTTGTGCTCCACGGGACTCCTGAGTTCAATTTCACCTGTCGTCTTGATGATTTTGATTTGATTCCTGTTCAGATTACACCTGCAATTCGTGGAATACCTTTGTGATCGATGCACTAAAAATAAGCAAATATTTGTGGTCTTCCAATTAATCGTCATACGCACCGTTATCCATATCTTTACTATTACTAGTTAATTGCCGTGCGTTGCAACGGAGCATGAATATTCTATTAGGTTAGTCCGTGGGTGTGTGTCCATCATTTGCGTATCCGCAGAGAAAAATCCCGCTTGTGCTTTGTTTTCGAAAGATATTAACTTGGAACACACATTCATGGCTTTTTTTAACATGTTAAATGCATTCATGGCCTGTAACATGTTAATTACAGTAACACACAATCAGCACCACAAATAATCAAAGTCAATCAAACATTTACCAAATTCTTGTATACTTCAGCACCACAAATGAAGTTTCCTTTCAGTTTGCCAAAGATCAATACTAAACGACGATAATAGTAACATAGTAACAAGCCGTGACTACGGTTAGGTTGTGAGGACCAAACCAAGATGACCAATTTGGATATATCCTAGAAAGCAATCAAATAGCAATAGCATAATCAAATACTACATTTTTATAGAACTGATAAATTATGATATCACTGTGTATACATATCCTGACTGCATGGCTTATGCATGTCTGAGAAACTGAGTATCACACAAGTACGGGATAATGAGACCTTTCTCAACACCAAGATTCATGCAAAACTCCAGTTGGAGGCCAACTATTACCAAATAATATCCACTATCCTGAAATTTGCTCTAGAAACACGGCCTCATGTTTGCTAGTGAGGCCAACATCACTCAACGACATCTGACACTCCTCGTCACTGAATGCGCGCCTAGGGTAAGATCTCACCTCTACATAATAAATTTGTGTTAATAGTGGACTCATAGAAAATTCAATCCGTAATATAATAGAACATAAAGTGGAGGAAAATTCGGATGCACTTTTTCTTCCCTACGGTTTAGCACCATTGTTCAGAATTCACAGATATATCAGAGAGCAACAAGAGATTGCCAACAAAATTGTATTTCCAGTGAAACACTATGCTCAAGCATGTCACTGACCCTCTGATCTAACGCGGAAAATTTACAGGTGCCGGTACCTACCGGCACAAGATCCACCGTTCATTCGTGCGCTAAGATCCGTGCCGCAGACAAAACACTGATGAATCCGAAAAACTGTAGATGTGCACGGATCTTAGGGCATGAATCAATGGTGGATCTTGTGCCGGTAGGTACCGGCTCCTGTAAAAATGCATTAGATCCCTCTGATCTAAAAACAAAAATAAGGATGCCTCGTGAAGCAGAGATGGTTGGCGTCACAGTTCATATTTCTATGCAATCAATCATCCTACCAGTTCATTTGGAATGGATCAGTATAAGAATTTAAACTTGTCAGTGGCATATAAATACAGTTGCGTTAATACCAGTTGACCAAGTGTGCAAAACTGCAAATAATAATACTACCGGGTTATGAACATCTAGTTTTTTCTCATCATATGTGAATTGCTAAGTGAACCATACACAGCTGATTAGATTCTACACAGTATTTTCTCTGATGTATAGGATCATCTTGATCTATGTAAATTGCAACTGCAACCTATGAGAACAGAAGGACTCTTACGAAAAAACTAAGAATACTAACCAAGTTGTTGTTGCTTATCATCAGTCCTGAAGTATAGAAAACTCTACTGGAGACCACGAGCTAGTTGGGATAAGAACGTCATGCTACTAATTGCTGGTCTGTACGCTAATCCGTTGTTTGGTGCCGCTGTTGTGTCGCGTGGGCACTGTAATGATCTCCAGCCGTGCCTAGCTTATATTAAGTTATTAATCCAAAGACTGGACCAGATCATCAACTTGTCTACCATTACTCAAACTACAGCGTATATATTCACAGCAGCACATATACCTTGAGACATCTTGTGCTCCCCTAGAGTCGCCATTAACAATGCAACTTCTCCAGATTTGCTCCTAATACAACTTGAACTGCAGCTTGTACTCCTAATACAGCTTGCTCTTCTCACTCTCACTTTCCCCTACTCCAGATAGCAGCTTGCACACATGATTTCAAGCAAGAACCAAACCTATGCATGAATAAACCACAAGTCTACTCCCAAGTCTAGTACTATGTAAATGAAATTCAACTTCAGATATTGTACCCAAGTTCTCACATTCCTGAACAAAATATTGTAATCAAACATAACTCTAATCAAGGTTCTGAAAGCCAAATGGTGCCCAAGTGTAATCTGTGTAAAAAAATACTCCTACATATACTCCATACTCATGATCTGTAGAACCACATATACTCCATATTCTGTATGTATCTTTACAATGGCAGGAGACCATTTATTTATGGAGAGAGTGTTCAACATCAGCAGTGAAGAAAGAAACCAAACTCATCAAAGCAGAGGACCAAGTGTACAATTTATAATGGAGAGAGTGTGCAACATCTACAGCCAGCATTGTTATGTGGCTATCCAAAACCACCAGACAAGTGTAGAATTTCTGTGCACGCCAACAGAAAGATTTCGGTACGAGCCAACCGAAATGACCACCAAACTCGAAAAGATAAGCACCAGCAGCATACACTTTCCTTCAATGACGTTTGAGGGGCACTCTCTGTCTTTGATGGAAAAGCAAAAAAATTAGCTTCAGTTCATCATCGACCAACAGGTTTACTACCAAGGAAACTGGACAAACTCATCAAAGAAGAGGACTCAATTTCTATCATTGTCTGGTAAAAAGGAAACGAAAATGAATTGCATCAATAATCTGGAAAGATCAAGAGAACACGAACTGAGGCACAAACAAGAGAACATACTCCAGAATTCTTGATACAAACATATGAGTAGATGGTTTCCAGCACTATGTTTATTTGCAGCAGTCTCAGTAAATGTAAAATGCAAGGCTAAATATACCTTGATTATGTTCCTGCATATCATCTCAGAAATCTAATGACGCCCAAGTTTTACGTTACCAAACCAATACTCCTAGGTTACCTACAGAGATCAACAGAGGCAAGTGCCACATGAGCATCGACAGAGGCACATGAGTGTCAATAGGATAAGGCGCCAGAATCCACAGATGTATCTCTCTGTTTGTAAAAATCTGAACATTTTTATCTGAATGAAAATGCACTTACCGAGTAGTAGGGCACCATGGAGACGACACTCATGGGCTCGCTGACCCGGGTCGGTGGGCGAGAGCGCGACCATGAAGAGTTGCGTGGAGCCGGTACCGACAAGGACGTGGTAGCCCTCGACGGTGGGCTGCTTTACTCACCAAGGACGGAGGATATGCATGATGTGCTGCTGCTGCCGGTAAGGACCTGGCCAAGCAACCGCTCCAGCGCTCAGTTTCTTTCCTCAGGTTGTCGGTCAAGGAATTGAGCGCGTGGTCGTCGTAGTCGCCCCGGAGCACGGGAAGAAGCGGTCATTGGCGAGCCCCGCCTCGCCGACCAGCGCACCGCGGCTGGACCGGGAGACGCGTCGGGACCACCCGTCCCATATCCAGTCCGTGACAAGCTCCTCCTCGCCAACTCCGAAGTCCGGGACGGCCGGAGCGGGGGCAGCGCTGGACGGAGAGGGCAGAGAGAGAGAGAGAGGCGAGGCTTCGATTCAGATCTTTGGTCTGCGGGTGTCGGGGAATAATTATTTCGCGACTTATTTAAAGCAAAGCGCGACTTACTCTTCGTGGTCTATCATTGCTAGGCTACGCAAAGATGGGCCGACCAAAGATCACGGTCTGCCAAAGGAAAGATCTAGAAGGTCGGCGTTTACCTGCCTTGGAAGACAAGAAGATGATCGGCTCCGGGTAGAACTCTTGTAAACCTGACGAGTCTCTGTGTATATAAAGAGGACTCGCAGGACTAGACGGATAAGCTCTCAAACTCTAGAAGATACGGCGAGTACCGAGATCGGATCGCCTCCATTGTAACACCTCATATATCATATCAATACCAATCTAGGGTAGGCAGGAAGTAGGTCTTTACCTCACATTGAGGGGCCGAACCTGGGTAAATCTGTGTCTTCTTCGTTCCCTACGATCTTAAGCTCGGAGACGATTGACTCGCGCAATCCCACACCTACGAAGTCATCCATGACATCTGACGTGACAAACCCACGACAGTTGGCGCCCACCGTGGGGCCTGCGGTCAAAAGTGTCACGTTCCGCGCAGGATCTATGGTAGGAGTTGAAGATCTCGCCGTCGGCCGAATCATCACGGTCAACGGCGTGCCCCTCATCGACGATTCAAACTGGGGGCCGGAAGCCGATCACCTGGAGACCGGCCACGTCATCCCGTTTGGATCTATCCATGTCTTCGTCGGCTTCATTGGCAGCAGATCTGTTAGCTCTATCCAGGGAAGCGACTCAGGAGTAGAAGCCGCCGACGAAGGAGAAGAGTCCGTGAGAGCATGGACTCGCAAGAATTTGGATCCATCGTACCCGCCTTTGAAGAAAGCTACTGGGGCTACGCTCCAGAAATCACCTTAGTGCCAGATCAAGAGGCGGTACCAGTTGGGGTTTATATGGCCGGAGGGGCAAGTACATCAGGGACCGCATGAGAGGTCGAAAGGTCGGCACCCCCCAGCAACCCACTGCTTGTCCCGGTATCGGTCGAGAACGCCGCCGTTCGTGCAACTGAAATTGAGGCCGCCAGGGCCGAGCTCCTGTACGAGGTTCAGAGGATGGAAACAGAGCGCAGTCGGCTCGACCAGATAGACTAGGGAATCCAGCAGGAACGCCGCAGAATGGCACACAACGCCTCGCTCGCTGTGACTCAAGAAAACATCAACTCGCGGGTGCAAGCGCGTGCGACTCATCCTACGGTGGAGTTTCCGCCCACACCGGTCGCCGGACCGCCACCACAAGCAGAGGTCGCCCCAGCAGCAAGGATTTTAAGTCCGATGGCTGATAATGAAGCCCAGCAACCAAGAAGGTTTCACACCCCGCAAGGCCACTACTCAAACCCGGTTGATAACGTATATGCGGCGACCAACATCTTGGCTCAGATAATACCAGCTGGCAACGACCCAGTAAACGCCGAGGCGCGGCACGCAATACAGATGCTAAGCACCGCTGTCGTCCAACAAGCCAACATAACAGGAGCCGAGGGGCGACTACACTCTATACCAGATAATCACAGGACCATGGCGGAAAAGAGCGTTCAAAGTAGGCCGACAGAGAATAACTCCGGGGTCGCACAGAGGCAACAAGGACAAGCCGCGGCCGCGCAAGTCGCCATATTTGGGGAACAGTGAGGCCCGCGGAAGCAATTGTCCCACCAAACACATCCACAACCCTATCCTCGCGGCTCAAGGGGCCGGCATGCTTCACTGAGAAGATCAGATCGGAACCCTTTCCCGAAGATTTTAAAGGACCACGCAAGGTGGCAAATTATAATGCCAGCATGGACCCCACCACGTGGCTAAATAACTACGAGATGGGGATGAGTATCTTGAATGCCTCAGAAGAAATATGCGCAAGGTATCTCAACATGATGCTGGAAGGTGCGGCTCACATATGGTTACAGAATCTACCTCCAAATACCATAAGCACATGGGAGGGGTTGAAAGAAGCCTTCGTCAAGAACTTCCAGGGAACATGCAAACGACTCTGCAATATAGAAGATCTTGAACGCTGCGTCCAGAAGGAAGGCGAGTCAAGTCGCCATTGGATGAGAAGGGTAGCAGAAATCATACACTCATCGGATAACATACCCCCTAGCTCTGCCGTCCTGGTAATGGAGAAAAATTGTAGGTTTGAGCCACTGGTACACAAGTTGGGTCGCATGAAAGACAAAGTCAAGAGCCTCAGCGAAGTGATGGCCGCGGCTAACAAATATGCTGGTTCAGACAAA
Organism: Poa pratensis; assembly: GCA_947311845.1. Taxonomy (NCBI): domain Eukaryota; kingdom Viridiplantae; phylum Streptophyta; class Magnoliopsida; order Poales; family Poaceae; genus Poa; species Poa pratensis. The sequence goes on from CAMZMU010000057.1 coordinate 35,991,087, forward strand.
ACAAAGGACGCATCGGATGAAGAGGAAGAAGAGGTCACTGCCAAGGGAAAGAAAAACAACGGCAAATCTCAACAACAACCAAACAACAATACCCATGTGAGTCAAAACAAGCGCAAGAATGAGGAAGGAAATTCTGGGCTTGTTGCCAATACAATGGCAGATTTAGAGGCCAACGTGGGAGAGGCCGAGGCAGCGGCTCCCGTCCAATCAACTTGGAAGAGGTCTTTAGTCGGCCATGCGATCTCCACACAGGGAGCGATGGACGGCCGGCGGACCATACCAAGGCACAATGTAATTACTACAAGAGATGGAAAGAGGAAAGTCAGCATAACAGGGGAAACCACAATGGAAGTAACCTTATGCGGTTCAAAATTCTGCTGGGCAACACAACGCGAGAAATCCCAAACAAGTGGGGCAGTATCACACAATAGTTGTTAACACTTCCAAACGGGAGGAGAAAGTAAGCCGCAGAAGTCAGCAAGTGAACGCGGTGGGACAAGCGGCTCGCATTGGTTAAGGTGGTCAGAGCATGCAGTAACTTGGAGTCGCAACGATCACCCGCCGCAAGTCCGCGAGCCTGGGAAGCTAGCGCTAGTTGTAGCGCCTTACGTAGCTGGATATAAGCTAACCAAGGTACTCATGGACGGAGGAAGCAGTATAAATATCATGTACTACGATACGTTCAAACGCTTGGGGCTCACAGACTCCAGCTTACAACATACCACGACCATATTTCACGGCATCGTTCCGGGAAAATCAGCCCAGCCAGTGGGAAAAATAACCTTGGAGTAACCTTCGGGACAAAGGAAAACTTCAGAAGTGAGTTCGTATGCTTCGAAGTGGTGAAATTCCAGAGTCCATATCATGCCCTCTTCGGACGAACGGCCTTCGCCAAATTCATGGCTAGACCCTGTTATGTGTACCTGCAGTTGAAGATACCAGGACCAAGGGGAGTCATTACAGTACATGGCGACAGGGAAAAGGCAATCGAGTGCGAAGAAGGGGACGCGGCCTTCGCAGAATCAGCTTGCGCTGCCGAGGAGCTCAAAAACTATAAGTCGCAGGTGGACCCGAACGACATGAGTGTAGTTAGGACACCATCCGCTGATCCATCCATCAAGTTTAAAGCAGCACAAGACACCAAACAAATAGACCTTGTTCCTGGCGACTCGTCCAAGCAAGCAAGCATCGGGGCACATATGGAGGAAGAGCAGGAACATGCCCTTATTGCTTTCCTCCAGGAAACAAAGACATCTTTGCATGGAAGCCATCAGATATGCCGGGAGTACCGAGAAAATTGGCAGAGCATAGTCTCAACGTCAACCCGGTGGCCAAGCCAGTAAAGCAGCCGCTGCGACGCTTTCATGACGACAGGAGGAAGGCGATAGGAGAAGAGATAGCTCGCCTATTGGCAGCAGGATTTATCACAGAAGTGTTCCACCCGGAATGGGTGGCAAACCCAGTACTGGTTATGAAAAAGAATGGTACATGGCGCATGTGTATAGATTACACCAGCCTCAACAAAGCCTGCCCGAAAGACCCGTTTGCTTTACCCCGAATCGATCAAGTGATTGACTCAATGGCTGGGTGCGAGCTATTATGCTTCCTGGATGCTTATTCAGGTTACCATCAGATCAAGATGAAAAAGGAGGACCAGGAAAAGACATCCTTCATCACACCTTTTGGAGCCTTTTGCTACGTCAGCATGCCCTTCGGATTGAAGAATGCCGGCGCGACTTATCAGAGGTGCATACAAAACTGTTTGCACGAGCAAATAGGTCGCAACGTGCATGCTACGTGGACGACATCATAGTTAAGTCGCAGGTGGGCCAGGACCTCATCAGCGACCTCAAGGAGACATTCACCAACTTGAGGAAATATAACATGAAGCTTAACCCGACAAAGTGCGTCTTCGGAGTACCAGCGGGAAGCTGCTGGGTTTTATAGTATCAGAGAGAGGCATAGAAGCCAACCCTGAAAAAATAAAGGCCGTCATGGACCTTCAGAAGCCAGAAAAATTAAAGATGTACAACGACTCACCGGATGCGTCGCGGCCTTAAGTCGCTTCATATCAAGATTGGGAGAAAAGGCTCTGCCCTTGTACAGATTATTGAAGAAGTCAGATGCCTTCACCTGGGACGCAGAGGCCGATGAGGCATTGACAGCCTTGAAAAGCCAGCTGACAAATGCACCAGTTTTAGCGGCTCCGAAAGATAAAGAGCCCATGCTGTTGTACGTCGCTGCAAACTCACGCGCAGTAAGCGCGGTGATGGTCGTAGAGAGACAGGAGCCAGGAAAGAATACCCAGTCCAAAGGCCATATACTATGTGAGTGAAGTGCTTACGGCCTCTAAGCAGCGCTATCCCCAATGGCAGAAACTGGTAATTGGTGTGTTTATGGCGAGTCGCAAGTTGAAGCACTACTTCCAAGAGCATCCAATAACAGTGGTCAGCTCGGCGCCCTTGGCAGATATCATCCGCAACCGAGAGGCTACGGGAAGAATAGCCAAATGGGCAATTGAGTTGGGACCACACCACATCAGTTATGAGCCGCGAGCAGCAATTAAGTCGCAGGCCTTGGCGGACTTTATCAACGATTGGACAGAAATTCAAATCGCTCCCAGCATGGCGAAAACAAAGTACTGGACCTTGCACTTCGATGGGTCAAGGCAGCTGCAAGGCTCGGGGGCTGGGTTGTATTAACATCCCCCAAAGGAGACAAGCTGCGATACGTGCTCCAAATACATTTCAATTGCACCAACAACGTAGCAGAATACGAGGCACTGCTTCACGGACTACGCATCGCAAAGGAGATGAACATAACTCACATACGATGCTTTGGAGATTCAGACTTGGTAGCTCAACAGGTCTCTGGAACATGGGACAGCAAGGACGCAAACATGGCTGCATACAGAAGAGAAGTGGAGAGAATTGCGGACACTTCATAGGGTTCCAGGTTGAACACAAGATCGGAGACAAAATGAGGCGGCAGATGCCTTGTCCCGGCTTGGATCCAACAGACAGCCAGTCCCGCCCAACGTCTTTTTAGATGAGCTACACAACCCGTCAGTTACACCCCCCGCAGAGATACACATCGCAGAACCAGAAGGTGACTCAACCTTAGTCGTGGCTCTGCACGAATAGCCAGAATGGATAGAACCATACAAGGCGTACTTGAGTCGCGGGGAGTTACCAGAAGATGAAGTGTGGAGGCACGCAAAATAACACGGCGATCAAAGGTCTACACGATAATCAACAACGAGCTGTACAAACGTAGCGTCTCGGGAACATTCCAGAGATGTGTGTCACCAGAAGAAGGACAAAAAATCTTGCATGAAATTCATGCAGGCGATTGCGGCCATCATGCTTCATCAAGATCTTTGGTGGCAAAGGCGTTCAGGCATGGTTTCTTCTGGTTAACGGCGCTCGCAGATGTCGAGCAGATCGTCAAGACATGCGATGGATGCCAACGATATGCCAGGCAAGATCATATGCCGGCTCAAGCACTACGCACAACACCTATCACATGGCCTTTTGCCGTATGGGGTTGATACGTCTCAAACGTATCTATAATTTTTGATGTTCCATGCTGTTATTATATCAATTGCTACATGTTTTGATTACACTTCATAGTATTTTTATGCATTTTCTGGGACTAACCTATTAACAAGATGCCATAGTGCCAGTTCCTGTTTTCTGCTGTTTTTCCGTTTCAGAAAAGCTAGTCGGGAAATATTCTCGGAATTGGACGAAAATCAACGTACATCACTATTTTACCAGAAGACTCCATGGGCCAGAAGGACAAGTCCGGGGGAGGCCCACGGCCTCCACACCATGCCTGGGCGCGGCCAAGAAGGGGTGGCGCCGAGGGGTGGTGTGGTTGACTCGGGTGCCTCCCGATGCTGCCCTTTCGCCTATATATTGCCTCTGCGGAGAAAACCCTAGAGCACGATGATTATCCCAGATACGACTCCCAACTCCGCCGCCATCCGAAACCCTAATTCGGGGGACAGAAGTCTCTGTTCTGGCACCCTGCCGGGACGGGGAAGTGCCCCCGGAGCCATCTTCATCGCCGTTGCTGCCTCCCATGATGAGGAGGGAGTAGTTCTCCATCGAGGCTGAGGGCTCTACTGGTAGCTATGTGGTTCATCTCTCTCTCTCATGGTGTGATCTTTATGTGATCATGAGAATTGTAATCTAGTTGAATTTATAGATGTTTCCCCTTCATTGTTATAGTTATGCTACTTAAGTGGCTTTATCATTATGATCTTCGGAGTCACGTGACAACATGTTATCAAGGTGACAGTGTGGGTGATGTGTGTGGCTCTATTAATAAGATTAGAGGGATATTTACCATGAGTTGTTCTTGTGTTGGATGGCACTATAAAATTGCGGTGTGTGTGTACTATTTTAGGATGCTCATAGTGACAGCGTGGGGTGTCCTAGATGTGGAATACAGACTTTAAGGTTTGCTTTTATAGCCCTACGCGATGGTCTTGGTGTTCTATGAAATTGTGGTGTTTGTTTACTCAGACTTTAAGGTGTGCTTTTATAGCCCTACGCAGTAGATTGGTATTTCTATCCAACGGGAGAATAGTTCAGAGTAGCATAGTGAAGGAAGTATTTATGTGTTCAATTATGTTATTATTGCTGAGAGTGTCCACTAGTGAAAGTATGATCCCTAGGCCTTGTTTCCAAGCATTGAAACACCGTTTACTCTCAGTTCTGCTGCATGTTTGCTCGCTTCCATTTTTACTACAGATTGCAATTACCACCTGTTATTATGTATATCACTTGTATTTTGATATCTCTTCGCCGAACTAGTACACCTATACATCTTACAGGTGTATTAGGTGTGTTGGGGACACAAGAGACTTCTTGTATCTTAATTGCAGGGTTGCTTGAGAGGGATATCTTTGACCTCTACCTCCCTGAGTTCGATATACCTTGGGTTATTCACTTAAGGGAAACTTGCTGCTGTTCTACAAACCTCTGCTCTTGGAGGCCCAACACTGTCTACAAGAATAGAAGTTATAGTAGACATCAAGCTCTTTTCTGGCGTAGTTGCCGGGGAGGTAAGGTAAACGGTACTCATATCTTCTGGCTACTAAGCTATTTTCTAGCATTGTTGCCGGCATGTGAGTTTGAAGGTATTTCCTTTAGATTCTGCAGTTATATCTTTTTGTTTCTTGTTTTTATTTCACTAGTTAGGCTTAATGGAAAACAACAAAAAAATTAGAGATCTTTATGAACTTTATATTGAATTAGGACATGATGCTTTTGAAGAGAAAATTAAAAAACCTATGGAAATTTGTTTGCAAAATAGTGGTAGCAATGTTATTAGCATGAATTCTTTGAACACCAGTATTGCTAATGCTATGGAAAAGTCTAAGCTTGGGGAAGCTAGTTTTGATAAAAATGATCTTTTTAGTTCCCCAGCTTTGGAGGAGAAAATTTGCATTGATAATACTGTGTCTCCCATATGTGATAATTCTAATGATGCTTGTGATATTCTCAGTCCACCTACTGAAAATATTCCTTTTGAAATACCTATGGAAATTGTTGAAAGAGTTATGGATGAACATTATGCAGGGGATGGAACAGTCCATCCAAGTGATCACTTGTTGAAACTCACAGAACTTTGTGAGTTGTTTAAGGTTGCAGGTTTATCAAGAGAAATCGCATGAAGAAATTATTTCCATTATCACTTAAGGACAAAGCAAAGGAGTGGTATGAGCTACTGGATGATACTCATCATTCGGAGTGGAAGGAGCTTGAATCTCTCTTTTACTCTAAATTTTATCCTCTTTATGAAATGCATTTAGATAGGAATTACATTTACAATTTTTCGCTTCGTGAGTCGTGACGGAGAAAGCATTGCTCAAGCTTGGGGAAGACTGAAAATATTAATACTCAAATGTCCTAACCATGGCTTCCTGAGGAAATAATTGTTACTAATTTTTATGCTAAGCTTTCAGGTCATTACAAGGATTATCTAGATGCCTGTTCAGAGGGTTCTTTCACAAGTAAGAAGGTTGAAGCCAAATGGGATCTTCTTGAAACAATTCAATGCAATACTGAAGATTGGGAGAACGACAAAGGTAAAGAATCAGGTATAAACTATGAGTATGATTGCATTAAGTCTTTCGTTGAAACTTCTAGTTTTCATGAGCTTAGTGCTAAATATGGTCTTGATTCTCAAATTATTGTTGATTGTTGTAGAACCTTTGCTTCTCATATTAATATTCCTAAAGGAAAGTGGAACATGTATCATGAACCTTTTAAAGACACTTGCATAGAAAATGAAGTTGTTACTAATGATTGCAATAAACATGCTCAAATTTCTGAAAATACTATTTCTTATAAGCATGTTAATTTTTGTGGAGCGCTTAGACCTTGTGAAAAGACTAATAATGAAGAAGAATATTGCATCCATCACAAGAATGAAAAGACTAAAATGTGGTATAGGGCTCTAAATGATCTTGCTGAAAGAGTTTGTGCCCTCTATCCTTTTATTTGTGAACTTTGCTATGAAAAGGGTCATTTCAATTTCCAATGCTCAGGTTCTGATGAGAGTACTGCGAGATACTTTTGTGATAACATGATCACACCTAATCTTCATGATGAACTTATATTATTTTTGGGATGTGAAGAGTTATCAAGAAAAACTTCTTTGTTAGATATGAGTGCTTTTGATATGAATAGCGTTCTGCATGGATGTCATCTCTATTGTGTTGATAATTGCCACGCAAATGCTTACATACAAAATATTATAAAAGATGGAACTTTACCAAAATATGAAAGGACTAATGTTTGTTTTACTCTCATTAATGAAAGAGAGGAATTCTCCCAAGTTTATTCTATTGTTTCTAACAATAAACCAGGGTATGTGGAGAAGCCTCCTTTCAAACCTCTCCCTCCTAAAGAGGAAAAGAAGAAGAAGAAGAAGAAGAAGAAGAAGAAGAGTAAAAAGAGAGAGGAAACGGTATCCTCCCTTAAGCACGTTGCTCCTTTCATGGTTGATTCTGATGAGTCTGAATTTATTGAAGATTATTATATGCCTCTTACTTATTGTAGTGATCATGATTGGGAAAATAACACTACTTATGATATTGAAAATCTTTTTGGTACCAATTCTGAAAATGATGATATTAATAATTGCTACACTATTAGTACTATTCATGTTCCTTCTAATGATGATATGGAAAGCTCTAAGCTTGGGGATGAGGAGTTTGAAAATCCTTTTGCTATTAATGATTATATGTTTGAAATCCCTCTTGCTAGTGAAAATGATGATGCTATGTTTACAGATATATATGCTTGCAAAGATAACTATTCTCTTGTTTATGATGATACTATGCCTCCAGTTTTTGATACTTATTGTGATGATAATTATGCCATAGATTATAATTACAACCATCTCTCTAATATACAACTTGTCTATCATGTTCAAGTTCTTTATGATGATCCTACTCCCATTGTTATTAATAAGAAAGATTTTGCTTATGAGGAAAATATTAACAATTTTATGCAAGTAGATCATGATAAGAATGTTTCATGTGATGGTTATATTGTGGACTTTATTTATGATGCTGCTGGAAGTTATTATGAGAGAGGAAGACATGGTTTCATATATCTCAATAATATTAAGTCTCCTCTCTTTTTGTTGAAAGTTTTGAAGTTGTACTTGTTTTGTCTTTCTATGCTAGCAGCTTCAAACTTCAATAATTTGTTTTCTTACAAAATTCCTTTGCATAGGAAGTGGGTTAGACTTAAATGTGCTTTATATTTGCTTCTTGATGCACTCTTATATGTTCAACTCTTATTCTTATGAGAGCATCGTTAAAAGTTGGATGCCTAGCTAAAATGATTTAAAGAAAAGCACTTGTGGGAGGCAACCCATGTTATTTTTACTTCCTGTTATTTTCTTTTGTTGAGTCAAGGATGTTGTTACCTCTGTAACATCTCCTTTGTATCTTTTATTTGCTGTTTTGTTGTGCCAAGAAAAGTCTCTAATGGCAAGATGGTGCTAAAATTTGGATTGCTGCGCAGGAACAGATTTCTGTTGTTCACTGTACGAAATTCATAAAATCAATGGAACGTTATTTTGATCTGCAATTTGTTGTGCGTACTCCTGATATATGCAGCTATCTTTCGTTAGTTCAACGTTTTTCGATTCGAGCAACGTAAGTGCCTCAAAAAAATTCATCTTTGCTGGCTGTTCTGTTTTTGACAGATTCTGTCTCTATTTTTTTGCATTGTCTCTTTACGGGTTTTATGCGAGACTCTCTAATGTGGAGGGCCACAAATAAGCTTAGTAACTGTAGCTAATGTTTTATTGAGTTCTAGCAATTTGTCTCTACAGAACCAAAGTGGATTAAAGTTTTTGAGAACTAACCCTCTAATGAGATTTTTGTTGAGTTTTGTGTGGAGGAAGTTTTCAAGTATTAAAAGAGGAGGGTGATATAATAAGATCAAGAAGAGTGAAGAGCTTAAGCTTGGGGAGGCTCCCCTGGATCTCCCCAACATATTTCAAGAAGACTCAACCATCTAAGCTTGGGGATGCCCAAGGCATCCCCTTCTTCATCGACAAATTATCAGGTCATCTCTAGTGATACTATATTTTAATTTCTTCACATATTATGTGCTATTCTTGGAGTGTCTTGTGTGTTTTATTTTCAGTTTTGTTTTTATTTTGTTCTCTGGTCACTACAATGCTTGATCACAACATTCTTGTTTGGGAGAGAGACACGCTCCGCTTTTTCATTAGAATACTCCTATTCTTCGCTTATATCTGTTGAGTATTCCTGTCTAGCGCTGCTAAGCTTTTAGCTCTTGTTTTCATGTATCTCTTGTTCAGAGCTATTAGTTCTTTTGAAGAAAGTACTCTCTTTCTTCACTTATATTTGTTTGGAGAGTCGTTTAAATAAGTTGATTGGTGTTTGGTTGGAACAGAAAATGTTATGCATGTGGTAATGGTATAAGAAAAATGCTTACATAGTCTTATAGATCACTGTCTTGAGTATGTAAGTAAAGGCTATTAGTGAAGAACTACCGTAAAGCTTGTTGATGTTCGGTTTGTATCATTGGTAGTTCCGAAGGTCTAGATATTTTCTAGTAAAAGGTTTTGGTTAACAAGGGAGACAATGTGGAGTCTTATAATCTTTCAAGTATGTTTATCATATAAGTTCTTGCTGTACCCGTTGACAGTCTGTGTTTGCTTAAATAACCTTGCTAGCCTAAACTCTGTACTAAGCGGGAATGCTGCTTGTGCATCCAAATCCTTGAGCCAAAATCCATGCCATTTGTGTCCACCATAACTACCTGTTATGTGGTATTTTCCTGCCACTCCAAGTAAAATTTTCATGTGCTACCTTTAAAATATTCAAAATTGTAAATATTCAAAATTGTTACTACTCCTTTTTGTGTCACTGTTTACAAGCTCATGAGGATGTGGTAGATGGTCTTTATTTCACTTGTTGACCGGACTTTACACCTGGACTAGTGGCATATACATCCGCTTATCCAATAATTTTGCAAAAAGAGCTGGCAACGGGGTGCCCGGTCCCAATTAATTACAACTTTAACCAAAAATTCTCTTCACATCTTTTTGCCCCTGAGAAATCAGTCAAGCAATGTTCACAAGTGTATAAACAAAAGAGAAAGAGGGATGATCTGCCAGCTTGGTAGAAATAACGTCCTTCATGGGAGCCGCTCTTGTAAGGTCTGGTTGGCTTGTGACTTAATGTATTATCTATTTACTGATTCGTTGACCACTAACACACACCTCTCAAAATATATTTTTATACTCTCTATATGCTTTAAAAAACTTAAAAAGCTCTAGCACATGATTTAATCTCTGCTTCCCTCTACGAAGGGCCTTTCTTTTACTTTTATGATGAGTCAGTTTTCCTACTTCTTTCTATCTCCACAAGCAAACATTAGTGTCAACTTTGGTACAACAATTGTTATATGCTGATATGTTTGACTTATTATACTGCTTTGCCATTGACAATATCCATGAGATAATTATGTTGAAGTTGAAGCAATTGCTGAAACTTAAATCTTCCTCTGTGTTGGTCAAACACTTTTACTTTGAATCTATTACTGGGTGAGCTAACTCTTATGCAAATTCTTATAGCTCCAATATCTCCAAAGTACTATTCATGAAAGTTTTTACTTGTATGATTCAGTTTGTTTACTCCTTGTTTACTTGTTAGCAAACTATAGACCATTGACTTGGATCACTTCATTCAGTTCATGTACTTTACATTATTACTTGATCAAGATTGTGTTGGTAGCATGTCACTTCAAAAATTATGTTGTTTTTATCGTTTACCTACTCGAGGACGAGCAGGAACTAAGCTTGGGGATGCTTGATACGTCTCAAACGTATCTATAATTTTTGATGTTCCATGCTGTTATTGTATCAATTGCTACATGTTTTGATTACACTTCATAGCATTTTTATGCATTTTCTGGGATTAACATATTAACAAGATGCCACAGTGTCAGTTCCTGTTTTTTGTTGTTTTTCCGTTTCAGAAAAGCTAGTCGGGAAATATTCTCGGAATTGGACGAAAATCAACGTACATCACTATTTTACTAGAAGACTCCATGGGCCAGAAGGACAAGTCCGGGGGAGGCCCACGGCCTCCACACCATGCCTGGGCGTGGCCAAGAAGGGGGTGGCGCTAAGGGGTGGTGTGGTTGACTCGAGTGTCTCCCGATGCCGCCCTTTCGCCTATATATTGCCTCTGCGGAGAAAACCCTAGAGCACGATGATTCTCCCAGATACGACTCCTAGCTCCACCGCCATCTGAAACCCTAATTCGGGGGACAGAAGTTTCTGTTCTGGCACCCTGCCAGGACGGGGAAGTGCCCCCGGAGCCATCTTCATCGCCGTTGCTGCCTCCCATGATGAGGAGGGAGTAGTTCTCCATCGAGGCTGAGGGCTCTACTGGTAGCTATGTGATTCATCTCTCTCTCCCATGGTGTGATCATGAGCATTGTAATATAGTTGAATTTATAGATGTTTCCCCTTCATTGTTATAGTTATGCTACTTAAGTGGTTTTATCATTATGATCTTCGGAGTCACGTAACAACATGTTATCAAGTGACAGTGTGGGTGATGTGTGTGGCTCTATTAATAAGATTAGAGAGATATTTACCATGAGTTGTTCTTGTGTTGGATGGCACTATAAAATTGTGGTGTTTGTGTACTATTTTAGGATGCTCATAGTGACAGCGTGGGGTGTCCTAGATGTGGAATACAGACTTTAAGGTTTGCTTTTATAGCCCTACGCGATGGTCTTGGTGTTCTATGAAATTGTGGTGTTTGTTTACTCAGACTTTAAGGTGTGCTTTTATAGCCCTACGCAGTAGATTGATATTTCTATCCAACGGGAGAATAGTTCAGAGTAGCATAGTGAAGGAAGTATTTATGTGTTCAATTATGTTATTATTGTTGAGAGTGTCCACTAGTGAAAGTATGATCCCTAGGCCTTGTTTCCAAGCATTGAAACACCGTTTACTCTCAGTTCTGCTGCATGTTTGCTCGCTGCCATTTTTACCACAGATTGCAATTACCACCTGCTATTATCTATATCACTTGTATTTTGATATCTCTTCGCCGAACTAGTGCACCTATACATCTGACAAGTGTATTAGGTGTATTGGTGACACAAGAGACTTCTTGTATCTTAATTGCAGGGTTGCTTGAGAGGGATATCTTTGACCTCTACCTCCCTGAGTTCGATATACCTTGGGTTATTCACTTAAGGAAAACTTGCTGCTGTTCTACAAACCTGTGCACTTGGAGGCCCAACACTGTCTACAAGAATAGAAGTTATAGTAGACATCAGGGGTTTCGACATGGTTGGCCCCTTTAGGCGATCCTCCAATGGAAAAACCCATCTCCTGGTCGCAGTGGACAAATTCACCAAGTGGATCGAAGCAGAGCCCGTTAGAGATTGTGAAGCTGAAACAACAGTCAAGTTCCTGAAGAAAATCATATTCCGCTTCGGATATCCCCATAGCATCATTGCAGATAATGGGAGCAACACCTCTGAAGGAGCAACGCAGATATTTTGTGCCAACAATGGGATAAGGCTGGACCTCACGTCAGTATCGCATCCACAAAGCAATGGACAAGCTGAGCGAGCTAACCAGGAAATTCTCCATGGGATTAAGCCATGCCTTATTGAAAAGGTTGAAACATCCCCAGGATGCTGGGTCGAAGAGTTGCCAGCCGTGCTATGGAGCTTAAGAACAACCCCCAACAGATCCACAGGGTTCACACCATACTTCATGGTTTATGGGGCAGAAGCAGTCATGCCAAGTGATATCATACACGATTCGCCAAGAGTTGCGGCCTACGTCGAAATAGACAATGAAGTGGCTCGACAAGACTCGGTGGATACCCTGGAAGAGGTCAGAGAGTTGGCCGCATCAAGGTCAGCGGTGTATCAACAAGATTTGCGACGCTATCATGCCAGATGCATCAAGACCCGTACCTTTCAAGAAGGAGACCTGGTACTGCGAGTCAAGCAAGACCACAAGGGGATGCACAAGCTGTCCTCTCCATGGGAAGGACCCTTCATCATTAGCAAAAACCTGAACAATGGGTCATATTATCTGCTGGATGTAAGGGAAGAAAGCAATGATCGCCACGATTTCGAGGATCGTCTCGAGGCGCCTCGCCCATGGAACATCGCGCAACTGCGGCCGTACTATACATAAAAGCTCATCAGAGTTAATCATCATCTTTTACAGCTGCTTAGAGCTGAGTATCATCATAGCTAATCAGAGCTGGGTATCATTTTATAGCCACTCAGGGCTTAAGTATCAAAAATTGGTCGCCACCCAGGCGCGACCTTACATATCAAAACTGATCGCCACCTAGGCGCGATCTTACCTCATGTATCAGAATTGGTCGCCACCGAGGCGCGACCCTATGTATCATACCATGATTATGAAATAAAAAGCCGGCCCTTCTGATTTACAGATAGCGGTCGTTTCGCCTCACATTGTTGAGTTCTCGAGCCTTCTATTTCTTAATTATTTGTTTCTTGGGGGGCTTTATTACCCTGAAACAGCCAAACTACTGGCATTTATCAAATTCACCTTAAGTCGGATGCAACTTGCAATATGCGGCCAAAGTACTGGGGTGTGGCATCAATCGAGTCTGAATGCCTATCATGGACTTTCTCGACCCTGAACACACATGTTCCTAGGAAATACTGAGTCGCGCAAGAGCCCACTTTAAGGATTCAGAAAGATCTACCTACAGATCAATTGATGTACTGCTTATAGTACGGAACCATATATTGAAGTTGTTTATAACTTAACAATTGTTTATACTGCAAAGTTACAGGGGATGACCTTCACACCTTCCAAGAAGAATTGAGATGATTCTCAGCTACAATCAACTCCAACGTGATCATGAGTCGACCAAGAAGAGAACCGAGTGGAAGTTTAGCCTAAATATTCAAGGAACCTTGCAAGATCATGAAGATACAGCATGTTAATCCACGAAATTCAGGCTACACTTGGGGGCTAATGTCGGGGAATAATTATCCCGCGACTTATTTAAAGCAAAGCGCGACTTACTCTTCGTGGTCTATCATTGCTGGGCTACGCGAAGATGGGCCGACCAAAGAACATGGTCTGCCAAAGGAAAGATCTAGAAGGTCGGCGTTTACCTGCCTTGGAAGACAAGAAGATGATCGGCTTCGGGTAGAACTCTTGTAAACCTGACGAGCCTCTGTGTATATAAAGAGGACTCGTAGGACTAGACGGACAAGCTCTCAAACCCTAGAAGATACGGCGAGTACCGAGATCGGATCGCCTCCATTGTAACACCTCATATATCATATCAATACCAATCTAGGGTAGGAAGGAAGTAGGTCTTTACCTGACATTGAGGGGCCGAACCTGGGTAAATCTGTGTCTTCTTCCTCGCGCTCCTTGCCGTCCTCGTCGGCTACGGTGTCGCCCTCCTCGTCCTTCGGCCCTGCTCCATCCTGCCCCAAGCCCAGTAGACAACGGCGAGCCTTGTCGTGTCGTGAAGAAGTTGCGGGAAGAGGAGCATGATCCGGATGAGCCGCGCAATAGGGTCGTGCGCTTCTTCGGTACGCAGGCCAGCATCGTCCCGTGTGCAGTTTTGCGCCGTCGCTTGTCCCTTACAAAATTTAAGCTCCTGCTCTGCTTTGCTTCAGCAAGCGAGGCGAGTTACGACAATGGTGTCTTCAAGCTGCTCGATCTGGTACGATCATCCCTATTTATCTGAAGTAATTATCCCTATTTACCTAAAGTGTTCACTGTGGTATCTATTGTTTGTATCATAATAGTAGTCACAATGGATGTTATTATTGGTATAATTGGGTGTATTGAAGCTCCAGTAATCATAAAACAAGTGAGTTCATTGGTTAACAATAAATCGCTTCCAAGTAAAAATTGAAAATGTGCCAAATATGGTACTGGAAAGTGAGTGTACTAAGCTGGTACTTCTCTGGTTAAAAATGACTATACTCTTGATGCATCTTATTTCTTTTGATTCCGTTTATTTTCTGAGATCAAATGATTTTTTGTGCCTTACACTAGCTTGGAATTGTTTGTCCTTTTTGACTCAGACACTGCAGGATGCTTACCTGCAGAAAGACAGAACAAATGGCTGGTTTCTTTTCCTCGCTGAATGGCCAGAACCTCCATCATGTTGCAGGTTAGTTTAAACTTACACTGCATAAATCGTCTTTCCTTTTATATGTTTTCTCTTCTGATATTGAACTGATGCAGTATATCAATCACACCATTGTTGGTTATGAGGATAGTAGGTAAAGGGGCTGATTTTGTTAGAATAACTTTTGAGGGAAAGAAGAGGCTGAGAACCTGTAACAAACGGGTTTGGTAGTTGAGGTAGAGAACTCAAGGTTTTTTTAGATATTGTGGTTCCATTAATCAGTATTATGGTGCAAAACTGATTTATAGTTAAGCTATATTTTCTAATGTCGCTTCTATTGTATTTCAGCGTGCTTCTTGGTTCCATGCATTTTATTTCATATAATTAGTGCTGCGATGATGGCAGTGTGTGATTTCTGTCCAACCTTTCCTCTTTGCTTAGTCTCTATTTCACTATATAAAATGTATGACATGCCTGACAAACATGTCTACCTATTTGCATCTACGAGTATCCAATTGGTGCTACAAGAGAATTCTTCCTATTTGCATTATGATGGCAGTTGGAACCTGAATATTAAGAATTAGAATGTGTTGATCATGCACTAGATGTATCTCCCTGCACCGATGTGTCACTAAATTCAAGCAATCAGCTTATCTAAATTGTCATATAAGGTATTTATCTCTTACTCACATGAAGACCACATGCTAGAATTTGGAACTGTGATATTTTGTCACTGATTGTAACCATTTCAGTTTTAACCTTTCAAATGCTAATTTGGTGAGGCCATCTGAGCGGCGGAGGGGCCACGACCGCGTTGAGGTGGAGGCATCTATTCAGCGACAGTTTGTTGGTTCACCAAGGTTGGCTTCTACCGATCCTAATTGGTTCTTCCCTTCTTGATCTCTCTCAGTGCCCCTACATGCAGATTTGACATTGGATCTGGTTTGAATTGGCTTTATATTTTCGTACAGTTTCTGTTATGGTTGATGCAAGGCAATGATCCTCCCAAGTTCAATACTTTGTTTCAGCTTTGTTGGTTCACCAAGGTTGGCTTCTCCCTTCTTGATCTCTCTCAGTGCCCCTACATGCAGATTTGACATTGGATCTGGTTTGAATTGGCTTTATATTTTCGTACAGTTTCTGTTATGGTTGATGCAAGGCAATGATCCTCCCAAGTTCAATACTTTGTTTCAGCTTCATGATGCTACAGATTTCATTGGTACCCTTTTCCTCCTTTTATGGGTTGTGCTTATTGCGTTTCTGATTTCCGCATCTGCATTTGGTTACTATTTGATTATTCCTCTTCAGTTTCCATTTTTTGCGTCGTCTGCATTTGGTTACCAGTATTTTAGTGGTTATTCTAATACACCAAAATGAGATAAGATATGTGCTTCTTTTTAATATTGGACTGTATATGCCTAAAATCTGTAGATAAAAATGTGAAATACGAGTAGCAAATGTGTTAATTGACCAATGTTACTTAAGTTCAGAATGCAAAATGATAATTCTGCAATATTTCTGATTCTTGTACTGCCTCTGCCCCTATTGCAGGTTGGTAGTGCTCCACTGATGCAAACTTATGACAGCTAGCAAGAGAAAAACATATTGTTGGTCAACTTTTGCTTCAAACTTACAGGTGTACTCAGATTTAGTCATATCATCATTAATTTAACCTTTTCTGTGTTACAGCTAACCATTCCCTTACTCATATCAAACTAGAGGAGTTTGGTACCAACGCAGAGCTCTTGGATCGTCTTGTTGGTGAGTTTCAGTTAGAGTTGTCGCTATACAGATCCACATGGGATACCTCCTTAGTGCAGTTTATTTTGAAAGTTCGCATCAGGATTGATATCATTCTTATTCTTTTTCATGTTTCAGTAACACCAAACTCTTTGAGTTCACCAACATTTCTTTTTCTGCTCAGAAATGATACCGCGCAACACACATGCACCCTCTATTGAAAAAGAGAGCACTTTGGAATTCGAAGTAGTATATATTGATGTAGACTGGTTCTTGTTCTGTTTATATATGAGTTTAACAGGAAATTCTACAATAAAAGGTAGCTCACTTGTTTGAAAATCTTACTGAATTGTATTTTTGGTCTTTAAGAAAATGTCATCAGGATCTTAGATGGGGCGCATTGTTGGGTACCAGCTGGGCAAATCTCGGTGACACAACGCTGGCTTTTGCATCAACATGGAGAAATTACCTAGGATTGTATTGGCCTTGCGCCTTCCTTTTTTCATTTTGCCCCTTCCTTTTCATTCATGTTTACTATGCTTGGCTACCAAGCTTTGTAACCTTTCTCCTGTCTTACATCAATAATCAGAGGCTTGCTGTGTTTTATCAAAAGAGTCATCTTTTGAATTTTTTGGGTACCGTAGCAACACACGGAGGTAGAGGTGGTGTTGAAACAAGTTTTTATAAAAAACATGTTACCGTAGCAACACACGGAGGTAGAGGTGGTGTTGAAACAAGTTTTTATAAAAAACATGTTTATGGCAATTGTGGAGACAATCATATGGAGTGGGTTCCGGGTATATACACTGTAACATGAGCTTTTGTGCATCCCATGGGCAATGTATATGAAAACTACTACTTGAAGCCGTCTTCGGGATGCGAGCAAAGTGGATCTTAGTCAGTACGAGATAATTGCTGGAATTGTTGCTTGCTACACTTGTGATGTTGAATTATAGCTTACTGAAGGACGTTATAAGCTAAGTAGAATCTCATTGTTTGTGTAATATTATATGCATATATTTGCATGTATATGGCGAGAGAAAATACTTAGAAACCGGTACCATATGCATATATTTGCATGTATATGGCGAGAGAAAATACTTAGAAACCGGTACCTGTAGCAACGCACGGGCAGTCAACTAGTCATTATCCATGTGGGAGTACTTTTTTAGTATTCTGCTGTTTTGTTGTGTAAAAAATTGTATCGTGATTTGGTAATAAAATTGTTTTGATTTTCCTGCAAGAAATGAAAACGCATTATGATTCATGCTGTAGTTTGTAGAGTCAAACAATGTGACTACATGTGCTCAAAAGAATTGCCAATTTTTTGTGGTCTCTTTCGTTCATCTCCTTTAGATTGTAGGATCATCATACGTATTTAGGAGGAGTTGAATCCTAATAGTATTATTTTTGCGCAATAAAGGCTCTTGGAACATAGGATTGGGATTTGGGGTTACCAATCATATGTCCCAATGCACTCACTATATTTTCTCTCCGCTCTTCTCATCTATACTTTTTATAAAGCAAAACCCCACTAACATGTAGTATTAATTATTTTCTATCTCAACATGCAAGCTATCCACATCATCTATCTTTTCAACCAATTAATTGTCCACCTCATCCATCTTACCACCCATTCAAGTATCCACCTCATCACACTAACATTTATTAGCATGTATTATTTTAGCCACCCAATTTTCACATCATCGTTTGGCTATCTCTCCATGCAACCTTTTTTTAACACCACAATTATTTTAGTTCTTCATCCATTCAACCAACAAGAAAATTTTCTTCATATTGTTTCAATTATGAAAACACATGTAAATATGTAACCATTTAAGCAATTTCCAAAAACTTTACGCATATCATGCATAGGATATCTTTAAGCAATCTATCGACATTATCGGTTTGTTCAGCCCTTAATTTCATCTTATCTACGGTCTTAACTATTTACATGCAACATCAAATTTAATTAGTAAAATACACAAACATTTCACAACTGCTGACGCAAATAGAATCTTGCATGTCTATATAGACAACTTCATGTCTGAGACATCATATACACTTTCATTCACACAATATAATTTCAAAAGATGCCCGCTGCAACGCGCGGGGTATCACTCTAGTTCTAGTAAATTCCTAACCCACCTCTTCCAACATTAATTCAGGTGCTATGAAATCATGTACGAGTCCCTAATATGTTGAATCTCTACTTTTTAAAATTTCCATTCATGGTTTTCTAAGGTTTTGCAAACCAAAGAGCCACATCAAGGGAAAAACATAGAATACTAAAGTTCTTTACATTTCTTCTTGTTTGAGGCACTTTGCTCAAGCTATCTAGCAAGTTTAAATCATCAACATCCTTATTGGTGTTGTCATTGTTATACCTTCCCACAGGCCAAGGCCGTGTAATGCGACGACAGCCTTCCTGGTAACTGAATGCTCTTGTTCGGCGTCATGTCACACCCGTTGTTATTCAAGATTCATCAACCACCAGTGAAGAGAATATCTCTCCTTTTCCATTAATAGGCAGTGTAATGGGAGATACAACTTTAGCTTATCGATCTCATGTCTTGTTTATTGTGATTGGCTGCAAAATCAAGATATCAAAAATGAGTAGAGAAGGCAAAGTTAAGAATGTAAGATAGCATTTACCACGAAAATCCTCCAATTATAAGAAAAAGGAAACATGTCCAAACAACGGTTCAATTTTAAACGAACAACAATTCGTCACTAAACGTATAAAGCAAATCTCATGCAGTATGACCAATATAAATCGTTCTCACCATTAACATGCTCGACAAAAAAATTAAGTAAAGGTAGTATAATCAGAGCAAAGTTTTGGTATTAGTAAATCTCAAAATGGTATTATAACTACGGGAGAGCGCCTCTTTTCTATGTGCCTCGGACACACAACAAAGGCTGGAAAACACACGGCAAAGCCTTTTGCCGTGTGCCGCACACAGCAAAGAGCACACAGCAAAAATTGCTTGGTAGAGAGAGGCACATCATGGGGTCTTGGAATCATTAATCCGTGGGGCTTGAAATCATTAATCTGGTCGCAGCAACGCTGCTTGGTGATGAGAGGCACGTCTGAACTAAAAAGAGGAAAGGGTGGGATAAGAGGGGAGACAAGCAAAAAAATCACGTTGAACTATACAGAAGGAAATAGAAGCACTACAAAAATATAAACCTTCACACTGAACTACAGGTTCACCATGCATCTTGAAGAACTAAAATTCTATATACATCCCTATAACTTGGCTTAATTCACCATTTTCTCGTTTTCTCAACATAAACTAACTTAATAAGATTTAAAAAATGCATTTATATGTGATAACATTGATGGATGGCACGATGCAGAAAAGCGAGGACACTGCTACCAAACAAAACAAAATCAATTAATATACCCAAGAAAAGTGGATGCATAAGGAAACAAAAATATGGCTATTTTAAGGGCCAAACATGAAAATGGTGGCATTTGATTCATCAGAATCAGCCAAGTACTTGTTTGGCCAAAACAAATCAGAGCCTACATGAAGCAGTGCAAGAAAGGCAACCTAGGATGCCGCACTAGACACCAGGAGAAGAAAATAGGTAGAAAACTTGAAAATAATATTTATTCTTAGTTGAAAGGTGCACATGAAAATTCTCTATGCTCAACAGAGAAAATCGGGGCATGGTGAAAAATAAAGTATGTGATGACAATGAAAAATACATGCGAGAATAAATGGTATATTAGTATGGGTTAAAATAACCACTTGCAATAGACCTATAAGCTAAGTCATCACATTTGCACATCTAAATAACTAACAACTCTGCAAAAAATATAAAAAGGTTGAGAGGTACATTTTGTTTGCTGTACATGGCCTTTGAAACACGTGCTAACTCAATGTGTCATACTCAGCACAAAATAAGATAAGAATATTGCACAAGTTGGCTACTATTCAGGCCAGAGAGGTAACATTTCCTCTAATTCTAAAATGTTGCGATGAGCTGTAAAGAATTGGATGCAAGAAATCACAGTTTTTTTTTTTTTTTGAGATTCCTACCCTACATTTAAAGATTGTCAAAGTTTACAGGAATATTAAGCCCCTCTGGAGGGGTAGCTAGCCAAACATGCCGCCCCATTTGCAGCGTTGTACCCAAGCGAGCCAGCTTGTGAGCCTCCATATTCGAGGTGCGTCGCTCATGATGGAAGGCCACTCCACCTCGCAACCTTGCCGTCGTCTTGATCTCCTTCAGGATGTGGCTGAAAAGGCCCAGATTTTCACCCTTCAGCCCTTGCACCACCTCCATGCAGTCCGTTGCCACCACTACATCTCCCACATACAGATCCGCAGCTAAGGCTAGCGCTTCCCTGCATGCGAGTGCCTCCAGGCATCCTGGATGGGTAACACCGTCGAACACCACCACAGATGCCCCAAGATACAGACCATCATAAAGAAATCACAGTTAAGTACACGCAATACAACACATAAATGAAGGACAAAGAACGCAAGTATTGACAGCCCATTAACCAAGAGAGCAGCCTAATGCGTGCGGCCCACTAAATACCCAATATACAAAGCCCATAAAGGACGGCCCGTTAGGGTTCCTCGTCCCCCAGAGATAAATCCGCCGCCTCCCCCGTCCGCCGCCATCTCGTGCTCAGGTTTAGGTCTCCTCCGCCTCCGGTCTCGAGAGCTCGCCAAAATGGTCGCCCACAGGGTAAGCTTCCCTCCCGCGCCGCCGTCCTCCCCTGTTCTCTTGATCCGTCCGTGTTCGCTGATCTCTTCGTTTCTCTCTGTGTTTGTTCGCGCAGTTCCATCAGTACCAGGTGGTGGGTCGCGCCCTGCCGACCCCCGGCGATGAGCAGCCCAAGATCTACCGCATGAAGCTCTGGGCCACCAACGAGGTCCGCGCCAAGTCCAAGTTCTGGTCAGTTCCCTCCCGAACCGCAGTGGCAGAGTCATCGTCTTCGTCGCGCTTTTGTGTGGTACCGTGAGCGTTTCCTGATGGTTCCATCTGGTTGTGTCTGTGCGCAGGTACTTTCTCAGGAAGCTGAAGAAGGTGAAGAAGGCCAATGGGCAGATGCTCGCCATCAACGAGGTACCACTTGTTCGCCACTGATGTAACCTTACCTGTGTTGGTTCGGGTTAGAGCCAGCATCGCAATAGATCAGATGTTTTACTATGTTGATCTTACATCGGTGAATATGCTCGATGTTCGTTGCTGCGTAGAGAGGTTTTGAATGTACTAACTTGACCAAAGGAGATTTCTGATGATTAATGGTTTAGCGTGTTACACTGGAAGTCTTTAGTCTCCTTGTGTTAGATCATGTATGTTGGTCTCGTCCTAATTTGCATGCTTAGGATTAATTCCTATGTCCTGTGATTTTGCTGAAATAGGGTATTCTGTGGAGCTATAGTTTGCCCCGTGATTTCTTTTTGTATCGTGTTGTTGCTGTTCTTGGTTGTTAGATTCGTTAAGGATTAGGTGAGCCTTTCTGCCGTTTCAGAGTCTTGCCATCCATAGTAATGCTTGTGTAGCTGTGGTTATCCAGTTATCTTCTTGTATAAGGACTTCATTAACTTCTATCCAGCACCCTAAAGGATAATCTGTCG
Source organism: Poa pratensis (assembly GCA_947311845.1). Taxonomy (NCBI): domain Eukaryota; kingdom Viridiplantae; phylum Streptophyta; class Magnoliopsida; order Poales; family Poaceae; genus Poa; species Poa pratensis. The sequence continues at coordinate 36,013,113 of CAMZMU010000057.1, forward strand.
CTTTGATATCCTTGCTCTCTCAATTATACCTGGCTAAAGCCAACTTATTTAGTTTATTCAGTAGTTTGCAACTGGTTTTCTATAGCTGTATTTTATCTAATCCATGCAGTTAATGAGTTAGTCACCCAACTATTGTCGTGGTAGAAACAAGTTAAGCTTTGCTTATCTGGGGTATCATCGATCTTTGGTATGATTGTGCTCTGTATTCATGCTATGGGTTAAGTAGGAAGATTGGAAGTGTTCAAACATGCTATACTGTGCTTTGTCTTCATGATGTTTTCTCAGTGTATACATGGCTGTGTTCTGTTGTTCTTTCCACTTCTAAGTGTGTTGTTGTACATCTCTCAGATCTTCGAGAAGAACCCAACCACCATCAAGAACTATGGCATCTGGCTCCGTTACCAGAGCAGAACCGGCTACCACAACATGTACAAGGAGTACCGTGACACGACCCTGAACGGTGCTGTGGATCAGATGTACACGGAGATGGCCTCGCGTCACCGCGTGAGGTCCCCCTGCATCCAGATCATCAAGACAGCCACTGTCCACTTCAAGCTATGCAAGAGGGACAACACCAAGCAGTTCCACAACTCTGCGATCAAGTTCCCGCTGGTCTACCAGAAGGTGAGGCCACCTACCAGGAAGCTGAAGACCACCTACAAGGCGACGAGGCCCAACCTGTTCATGTGATAGTGTGAAGGCTCTCCCAAGTCCCACCCGCTGTTCTCTATTTTAGCGTGCAAGAGTCTGGAAGATTTTTCTGTCGCAAGTTTTGAATGTTTTCAGTTGCCACTCTGGATGATGATGCTTTGCCACTCTTGACTTTCTTCAGTAATGAGCTGCTCCAGTGTTGCATCAGTTTGTTTCGCTAATTTGCAGCATTGACTCGTCAGCAATTTGCCCTACTAACCCTGTATGAGATTGTGGGGTAGACGAGGCTTGCCTGTGCCCATCAGTGTGCCAGGGACACGCCTACCTCCAGCCCACCTGTATTCTGTGAAAAATAAATGGAAATTACCTATCTTATTGCAAATTCACTCCGTAATGCTTACACGGGCTGAAACTGAAAGAAACTGGCGCGGGGTTCATGGTGCCAACACATAGGGAAGTACGAACTCTCTAGCTTGTATCCTTCTCGATTTCTTCTCATCAATTCCAGTTCCTTTTTTCTGAACCGATTGTCTAGTTCCCATCCCGCAATGCAAATAGATCTGTTCCTTTTTTTTTTTGAACTGGAACAACTTTATTCCATTAAACTGACGCACCTGACATCATTCGGAACTGTGTCCAACCATCTACGCGTATCAAATAGATCTTGATGGCTTCTCCGCGAGAAAATGACAAAAAAACCACCACAATTGAACACAACGTGACGATGAACCACCTCCTTTGGGCTTATAGAGGTATTTATCTATACTACTATTAAAAGAACAAACTTGTGTTAATACATTAAATCTGATCCCTTCAATATTTGGCCAACGGTCAAGATTGTTCCAATGTTTGACAACTCAACACACCTTTTCATATCCGTGAAATTACAACAATTGCCACCGCCTAGAATAAACAGTTCTAATGCTGCCCTCACCGACCTCTATTCCCACATCGCCCGCGGCCACGGTGGACGGCAGTGAGCGGGAGGGCCCGGGTTCTTCTACCTCCTATCCGATGTGGTCGGGAGGGCAGCGATTTGAGGCGGCCGGGACCTATGAAATCTCCTCGACCTCGAGGCCGGCGGAGGGAGGCGATGAGCCAGGGCTTTCCGGCGGAGGGAGGCGCACTTGCTTGCTGGGACTCGCCGGGATCACGGAGGCCACGCCCGCTGCCAGGGCACTCGCTCGCCGTCGGTGGGACAACTTGGAGGCCGTACACCTGCCGGCGTGGTCACTCTCCATCTGCCGGCGTGGTCGCTCTTCGTCTCCGGGACATCCTGGTGGCCGCATCCCTCCGGGCGCGTCCGTACTCTGACACAGGACCACGTGGAGGTCGCACGCCCTGCTTCTGTGGTCGCTCTGGGCTGCACTGCCTCCTCACGAGCGCATGGCCTCGCTCGCCAACGCCGGAACCGCGTGGAGGCGGTACGAACAGAACAGGATGTCGACGATGCCATGTGCTGACTCCCTCTCCTCAACCCCTGCCGGTACGCTCGATCTGGAGCTTTACAGCGTCCACTGATGCTTGGATTTAGGATTCGCCCGATCTGTGGGTCAGAGAAACAGGGGACTGGGACCAGAGGTGATTCAAAGAACGTTTCCATTCAGTGTGTTCTGCTTATAAAAGTAAAACAACAAAAAAAATATCTCAATACTAATGTGGGATCTGCCATTTTCACTGAACGTTTTTGGTGAATATTTGTTTTGCCAAAAAAATTGAGATACTTGATTACGTCCTCTTTATAATTCAGATTAATTTTTCCCAATTTTGTTGGTTAAATTTCAGTGCAAATGTGCAATGCAAACAAACTCTTGCTTTCTGACGTTAATGCTGTGAACATGTGCAGATAACAAACTGGGACGGTTATATGGGCTCGGAATGCTGACGTGTTCAATTGCTAGGACGTGTCGTTCAAGCAAGATTTTCGGCTCAAGCAAGTTTCTCTATGTGGCATGTCCCTCCGCTGTAGCTATTGTTGTTGGGACTGAAAAAACAGCAGTTTGAAAACCACTGATTTCAGTTAGTGAAGTCAGAAGAAAAAAGGTGAACCCAATCCTCACTTTGCCGAGATAATGACAAAAAACCACCATAATTGAACACGAGATGTCAGAAAACCACCACCTTAGGGTTTGTCGACACATAAATACCACTTTTGGGGCTATGGTGTGACGCGGAGCACTGATCACCTCTGTTTAGCGTTTTGACAGCATTTCTGGCAGGTGGGACCCACCCGTCAGATCTACGTGGCAATGAAAAGAAAAATCAACGCTATCTCTAAGGTGCTGCTGCCGTCTAGCCGCCGCGACCACCCCTATGCGCGCCCGCGGCTGGCCGCGCTCGCCCTGGCCGCACCGCCCGCACGTCAGCCACGGTTGGCCGCGCGTCGCCCACGGCCGCCTGCCCGCGCCAGCGGCGGGAAGCGCGTCACCCACGGCCGGCCGCTCCTGGCCGCGCGTCACCCACGGCCGCCCGCCCTAGGACGGTGCTCGCCCGCACCCGCGCCTGGCCGGGGGGCTCCTCCTCGCCCGCGCCATGGCCAGGCTCGCCCACGCGCCTGGACGCCTGCGCATGGCCGCCCCCGCCTTGTGCTTCCCGACGCCGGCCGCGCTGACGCGCCCCCTCCTCGTGGCCCCGCCTCAGGATCCCCTTTCTCTCCGGCGAGCCACCCGGCCTCCTTCCTCCACCGTGGCTCCTATTCCCGGCGGGGGGCAGGGTGGGAAGGGCAGCGGCAGCACCCGGTCCGCCGCGCCGGCCTCCACCACGTTGGCCATGAACTGTGCGGCAGCAGCAGCGCGTCGTCGTGCCTCTGCGCCGGTTCGTCGCGCCGGAACCGGTCGCGGAAGGCCGGCCAGCCGCGGAAGTCGTCGAAGCCAAGGATGGATGGGGCGGCCTCGACGACGCGGGCGCGAGCCACGGGCGAGCGCCGGCCATGGCGCGGGCGAGCTCGAGCCCCGGCCATGGCGCCAAGGGAGCGCAGGCCGCACGCGGCGACGATGCAGTAGCGGCGTAGGGCGCACACGACGGCGTCAGACGAGGGGCGGCGCAGGGCGTCAGAGGGGCGACGCACGCGAGGGAGAGGATTGCCGTGAGGGAGAGGATTGCGGCGGAGGTGAGAGGCGGGGCCGCCGGTTGGGGCACGGAGGCGGCCAGGGAGGGGCGGCTTGCCGCCGGCGGCGCGCGATGGCGTCCCAGCTGACTCCCCTGCGTGTGTGCGTGCGTTGACCATTCTCTCTCTCCCTGTGCTCTTTTTTCTTTTCTTTTTGCCACGTACCCCTGACTGGTGGGTCCAACCTGTCAAAAACACTGTTAGGATGCTAACCACTAGAGATTAGTGCTCCGCGTCACACCATAGCCTCAATAGCGGTATTTATGTGTCGACAAACCCTAAGGTGGTGGTTTTCTGACATCTCGTGTTCAATTGTGGTGGTTTTTTGTCATTATCTCCACTTTGCCACAAGAATTTAAGCATGTCGCCAACAAGAAAGATTAGGCCGCATCTGGCCCACAAACCACATCAAATTAATTTAATTCGGTGGTGCCTTGTGTGCAGTTAACAATATGTAATCTTCATGCACCATATACCTCCTTCCGATTTTGTAGTGATCTTCCCATGTAATATAGCCATAAGTTATTCTGTTGTAAACTACGGAGTAATAAGTTTCTTGCATTATGATCCTATAATTATGGATAAGAGAATATAAAGAAAGAGATTAGAATAGAAGTGTTGTGGTTTCTGTTTCTTTTGAGAGGATCGTTGTACAGTGGAAACAAGAATATTGAAATCGTGATGAAACCCAACATTCTAAATTAGAATTTTTAATGGTAGACAACCAAAACAACGGTAAAAACTTAAGTTGTTTACATGAGAGGCGGCGTTTTGGGTAGTTGGAGTATCTACTCCCATTAAGAAAAAAATAAAAATATTTTAAAATGTCAAAAAAAATCAACAAAAAATTTCGGATATTCATCTTGACATTTTATGTTCACGCATAAAGTTTCGCGAGGAAGAGACATTTTTGTGACTTGTGTAAAAAAGACAAATTTTGGTGCTACGAAATGAGTTTTTAAAAGACATATTTTTTTGTCTTTTTAACACAGGTTACAAAAATGTCTTTTTCTGAAATTTTATGTGCCAGCGTAAAATGTTTGTAGGTACACCTGAATTGTTTTTCAATTCTTTTTGACATTTTTAAAATATATTTTTAAATAGTGGGAGTAGATGCTCATACTATGCGAAATGGATTTCCGGTTCACATGGTTTTATTTTTAGGTTAGCAATACATGAATCTGTTGCGCCGACACTTTCGCATGTTAGCCCCTCAACCTCCTCCCCTCCTCCTTTGCCCAACACCACCACCCGCAGTCCGAGAATCCCCCACCATAGAAAAAAGGCCATCGTCTCCAGTGAGATTCAGTCCACCAGCAAGGTGCGCACCGTCGACACGGATGCATCACCTTGTTCCTCATTTTCTCAATGTGGTGCCTCCTAGGAGGGAGTCGAAGGATTGGTAAATCACGTAATGGTAAACGGAGAGGCAAAAGATATCATAAGAACATGACTTATTAATTTGAAAAGACAATTGTTTCATTACCAAACAAAATATTATTCCAAAGACATGTTTATATATAATATAAATTACGATACGTGCGTTGCACGTGCACGTGTACTAGTGTGTCAAAAAGACCAAAGGTGGTGGTTTCGCGTCGTCTCGTGTTCAATTGTGGTGGTTTTTTGTCATTTTCTCCTTCTCCACAGGTTGGTCATGGGAACAATGAGGATCATGACGGATCAGAAACACCAAAAGTAGGAACTCCCACTCGTATACTTCACGATTTCCTCTCAGCATTCACATTTTTTTCTTTTTCGAAACCGATTGTCTAGTCCCCATCCCACAACCAAATAGATACCTATGTCAAACACACGTGATTAATGTTCAGAATATTAATGCTTCGAGCAATTTAGTACTTTTTTTTGACGTGCGAGCAATTTAGTACTAGTAACAGCATTATTGCTTATATTCTAAGATGTAGACAAGCATAAATTTCGAAGATCAGACACAAATAAGTACTATCATGGTCAAGGAGAAGAGTGTTCGAGGGTAAAGAAGACTCATTGGTGGCTTCGAGAAAGCAATTACAAAAAAGAAAATGAGCACAAATGTTACTGTACGACCACAACCTCAAAAAAACCAAATCGGTATATAATTGTTTCAGCAAGATTGCACATATAAAATTTATTTATGTTATAGTGTCATTTGGACTTTGGAGTGTATTACAAATCGAATGGGTTCATATCGATTACGGTACAACCTATCCACTAGAAAAAAAGATGGGCTTTTGCCAAGCCAAATTTTCGTGGTAGAATGGTTTTTTCGTGGCTAAAACGGTTTTTACAACGAATGATTTTTTGTGTTCCGAATACTGAACATAGCACAAGTGACAAGCCCACCTCTGTGAGAGCACTTATGGCGCATACAGCCGTTGCATTACGGGTGGTACAAACAGATAGTCATACCCGGGAGAAAGGGAAATCTTTGGCATCCAAAGGTGAATATCAATCTAGGTTTGTGCAGATTGATACTATCAACACACCAAGGTTGGAGGAAGCGCTACATTGTATGCATATTTGTCACTGATACTCCATTGCAAAGCTAGAACTAAATTGTATGCATATTTGTCACTTTTGACCTTTTTCCTGTTTTTTCCTTTGATACATATTTTCGTCGTGCCACATAAGCCTGACACTGGGTCCGCCGGTCAGAAAATCGCTTAGGGAGGGTAAAATTGCCAGTCAGTGCTATTTGTGAAAACTGTTACCGAAATATTGGTGTTTTTTTTGACAAAAAATCGCATCCTGGTGTTTTTTTTAAACCCTAGCCCGAAATGTGGTGTTTTTGTTTTGCAATTAACTAAAAAATTATTGGCTCCCTGTCATGGTAATAGCTGATTGACATGTCCGTCTACATGATGTTAGCATGAGCTATATTATTCAGTATTACTAACTCAAGCAAGAAGAAGATTTGAGTAAACAACATGGCCTCTATGTTGCATATACTATACTAGAAACTGATCACGGTTCTGTTCTGTTCGACACGAAGTATCAGGCGACGTTAATATATCAGGTTAATGTGATTGTCCGTTGCTGACATGTTCATTTGTTTCATCTCTGTTCTGGTTTCCTTGTTTTGTTCAGACTTTGTTGCTGATGCTGCAATTGTGAGAATATGAGACTGATATTTGAGCATGACTTCAGTTTTGTTGCTTCGTACTTAGATAGTATGTTTCTTGTCTGTCCCATGTATCTATGCTATGGAGCATTTTACATTTTTTTGGACCTGCATCAGTAGTGTATGGAGCAAATATTCGATGTCTATGTGTTCATCCTAGATAGCATTTGCTGTTAGACATATATTCCATGTACACGTATTTGGTAGTTTAGGATTTGTAATCCGGCTCCTACCTTATTTCTAGGAGAGGCTTCTTGCCCTCCAAGTCTTGTACCCAATATATAATCTCATAATTCTACATTTGCACACATTTCCTTATTCAGTCTATAGCAAAGATGTAAATGACATAGCCTGTTCTGATTTGGAAAGACGTTATGGCGGCACTCCATTTTATACAAAGCTTGCCTTGTCCCAAACTCTTACGACTACACAGCCACGTGACGTGCACGCGGCGGCGGCTGCGGCGGGACGCATTCTCGTCGATTTTTGCCCGGATAGCGCATAGGGTGAGGGCATTGGAAATTGGGAATCCTTCCCCTCTTCGATGGCGGGATGGATGTATGTGTACGGGGGAATGGATGTGAGAAACCATACTGATCCTGCAAACTCACTTCAGTTTGGACTTTGGACACATCTGAGCAGAGTGAACTGAGCTGATACCATATATAAAATGAACGACTTACCACAAGCTTCAGACACACACAAACCATCCTGAAGTAGACAACGCACTGTGAATTACGAACGATGGTGCATCAAGCTCAGGAGCAGCTCGTGCAGGAGGTGGCCGCGGACGGCGGCCTCGCGCCGCCGAGCCGCTACGTGCTGAAGGAGGAAAAGGATCGCCCGACCGCCGTCGTCGCACAGCCGACCGAGCTGTTAATCCCCATCGTGGACTTGGGCCTCCTTGCCGACGCCGATCCCGACGAGGCCGCGAAGCTCCGGTCGGCGCTCCAGTCCTGGGGCCTCTTCTCCGTGACCGGCCATCGCATGTCGGAGCCGTTCCTCGACGCGACGCTCGGCTCGTCGCGCGGGTTCTTCCACCTGCCGACCGAGGCGAAGCAGGAGTACAGCAACGTGGTCGACGCCGCCGACGGCGGCCGCAAGTTTCAGCCCGAGGGCTACGGCGTAGACCGCGTGGACACCGACGAGCAGGTCCTCGACTGGTGCGATCGCCTCTACCTGCAGGTCCTTCCGGAGGACGAGCGGCAGCTCCGCTTCTGGCCGGCCCACCCGCCGGACCTCGGCGAGCTGCTGCACGAGTTCAGCCTCGAGAGCGAGAAGGTGGCGAGGCTCGTGCTCGCGGCCATGGCTAGGAGCCTGGGCTTCGAGGACGGGTTCTTCGCCGACAAGGTCGGCGAGCGGATGCCGTCCTACGCGCGGTTCACCTACTACCCGCCCTGCCCGCGCCCGGACCTCGTCAACGGGCTTAAGCCCCACACCGACAAGACCGTCGTCAGCGTGATCCTCCTCGACGAGCACGTCGGCGGCCTCCAGGTTCTCAAGGACGGCGGCTGGGTCGACGTGCCCGTGCTCGGCGGCGGCCGCCACCAGCTGCTGGTCGTCCTCGGCGACGAGATGGAGATCATGAGCAACGCGGTGTTCAGAGCGCCCATGCACCGGGTGGTGGCGCCGGGCGAGGCGGCGGAGAGGGTGTCGCTGGCGGTGTTCTACCAGGCGGAGCCGCACATGGTGCTGGGGCCGTTGCCAGAGCTGGTCGGCGGTGAACGGCCGGCGATGTACAGGCGACTCGAGGCCAAGGATTTTACGGACGGATTCTGGGACGCGTTCGCACTCGGTGAGCGCACCATCGACTTCCTTAAGGTCAAGGTCGACCACGGCGGCGATCAGCCTGGGGCGGCGGCGGTTTCGGGCGCTTAATAGCATCTGAGCCTGGGGATCACGCGCTCTATATATATACTAGATGGCGCCGCGCGGCACTTGTAGATTCGTTGAATTTTTTGCCCGTGGTTCTCACAGTTTGTACAGATTACTAAATATATGTGTAATATCCATATGTATAAGCGAAACCGAATAGGAATTGTTGTCGTGCTGGGAGAGATTAGAGAATTTATCAGGAGTCTATATATTTCAAATCATATTTGTGAGATCCTATGAAATCAACAACACCACATTCTATTATCATAAGAGTTACATCTATGTGTACCATACTGACATAACATAAGTGACCTCATGAGAGTTGCATGTAGGAGTACACTATACATGCGCCAACTTGGAAGCTGTTCTAATTATACAAGTTTTGATCAGTCCACTGACCTAACCTGGGTAGTGATAACATGATCTCAAACACCTAATGAGTTTCATAAGATAGACGTAGTTGATCTCAAAAACTGTTAAGAGAGAGACATTTGGGAACATAGGCAGTGATGATGTCAGAAACAAAAAATTAAAGACCACGGTTTGCCGGGACAGTCACGTGCAGGCACACTATGTATAGGCAAAATAAATCTGATCTGCAGAAACAAAGTCCAGGATTAGTCCAGGGTATAGATGTGTGGGTAGAAACCATAGTAAGCATTGTCTGCCCATACCTTCAGTAGCAGCATCTCTAGAGAGCACCCTACGTCGTGTCTTTCTTCACCAGACCAACGTTTACATCTTTCAGCGATGATGCCTGACACCTAGAGTGAAGACAGAAGATGAGATCACACCTGGACAGGAGTATATAGGATAAAGTTCATTCAGAATACCTATAAGCATTTTCAGTGGGGTTTGCTGTTGTAGGTATCCCATCAGTCGCATGGTCAGGTCCCTGAAATAAAGCCTTGCGTGTACCTGAAGTGGATGATATATATTTGTTCCTGTACACATGAGGTTGGACCTGTCATTAGAAAAGAATTTGGCAAAACATTTGGATGAATTACATAAATTTCTGTGAGTACCCGAGATTTGGAAGCTTCCTCACGGAAGGAGGAGTGCTCTCATTTGGTAAAACTTATTCAGACTTATGCAATAAGCAGCTGTCAAAAATATAAAATCTGAAAGATTTTTTTTGGGAAATGCAGACTGCATCATAGGGCAAAGAACAGTTGTAACTTACATTTGTGTCATCATAGCCAGTTGAATCCCAAGTAGTATCCAGCGTTGCAGCTGCATTTATTCCTGACCGATTCTCGTTGATGTATCCCTAATGATCAACGAAAGATGAGCAGAGGCAGATTATTTGTTGAGTAATACATTTACCGGTACTTAGATTACAAAGCATGTGTTGGTTCCACTACCATCGAGAATTAATTTGCACTTTTTATGACTGAAAGCCGTGTCGGAAGGGCTCAATGATGGGAACGGTTTGTTTCCTACTTTTGGAATTATCATAGTACACTATAACACTTACTATGAGGTGCAACACAGAATTAAACGACCGAATATATAAAATAGTTTGAACCTTACCTTTTTTTTTCTTGCGAAACCTGCGGACATGATGAGCTGTCAATATTTGTCTTGGGCAACTGCATACGTAAATCAATATTGAATAGTATAGGGACAACCAGATAAGGATGTTCCATATAACCAAACATAGTTTTAATAAACCAAAGTAAATCAATATTGAATAGTATAGGGACAATCAGATAAGTATGTTCCATTTAACTAAACCTAATTTTGATCAACCGAAGTAAATCAACATTGAATAGTATAGGGAGTTAGGGACAATCACATAATTATGTTCTATATAACTCAACATAATTTTAATGAGCTGAAGAATTGAGTATAAAACTGAATTGTTAGATCGTTTACCTTGCAGTGGTGTGCTTATTTAGCGGTGTGGATGTAGATTCTATGTCAGCGGCACTCTGAAACATGGAAGCGAAATGTATAAAATGGTGGAGCATGTTTAGTAAAGGGCAGATACTATCATATCTGTAGTAGGCCACATGAATGTTTTTTGCTTAACCTGAACATGAATAACACTCTGTCAGGATAAAACAAACAACATTTAGAAATTAGTGTATAAAGAGAACTATAATGTCAGGAATGAGCTTGACTACGACAACCTATTAAAGGTTTATCGTAAATCTTATTTCTCAAGATTATTTTGAAGGATTCTAGTTTACTTTAATATGGATATTAAATGATTCCTATCTCTCTACCTTCTCAGACCCATGGTTTATATGCCGACATTGTAGTGCATTGTGTGAAGCATTTCTCAAAACCTTAAGAGCTACAGAGAAAGAATATGGAGATAAAACATATTATTTACTTGCAAGGGCTGATGTAATCTTGTCTTGTAGTGTGAATGATGAGCTACTGGGCTTAACCTTCAGGACTAAAGAGGTGCAATGGATTCATGAAGAAAAAAAAAGAATAAGAACAGGTTGGTCCAAAAAGATTACCAGATCAGCGATCTTGAGACAACATACCCTAACCACATATAAAGCAGAAATGAGAATACTAAATTGAATAATTCCCAAAAGTGAAAGGGTTGGTTCAGTCCAAAACACATACATGCTTGATACTCAAAACATCACTAAAACAATTGTAAGTCGCAAAATCTAAAGGGAAACACACTACCTCTTGAAGCCATGTCCTCGAGCTAAAGCTTCTTCTCCGAAGTTCTCCTCGGTCGAACTCAGGTTGGTCCAAAGAGATCACCAGATCAGCGGTCTAGAGGCCATATACCCTAACGACATATAAAGTAGAAATGAGATTACTAAACTGAAATAATAATTCTCAAAACTGAAAGGGTTGGTTCAGTCCAAAACACATACATGATTGATACTTAAAACATCACTAAAACAGTTGTAAGTCGCAAAATCTAAAGGGAAACACACTACCTCTTGAGGCCCTGTTCTCGAGCTTAAGCTTCATCTCTGAAGTTCGCCCCGATCAAACTCCTTGCCACCACCGTGGGTTACCTCTGTACGGGGGCAGAAACACCGACGTAATAGCTCGAGCCACACACCTAGCAAGCCACCAAGGTCAACTACTTTCTAATTGTACATTATTAGTAGACAAACTAATTTAAATTCAGAGATGACTGTATTGAGTAAAGAATTAGTCCAGTTCGAACAAAATACAAAGTAAGATGAGGAATTATTTTTTATCAAATGACAAATTAGTTTCAGTGTCCATGTATGAAAGGTTTGGTTCAGTCCAAAACACAAATTACAAAGATGGGACTCATCATACAGAATCATAGCTGCAACTTAAATGGTTTCTAACACATCAAAAGACAAAAAATAACGGCTATATTCTCACAATGTTCTCAGGACATACGCAAATAATGGCATTCTCAGTTGAAATTTAAGCCTATTGTGTGCTAACTGTAGTTGAACTGTTCAAGCACAATTTACCAAGATGGAAGTGGGAGATTGTTTTGTACATGAATACAATGCATAAACAAAAACGTGAAGGGTCTGGTGATTAAATTGGAGAATCAGGGCAGACCAAGCTCCTATAACAGTTGCCAAACAAATCCCAAATAAAAATGAGAGAAAGTGAACCCCATGTACATCAGCCTATATCAAAGGTCTTTGCTTGTTTACTTATTCGAGTATATCAAAGGGGCAACTGTATGTATCCAGTAATGTGTTAGAATCAAGATATACATGCAACTTCTTAAGTTACTATTTGTTAGCACATAACTATCAAAGGGGCAACTCTTAAGAAGCAACCGGTTCACCTCAATAAATTATGCAAAGAATGAATGATTGATAGCATCAATAAGTACTTCACTGGATAGCAATGAATTTATTTGTAATTGTGCAGAATAAACAAACAACCAGAAGACGAATTTCACCCTTGAGCCTACACATGTAAAGAACGATCATCAACATGTAGAAGACATAGCAGCCATGGTAAGTTAACAATTGCCTCTCGGTCGCCGTCCCATACCCACAAATCATGTATGCTCTAGTCCCAACTCCCAAAATGCAAGAATTATAAGACAACTACTTTAAAAGAAAGTAACCAATATTTTTGCTGTCAAAATAAACTGCCAGAGGAGTAATCGAAAACATGATCAAGTATCTGAACCTCTAAAAGCAAATGACATAAATGAGAAACAGTTTTGACTTTTCAGCAACCAAGTTAGTATAATGAGTTTACCATCTTCGCTATCCTTGAAAACAGGGAAAAGAACACTTTAATTCTCTTGAAAACATATTTTTTAAATGGTATGTGGAAATTTAACTTTTTATCAGAACCACATTTCTATTTTCAGTCTGGAAAACAGGGCAAAAATATATTTGTGTTGCCTAAATTAGAAAAGCAACTAAAAACATAGTCAGGTTTCTGACCTTTATAAGTAAAAGCGCTAAATATAGAAACAATTGTGAAAGGTAAAAGCAAGGAGATAACTTTTAATCACTTTGATCTGCAAGCAGACATGGATTATTTCCCCAACTGACCATGAACACCCACCAGAAAAGAAGAACAAATAATATAACTTGTAGATTCATTATGGAGCAGTTCACGCAGGGAGGTAGACCGGACATCTGAGGTGCGAGGCGAACATCCGGTACAAAAAATCCTGAGACCAAATCAGAATATAATCATTGGAAAGACATGAAGGGATTTTTTGCTCACTTATTTGCTGAAGTTCATAAATCCTGATAGAAAGGAAGCAATTGGATCAGCAGTGTACACAGAGAAATTCCTGCATGAGCAACATTGGGATGGAAAGATACTTGCCAAAGGAAAAAATGTCTTCGCATCCTAATAAACCCTGAAACAATTTGGGCACATATGGCACCACAAAATATTTGTTGAGAGTCCCTGGAATAATAATCCAGTAGAAAACCAATTAAAATAATGCAATAAAATGAATCATATAAACAATGTGAAAAAGAAGCCATCAGGCCTGTACCTAAATAAATATCTTCTAACCCAGAAAAACCTCATTACTCTAACATGAAACAGAATAATTATATAACCCAAAATATATTCTTTCAATTGTCACAAGTATGCAGCTGTCCAACCGACGACTAATACTATTATTCAAATTATCTGCCGGAAAAAGCGAGGTATGCCTAAACTGATTTCTCTGGCAGCACATTGCTGAAGTGAAGAGAAAGGAAATACTAAACTATTGAACTAATTAAAATGACCCCTTACCATATTGGAAAACAACATAACAACTGACATGCAATCAGCTCTGCTTATGGCGCTACAAATGGAATTACCCAACCTAAAGAACAACTATTTCATGTCTTAAGGTCACATATGCAGTATTGCAAGTAGCAAGAGAACAACTGAAAACAAATTCTCATTTGTTCAATTTAAAACCAGAAGTCCATTTCTTCGGTTACTTATTGAAACTGACCTTGTAAGCGTGTATAGCTATTTTTATGTACAGATTTAAGTTATATTGAATATATTACAGATAGTAGGTATTAGAAATGCATGATAGAAAAAAGAATAACAAAAGGAAATAATAACAACAATTTTAATGCTCTTTAGATCTGAAACTCATGACTATGCAAGGAAAGCACATACACAAACAAAAAGCAAGCATTAGACATTTGACATTTAAATCATTACCTTTAGATGAGATGGATGAATTCGATCAGATGATACTTATGTCAGATGCAGAATGCGCATTTCCTGTAAAAGATAAGTACATACACAAATAAAAAGCAAGCATTAGACATTTGACATTTAAATCACAAAGGCTTTTCCAGTACGTGATTAATCTGCAATGCAAGAAAACAAAACACTGTAGGATATAGCCTATGGTTCATAATTAAAGGGCCAACCATTACCTGGTGGAATAGCAAGATATTGGTCCAATCTTCTACACAAGTTCATCTTCTTGCCTCCGAATGCATCTTTAGATAAAAGCAGAGAGGCAAAAAAAAAGAATATATCCGCGCTATCAATCAGCACCATTGCCACGGCCAGGCCAAGCCGCTCTCTCACCAGCCTTCTCTATTGGTCTCACTCGTTTTGTTGTTCCAACCCCATCAAGAAATTAGTGGGAACCTGACAGATGCATACAAGAGAGAGATAGAAACCTGGGATTCTCCAATCGAGTGTCCATGCTGCTGGTCGTGGATGCTCACTTCCTCCATCGGGTTGGGGAGAAGAGGGAGAGGAGGTGGAGCGCATCATCCTCAGGAAGAAGGGGATTAAAATACGCACACACACAAAACACCCATACACACACGTATACAGGTAGAGGACAAACCTGCAACTCCACATGCTACTCCTACCGCGGCGGTGCGGGCGGTTGGAGACGTCGTCTTCTCGGCGAGGTGCAGCAAGTGCTCCTCCCGTTGAGCACAGAGGAGGAGATGGAGCGCCTCGCGTTGCTCGCCCCTGGTCCGGCTTGGCGGCGCCATCCGTTCCTCCTACTGGGCATGTTGAGCCCTCGGGAAACCTCTTCTTCAGCGGTTCCCACGAATCTGAGCCGAGCGCCTCGACCTCCCAACGCGCCGGTCTCCTGCCAGCGCCGCCTCCTGCTAGCGCCGCCGCCGTCCTTCCCCAGCTCCTTGGCTCCCTCTCCAGCGCCCCCTCGCGTGGGGAGAGATGGAGCGGGGATTGGCGGCCGGCGGCGTAGAGGAGCGTGGCGGCGGGATTGGGCGACAGAGAGGAGCGAGGGATAGGTGGAGAGAGCGACGCGGGATTGGTGGCTAGGGTTTCAGGCGCAGCTTATATATCCCAGGCGTAAAATGACCAAAATGCCCTGAGAAGCGCCGTCGGAATAACGGCCACTGCCACCGCAAGTCAGTGTGCACCGGATCTTCCAGCCACGAAGTCGATGACAGGTGGGACCAGAAGCAGTAAAAAAAAAAAACACCGCTCGATCGACGGCTGAGATCGCATCAAGTTTCGAATGGACGGTCGGTAATTCCTGAGCTGTGGTGAACCTCCTACTCCCCCCATGATTATACTCTTTAGATATAATCCATATGTATCCTATCCACGCTTGCACCCGATCGTACCTAATCGCGCCCCCAAAGCCCCCCCCCCCCCCCCCCACACACACACAACAAAAAAAACCTATGGGGCACGCCGAGCGAAAAACGGATTCCACTCGCGCGCCCCATAGAGCCGTTTCGTCCGAGCGGCCCCATAATTCATCCGGAGCTACCAGCCCAACCCTGCCTCCTGGGGGTCGTTTTGGTTGAGCCGGACGAAACGAAACGCGCTGTGGGCCTACGCTGTCCGCGAGAAACACCAAATCCAACTCGTTCTTCCACGTCGCCCCCCCCCCCCCAGTTCATTTGCCCGTCTCCCTCGCCGCCATCTGGGTCGCCGCTCCCACCCCCTCCTCCCACCAGCGGTGAAGCTCGCCGGACTGATAAAACAGCCTCCCGCCGCCCCGCTTCCGCCCCCACCGCCCCGGAGCTCGTCGTCGTGCCTGGAAAAGCAACCGGCGACCTCGCGCGCCCACCTTGCGCCGAAGGTGTTCGACCAAAGGTAGGCGGCTAGTTTCTCTGAAATTATGCCGGCGCCGGCGACAGGTCGTTGATTGCGCCCTGTTTTCATTCCAGCAGATGGACATCGACGATGAGTTGATGGCGCAGATGATCATGGAGGAGGAAAGCCGACATCGACACCGAAGAAGAAGAGAACTGTGTGATTCTTGCTTGTCATGCCCACATGCAAGTCGAGGAGGCCGCCAATGCCAAACCCAAACGAGGAGGCTCGAGTGTTGGCAGGAGAAAGACCAAGCCGAGGATGAGGTTGGAGGGCCATTGCATGCTCTACGCCGACTATTTTGCCGATGAACTAAGGTTTGATGATAGGGATTTTCGCCGGCGTTTTCGGATGAGGAGAGAGTTGTTCAAGAAGTTGGTGCAAAATGTGCGGGAGTTTGACCCTTGGTTCAAGTTGAAGAAGGACGCCGTGGGAATGCTTGGTTTCTCATTGATCCAGAAGTGTACCGCAACAATCAGAATGCTTGCGTATGGAGCTCCAGCAGATGGTCAAGACGAGTATTTGCACACATCATGGTCTACAGCTCTAACGGCAATGTACAGATTCTGTAGAGCGGTGGTGGCTGTTTTTGGTCCACACTATCTGTGAGGACCAAACGAGGAAGAAACAAGACGCATCATGGAAACAAATGAAGCAAGAGGATTTCCTGAAATGCTTGGAACCATTGACTGCATGCACTGGAGCTGGAAGAACTGTCTTTTTGCTTGGCAAGGATTGTACAAGGGGCATCATGGAGTGATACGTCTCAAACGTATCTATAAATTTTTAGTTGTTCCATGCTTGTTATATATTATTGCCACATGTTTTTATAATGTTTGTACATCATTTTGGCACATTTTCTGGAACTAACCTATTAACAAGATGCCCAGTGTCAGTTCATGTTTTCTGCTGTCTTTTTGTTTCAGAAAAGCTAATCGGGGAATTTTCTCGGAATTGGCTGAAGATTTACGTGAATTATTTTTCTGAAAAAACGAAGACCGTGCCAGGAGGACACCTGCAGGGGGGTCCCACAGGGGCCAGACAACCCCCAAGCGCGGCCCACACCTTGGTCGCGCCTGGGCCCCACCTGGGCGCCTCCGGAAGCTTCCAGAGCTGCCCTTTCGCCTATAAATTCTATTCCTCCCGAAAATCCTCGGCACCTGATCACTTTTCCAGAAATACGTCCGAGGCCGCCGCCGCCGCCAACCCTAAATTGGAGGGTTCTGAAGCTCTTCCCGGCACTCTGCCAGAGGGAGAGATCATCGCCGGAGGCATCTACACCACCATGCCTGGCTCCGGAGTGATGCGTGAGTAGTCCACCACGGGACTATGGGTCCATGGTAGTAGCTAGATGGTTGTCTCTTCTCCTTGTACTCCGTGAGCTGCCTAACATGATCAAGATCATCTATTTGTAATGCTGCATGATGTGTTTGCTTGGATCCGATGAATTATGGAAATCATGACTCTTTGTTCATTTATCTATGCTATGTTTTATTTATGATCTTGCATGCTATCCGATGTTAGTGGATGCTTTGGCCGAAGTAATTGCTAGTATTTTAAGAGGGAGTATTTATGCTAGATAGTAGGTTCATGTCTCCTTGTTCTGAGTTCGAATGACACAAACGATCACGGTCAAGAATGTGTTGTTGCTACTAGGGGTAAAACATCGGTATTTATTGCTCTATGTTATATTCATTGCTTACATTACGCATCATGCTTATTGCAATTATTTGTTGCTTGCAACTTAATACTTTTGGGTGACATGCTGGATAGCGATCCCGGGGTGAATTATTAGTCATAGATGCAGTTGGATAACGGTCTATGTATTTTGACGTAATGTCTATATTAAATGAAACGGTGAACTTTATTTGTCTTGATAGTATTGTTATGCGCCCACCATTTGTCAGTTGCCATGCTGTAATTTGTTTACCCGTCATGTATATCTTTTGGAGAGACACTGATACGTCTCAAACGTATCTATTTTTTTGTTGTTCCATGCATATTATATATCATTGCCACATGCTTTTATAATGCTTTTTATATCATTTTGGCACATTTTTGTGGAACTAACCTATTAACATGATGCCCAGTGCCAGTTCCTGTTTTTGCTGTCTTTTTATTTCAGAAAAGCTAGTCGGGAATTTTATCGGAATAAGCTACCAATTTACATGATTTATTTTCACGAAGAAACAAAGACGGAGCCCGGAGGGCGCCTGCAGGGGGCCCCACAGCCCCCAGACGACCCCCAGGCGCGGCCCAGCCTTGGCCGCGCCTGGGCCCCACCTGGGCGACTCCGAGACCTCCTCGAGTTACCCTTTCGCCTATAAATTGTCTTCCTCCCGAAAACCCTCGGTACCCGATCATATTTTCTAGAAAAGTTTCGAGGCCGCCGCCGTCGCCAATCCTAGATCGGGAGGGTTCTGAAGCTCTTCCCTGCACCTTGTCGGAGGGGAAGATCATCACCGGAGGCATCTACACCACCATGACTGCCTCCGGAGTGATGCGTGAATAGTCCACCACGGGACTACGGGTTCATGGCAGTAGCTAGATGGTTGTCTCTTCTTCTTTGTGCTCAATTGTTTAGATTTTATGAGCTGCCTACATGATTAAGATCATCTTTATGTAATACTATGTGTTGTGTTTGCGGGGATCCGATGAATTATGGAGTCTTGACATTATGGTTCAGTTTATCTATGATATGTTTTATTTATTATCTTGCATGCTCTCCGATGCTTGTGTATACTTTGGCCAAAGTAATTACTTGTGTCATTAGAGAGGGTATTTATGCTAAATAGTGGGTTCATGCCTCTCTTGTTCGAGCTCGAGTTGACAGAAACAATTAGAACTTGAGATGTGTTGTTGCTACTAGGGATAAAACAACGGTGTTTATTGCTTTATGTTGTACTCATTGCTTACATTACGCACCTTGCTTCTTGCAATTATCTGTTGCTTGCAACTTAATACTTTCGGGTGACATGCAGGATAGTGATCCCGGGGTGGATTATTAGTCATAGATGCAGTTGGATAACGGTCTATGTATTTTGACGTGATGACCATATTAAATGAAACGGTGAACCATGTGTTATGATAGTATTGTGTTGCGCCCATGTTTGTCAATTGCCTCGCTGTAATTTGTTTACCCAATACGTTTATCTTTTGGAGAGACACCACTAGTGAACTGTGTACCCCGGTCCTATTTTCCTACATTGTTTACAACCGTTTTAATATCTTTTACTCGTCATTTACTCGCTGGTCATTTTTGCTCTCATAATATTTTTCACCATACGTTTAATCCTTTGTGTTCAGCAAGCCGGAGAGATTGACACTCTCTCTGTTTCGTTGGGGCAAATTAGTTTGTTCGTGTGTGCGTAGGTCCACGTCAATAATCGTAAACGGCGCCGTTGACACCTTTCCGAAGCCTTCTCTAAGTTCTACTGGATTGATAACCTTGGTTTTGTAATCAAGGAAAAACTTGCTGCTAAATTACATCAAACCTTACACTTGGGGTCTCCCAGCGAACGTGTTATTCCACGCCATCAGACACCTCTAGTGAACTGTGGACGCCGGTACTGTTTTCCTATATTGCTTACAACCGTTCTCATAGCTTTTACTAGTCATTTGCTCGCTGGTCATTTTTGCTCTCATATTATTTTCCACACATATGTTTAATTCTTTGTGTTCAGCAAGCCGACGAGATTAACAACCTCTCTGTTTCGTTGGGACAAAGTGATTTGTTTGTGTGTGCGTGATGACCCACAAGTATAGGGGATCGCAACAGTCTTCGAGGGAAGTAAAACCCAATTTATTGATTCGACACAAGGGGAGCCAAAGAATACTTGAGAGCCTTAACAGCGGAGTTGTCAATTCAGCTGCACCTGTGAATAGTCTTGCTCGACACAGATTATCAGTAGCAACAGTTTTATAGCAGTAGTAGCGGTGAAATAATAGCAGCAGTAAAAGAGACAGCAGTAGTGATTGCAGTAAACAGTAGGATTAAAACACTGTAGGCATAGGGATGGATGAACGGGCGCTGCATGGATAAGATAGCTCATATAATAATCAAGACATAGGCATTGCAGATAATAATGATAAAGCATCCAAGTACTAAGTAAACATAGGCATGTGTTCCGTATATAGTCGTACGTGCTCGCAATGAGAAACTTGTACAACATCTTCTGTCCTACCAGCCGGTGGCAGCCGGGCCTCAAGGGAATCTACTGGTAATTAAGGTACTCCTTTTAATAAAGTACCGGAGCAAAGCATTAACACGCCGTGAACACATGTGATCCTCACATCGCAGCCATTCCCCTCGGCTGTCCCAATTATTGTCACTTTGGGACCGCGGGTTCCGGACAACAATATGTGTATACAACTTGCAGGTATGATCAATAAACAGTGCATATCATTATGAAACAATAACATGTTCAGATCTGAAATCATGGCACTCGGGCCCTAGTGACAAGCATTAAGCTCAACAAGTTGCAACAACATCAATAAGTACTAACAACGGATACTAGGCACCATGCCCTAATGATCTTATACTTATTACATGAACAATCTCATCCAATCCCTACCATCCCCCTCAGCCTACAGCAGGGAATTACTCACACATGGATGGGGGAAACATGGATGGTCGATGGAGAAGCGTCGGTGATGATGATGGCGATGATCTCCTCCAATTCCCCGTCCCGGCGGAGTGCCAGAACGGAGTTTCTGGTCCCCGAAATAGGTTTCGCGATGGTGGCGGCGTACGGTGATGTTTCTGGATGAAGTGGACGACCCCCCGCGTTTTAGGTCAGAGAGGGTTAAGTAGTCGAAAGGGGGACTCGGGGAGGTGCCGAGTCGCCCTCCTCAGTGGCTGGCGCGGTGGGCCCCTTGGCCGCGCGCCCTGTGGTTTGGGCCACTCGTGGCCCATCTCCGCCTCCCCTTCTGGCTCCGTGAGTCTTCTGGTAAAATAGGAGGTTTGCGATCTTTTCTGGTGTTTTTCCCGAAAGTTGACTTTCTGCACAAAAACAAGACACCAGGGCAATTCTGCTGAAAACAGCGTTAGTCCGCATTAGTTGTATTCAAAACACACAAGTTAGAGGTAAAACAATAGCAAAAGTGTTCGGGAAAGTAGATACGTTTTGGACGTATCAACTCCCCCCAAGCTTAGCTTATTGCTTGTCCTCAAGCAATTCAGTTAACAACTGAGTGCGATAAAAGACTTTCACGAACACATTTGCTTCATATGATGCATATATTCTCACTATATGAACAAATGCTTAGGCAATTCAAGATGAGGCAAATGCAAATAATGTCACTCAATAGGCATGTAAACTATGAAAAGATACCAACATACTAATAGCGACAAACATGAAACATATTAATTCACAAGATTGTAATGCTCATAATAGGATATGATAAGATGGTATCTCGCTTGCCCGTTTTTGTACAGCAAAACATAAATGCCCAGGCACCTCTGAAGTTCATGGGAAGACTAGAATCAAAGATATCAAAGATAAAAGCATCAAAGTTATATCACAGTTAACCACATTCTGGGACAAGCACATTACACTAAGAATGACAACTATGCTCTCGAGAAAGTGCTCAAAGAAAGGATGGTGACTCAACATGAAAGTAAAAGATTGGCCCTTCGCAGAGGGAAGCAGGGATTATCATGTGCTAGAGCTTTTTATTTTTAAAACAGAAGCAAAATTGTTTTGGGAAGTGTTTGTTGTTGTCAACGAATGGTAGTGGGTACTCTAACCCCCTTGTCAACCAGACTTTCAAGAGCGGCTCCCATGAAGGACGTTATTTCTACCAGCAAGGTAGATCATCCCTCTTCTCTTTTGTTTACACATGTATTTTAGTTTCATTATGGGTGACACTCCCCCCAACCTTTGCTTGCACAAGCCATGGCTAACCGAATCCTCGGGTGCCTTCCAACATTCACATACCATGGAGGAGTGTCTATTTGCAAATTAAGTTGCTTACTGATAAATCAGGGCAAAACATGTGAAGAGAATTATTGATGAAAGTTATAATTAATTGGGACTGGGCACCCCGTTGCCAGCTCTTTTTGCAAAATTATTGGATAAGCGGATGTATATGCCACTAGTCCATTGGTGAAAGTCTGAATGACAAGATTGAAAGATAAAACACCACATACTTCCTCATGAGCTATAAAACATTGACACAAATTGAGAAGTACTTTGAAGGTTTTAAAGGTAGCACATGAAAATTTACTTGAATGGTTCGAAATGCCATGCATAGGTATTTATGGTGGACACTTTGGAATAACTTGGTTTTCATGGTTTTGGAAGCACGAGCAGCATTCCCGCTCAGTACAAGTGAAGGCTAGCAATAGACTGGGAAGCGACAATCAAGAGAGCAATAACCGTCATAATCATGCTTGCGACAAAATGAAATTAATTGAGACATAAAAGTGATACAAGAACTCTGAGTCAAAATAAATCATCAAGGCTTAATTGACTTTTGTTTTTCAGTCATACGCATGCATGAGCATGTGCCAAGTCAATTCGAATGAATTATTCAGAGGAGGATACCACAATGTCATACCCTCTATGAATAGAACAATGCAAGCAAACATCAACATAACATGCTACCACTATTAATAAATTGGGACCGATCATGAGAGAACAAGAACTACTAAGCATCCACTAAATGACATATACCTCACATGAACCAACTAAGCATGCTCACATAGATGAGTATATGTACAAAAATGAAAACAAATAGAGTTCATACCAGCCTCTCACCCCAACTCGAGTTGTTGTAGATCATCCTTATTGCTTTTTCACTTGTGTTGCTTCGAATGATAAGAATGAAAACCAAGCTCCATCGGAGTCACGGATGGCTGTCCAACTCTGAAAACACTATACAAAACCAAAAAGAAACAACAAATATTTTTGGGTTTTCGAGTTTTTGAAACAAGAGCAAAAAGAAACAAACAATAAAGCAAAATATTTTTGGATTTTTGAATAACAAACCGAATTTTAAAACTAAGCAAACTAATACTGAAACTTAAAGAAACAAATGAAGAGAAACAACAGAAATATTTTTGGTCTTTTTGTGTTTTGGAATGCAGCAATAAAAGGTAAACAATTAAAAAGAAAGAAAGAAAGAAAACTGCAACATGGATATACAAAGTATCGACAAGATATGATATGTAAATGAGTGAGATGTCGATATACCTCCCCCCAAGCTTAGGCTTTTGGCCTAAGTGGAGGCTAATAATAACGCGGGTAGGAACTCCAAGCCGGCGGGTCATACTGGGCGTGCTCAACATCCGGCTCCGCTGAGGAAGATGAGGCAGAGGGTCCAGCATCCCCAGGATAGGGGCGCGAGCCCCCAGTCCCGGAAAACTGAGTGGAGTCCTCGTCCGCCCATTCTCCATCATCCTCTGTGTGCAGGGCATGTTCCCTCAAGTATGCATCGAATTCATCCTCGGTGACTGACCAAACATTCCTGAAACCAAGATCAAACAAACGTGGTGCAGGCAAAGCGACTATTCGCTCAGATTTAACCATTTTCCACCTCACCTTCTTGGCAAAAGGCACCTCATAAGATAGATTATTCAAAGTAGACCAACTAGTAACAAAGCCATGCCTCCCCATGGAAGCAAAATCGAGCCTCTCTAAAGAAGCTGCAAATCATTAGGGAGAGCTACTACACCATGCATAGCTAATAAACGAGAAGCAATGAGTCCTCCACAAAATCCACCTTTCTCGCGATTGGCAGCAATGCGAAAGGCTATCAAGGCACCCAAATTATAACTCTTATCATGTTGCAAGGCTGCTGCTAGGAAAGCTAAATCAGGAATGGATAATTTATTTGCAGTCTTCCTAGCAAGTACACACCTCGTGATGAAGTAAGCAAAATATCGAATGCATGGAAATTGAATACTTCGAATTTTACCACTTTCATCTGAGTAGGTTCTTCCTTGACATATTACCTCGTATAGGTCCGTCAAATGCTTGGGTTGCCCATGTATCTTCCCTCGTGATCCCCATTGCGGCACCCTAATTGCTGCACAAAAAGCATCAAAAGGCAAGTGGACACTTTTGTTGTAAATTTTATAGTGAACCATAGGGTTAGGTGAAGACCAATCAAATCTAAAGTCCTGCACCACAGACACAGTTAGCTTTGCATATTGGTAGGGTTCTCCCTCTACAAAATCACTCAATCCTGTATTAGAGACAAGAGTACGAAAATCACGCAAGATCCCCGAACTTCTCATGAATTCCAAGCATGGATAGCAGGATGGAACACTCCTTCTTCACGATGGATCCCCATGACCTCAGGAACCACCAATTCATATTGATTTAGTTGGTGTTCATTTCCCTCCATCCTCTGAAATTTTTGACACATATCATAAAAATTATCTTTGAAGCATACAAATGAGGGGAACTACTATATGGACTTGCTAGAGGACTAAACATGCATCAAAACTGATTATATCAACATAGAACAAGCATGCATACTCACTTAACAAGTCACCTACAGCAGCAAAATACTCAAGGTATACTTACTAAACAAAATTCTACTTGGATACATGGAGGAGTCACATACCTGAGAGCAATTGCCCCAAATCTCAGCAGCTGAGATGGGCTGAACAAAGAGATCGAAATCGCGAGGAAGAACAGCAAAAACTCGAGTGTGAGAGAGAAAAACGAGCTGAGTGATGCAAGAGGAAGAAGTGGTAGGTGGGGGAACTGCTGGAGGGCCAAGGGTGCCCCACCTCAGTGGCTGGCGCGGCCAAGGGGCAGCCGCGCCACCATGTGGTTTGACCCCATGGTGGGTCCCCTTGGTCAGCACCAGGCACTCCCACGATGCTCTTTGAAAAATAGGACCAATGGTATAATTTTTACAGATTTTGAAAACTTTCAATTTGCATGAAATCTGGATATTTAAATTAATAAAACTTGGGCAGAAAAATTATTTTTAAAATTCAAAACAACTAAACTTTTGCAACCTAATTATCACTACAGGAGGTAAAACAAAGTTGAAGAAAGAAATGCTGTTTAGCTCTTTCATGTATGCAAATACATTTGATAACAAGGTTGATCAAGTCTTGGCACCAAATAAATTTACATGACACAAATGATTTAAACATCATGAAACACTCATGTTACCTTGTATTGTATTGATATGGATCCAATCATAATGTTTTGATATCCTTCTTGATGATCATATATAGGGCAATCAATACTTCCCACTTTGATAGTTTTAAAATTGGAGATGGTATTGACTCCATAAATCTTGTCAACTTTCTTGGGGAAATAAACAGTATGTTCTTTATCATTAACATTGAAAGTTACTTTTCCTTTATTGCAATCAATAACAGCACCTGCAGTATTTAGAAAAGGTCTTCCAAGAATAATAGACATATTATCATCTTCAGGCATTTCAAGAACAACAAAATCAGTCAAAATTAAACAATTGTTAGCCACTTGAACAGGGACATCCTCACAAATGCCAACAGGAACAGCAGTAGATTTATCAGCCATTTGCAAAGATATATCAGTAGGTATCAATTTATCAAGATAGAGTCTCTTATAGAGAGAAAAAGGCATAACACTAACTCCTGCTCCCAAATCACATAAAGCAGTTCTAACATAATTATTCTTGATGGAGCAAGGGATGGTTGGTATACCTGGATCTCCAAGCTTCTTAGGAACCTTGCCATTGAAAGAATAATTAGCAAGCATAGTAGAAATTTCCTCATTAGGAATTTTCCTCTTGTTAGAAACAATATCTTTCATATACTTTGAGTAAGGAGGCAATTTAATAGCATCAGTCAAAGGAATTTGCAAGAACAAGGGTTTCATCCATTCACAAAATTTATTATAATGTTCTTCTTCCTTTGATTTTAGTTTCTTAGTTGGAAAAGGCATTTGCTTTTGAACCCAAGGTTCCCTTTCATTACCATGTTTCTTAGCAATGAAGTCTTCCTTAGTGTACTTTGTGTTTTTAGTATGCTTTTCAGGTTCCTTTTCACTAACTTCTTTATCAAGAGCATCATTTTTATCCTTATCACTATCAAGTTCATTACCACTTTCAGTTTCAGCATCAGAGATAGATATACTATTAGGATCATTAACAGTTTCAGAGGATTCTACAACATTTTTATGTTTCTTCTTCTTCTTTTTCTTAGAAGGAGAAACTGGATTTTCAGCTAGTTGAGAATCTTGTTCAATTCTTTTAGGTGTCCCTCAGGATATAAAGGATCCTGAGTATGAGCTCCACTTCTAGTGCTAACATAGACAGGTTTTAATTTTTCTTAGAAGCATTGGCTAACATGTCTTGTTGCACTTTAGTGAGTTGATCAATTTGAGTTTGAACCATATGGAAATGTTTAATAAGCATCTTAACATCATTGGAGGTTCTCTCCACAATATCATGCAACTTACTAATAGCTGAGAGTTTTCATGCAAATGATTCTCTACTCTCATATTAAAATTATCTTGCTTAATAACATAATTATCAAATTCATCTAAGCATTGATCAGGTGGTTTAGAGTAGGGAATATCTCCTTCATCGAACCTGTGGAGAGAGTGAACCTCAATTATGGATGGATGAGGAATTGGCTTACACAAATCTTCAATAGGTGGAAGGTTCTTCACATCTTCAGATTTAATACCCTTCTCAATGAGAGTCTTCTTGGCCTCCCTCATTGTTTCATCATTCAATTCAATCATACCTCCCCTCTTCTTTGATATTGGTGTCGGTGTAGGTGTGGGGGTCGGCGCAGGTAGAGTCCAATCATCATAATTCTGGCTGATTTTAGCCAATAATTCTTCAGCTTCTTCAGGGGTTCTTTTCCTGAAAACACAACTAGCACAACTATCCAGATATGCTCTAGATTCAATAGTTAGTCCACTGTAAAATATATCAAGTAGATCATGCTTTTCCAAATCATGTCCAGGCCGAGCTCTGATAAGAGAGCAAAACCTTGTCCATGCCTCTGGAAGTTTCTCTTCATCTTCCTGGTCAAAGTTATAAATTCTCTGCAAAGCATCATGTTGAGCACTAGCAGGGAAATATTTCTGAAAGAAAACATCAAGCAAACCAGTAGGACTAGTAATAGAACCAGGAGACAAGTTGTTATACCAAGCTTTAGCATCATCTTTTAATGAGAAAGGAAAAATCTTAGCAACAAAATAGCTACGCTTCTTAATATCATCAGAAAATAAGCCACTCAAAGTAGAGAGCTCATTCATGTGCTCTACAGCACTTTCACTCTTAGTGCCACAAAAAGGAGTTTTCTCAACAATAGATATATGAGATAAATCAAGAGAAAAATCATAATCCTTATCTTTAATGTTTATAGGAGAAGTGGCAAACTTAGGATCAGGTGACAACTTGTATTTAACAGCATGTTGTGCAAGAAAATTTCTCATATTACTTGCACCAGTAGTAGCATTACATTTATCAATAAAATCATCATCAAGTTCCACATAAGTTTCATCAGGATCATCATCACAAGTATAATCCCTTAACTCAGGTGAATAAACAGGAGTAGTAGGACTTCCATTAGGTGTTCTAGTATTTTCAAGTTGTTTAGACTTAGCAATAGCAGCATCTAAAAGTGGACCTAATGAAATATTCTCATCAATCACAGTAGAAGCATCATCAACATTATCAGAGGCAATTTCAGATTCAGCAGTAGTACCAACACGTGAAGATTGTGGTGGTGTAACAAGTTGACTCAATACAGATGGTGAGTCAAGAGCAGCAGAGGTACTAAGTGTCGTACCTTTTCTTGTAGTGGATGGCAATACACGGACCCTCTCATCACGAGCTTTACCCATGATGAATAAATTTCAGCGAGCAATATAGATCACAAGTGAACTCACAAATAAAGCTATGCTCCCCGGCAACGGCGCCAGAAAATAGTCTTGATGACCCACAAGTATAGGGGATCGCAACAGTCTTCGAGGGAAGTAAAACCCAATTTATTGATTCGACACAAGGGGAGCCAAAGAATACTTGAGAGCCTTAACAGCGGAGTTGTCAATTCAGCTGCACCTGTGAATAGTCTTGCTCGACACAGATTATCAGTAGCAACAGTTTTATAGCAGTAGTAGCGGTGAAATAATAGCAGCAGTAAATAGAGACAGCAGTAGTGATTGCAGTAAACAGTAGGATTAAAACACTGTAGGCATAGGGATGGATGAACGGGCGCTGCATGGATAAGATAGCTCATATAATAATCAAGACATAGGCATTGCAGATAATAATGATAAAGCATCCAAGTACTAAGTAAACATAGGCATGTGTTCCGTATATAGTCGTACGTGCTCGCAATGAGAAACTTGTACAACATCTTCTGTCCTACCAGCCGGTGGCAGCCGGGCCTCAAGGGAATCTACTGGTAATTAAGGTACTCCTTTTAATAAAGTACCGGAGCAAAGCATTAACACGCCGTGAACACATGTGATCCTCACATCGCAGCCATTCCCCTCGGCTGTCCCAATTATTGTCACTTTGGGACCGCGGGTTCCGGACAACAATATGTGTATACAACTTGCAGGTATGATCAATAAACAGTGCATATCATTATGAAACAATAACATGTTCAGATCTGAAATCATGGCACTCGGGCCCTAGTGACAAGCATTAAGCTCAACAAGTTGCAACAACATCAATAAGTACTAACAACGGATACTAGGCACCATGCCCTAATGATCTTATACTTATTACATGAACAATCTCATCCAATCCCTACCATCCCCCTCAGCCTACAGCAGGGAATTACTCACACATGGATGGGGGAAACATGGATGGTCGATGGAGAAGCGTCGGTGATGATGATGGCGATGATCTCCTCCAATTCCCCGTCCCGGCGGAGTGCCAGAACGGAGTTTCTGGTCCCCGAAATAGGTTTCGCGATGGTGGCGGCGTACGGTGATGTTTCTGGATGAAGTGGACGACCCCCCGCGTTTTAGGTCAGAAGGGTTAAGTAGTCGAAAGGGACTCGGGGAGGTGCCGAGTCGCCCTCCTCAGTGGCTGGCGCGGTGGGCCCCTTGGCCGCGCCCCCTGTGGTTTGGGCCACTCGTGGCCCATCTCCGCCTCCCCTTCTGGCTCCGTGAGTCTTCTGGTAAAATAGGAGGTTTGCGATCTTTTCTGGTGTTTTTCCCGAAAGTTGACTTTCTGCACAAAAACAAGACACCAGGGCAATTCTGCTGAAAACAGCGTTAGTCCGCATTAGTTGTATTCAAAACACACAAGTTAGAGGTAAAACAATAGCAAAAGTGTTCGGGAAAGTAGATACGTTTTGGACGTATCAGTGCGCAGGTCCAAGTCTCCGTCCAGTACTTTTTCTGGCGCGTGACACCTTGTGGAGGCCTTCTCCAAGTCCTACTGGTTTGATAACCTTGCTTTTGTAATCAAGAGAAACTGCTAATATATTGCTTCATACCTTCCTCTTGGGGTCTCTCAATTAACGTGTGATTCACGCTATCATGGAGTTTGCAGCGAGATCCTTGAAGCTGTGGCCGACCAGGAGACTTGGATTTGGCACGCTTTTTTTGGTATGGCAGGATCTCACAACGATATCAATGTGCTGCAATGCTCTCCGGTGTTTGCCAAGCTTGTTGAAGGTCATGCCCCACCGGTGAACTATCATGTGAATGGCAACACCTATACCAAAGGGTACTATCTAGCTGATGACATTTATTCAAGGTGGTCTACATTTGTGAAGACAATCTCGGCGTCGTCCGGCAACAAAAGATCTTGGTTTGCCTCGGTACAAGAGAGCACAAGAAAGGATGTGGAGCGTGCATTTGGAATTCTCCAGCAAAGGTTTGCTATTGTCCGGTACCCGGTGCTCACTATGCACAACATGATCCCTGGGCCGTAGCATAGCCAGGATAGAGCAACGGCCCAGGCCAAACACATGCTACAATATAGAACAGTAAAAAACACTAGCTACAGTGCTACAATCATGAAAGAAACTAGCTTCCACGCCCCAGGCCAAGGCCAGTGTAGCCTGGGGCCTGGCTACGCCCTGTCCCTGAGTATGAGCGTGAGCACCCAATGCATGATCCGTTTCTGTTTGACTACCAGACTCCTCTGGCCGATGTTGATCACGAGGTGTCAGCTGATTGGATTGACTACATCGCAGCACAGATGGAGATCCGAGATAAAGTTGTTCATGACCTACTCCAACATGATCTAGTGGAGCATTTGTGGGTGCGCAAATGATTGGTCGCAACTTAGTTGCACTCCAATTTTATTTTAATTGTATGAATAATTTGTGCAACTATTTGTGGAACTATGCTTTTATTGTTGGATTCCAATTTGTAGATTTTTTTGTTTCAAAATATGATATGGGACGTCTGTATGGGACGGCGACTGGAAAGAGCCCGCGGCCATACGTCGCCGTTTGGTCCGGACGCTCCCATAGCGCTGATCGGCGCAAATCCGGACGTCCTAGCGCGACTGGAAATGCTCTAAGGATGACTCCAACGGGGCGACCCAAACGGACGCGCGTTTGGTCCGCGTTTGGGTCGGCAAACGGACGCGCGTCCGGCCCATGTCCGCCCCTTTCCGGCCACTGCCCCCAACGGCCCGATGCATCCAGTCCAGCCAACTTTTTTTTTCTTCCAATATTTCATTAAACATAGAATTTTGAAGATTACATTGGAAATTTATAATAAAATACGACCTATAATCTAGGCCTTCTCCTCGTCGTCGTCCTCCTCCAGTGGTGGTGGTGGAGTAGCCGGCGCATCGATGACCGGGGGTGGCGGTGGAGATCCCGACACGTACTCCGGCGCCACTGCCGCTTCTGGTTCCGCGGCGGCCGGAGCCCACGGCGGTGCGAACCACCTTGGGTCTGCCAAGGCGAGACGAGATTCCCAGGGAGACCAGGGCTCCCAGGGATTGTGAGCCGGGGCAGGTGGGCGCGGTGGAGTAGCCGGCATGACTTCCTCCTCCTTCGGCACGGCGTCCTCCTCGGCACGACTTCCTCCTTCTTCGGCACGGCGTCCTCCTCGGGCACGACTTCCTCCTCCTTCGGCACGGCAAGCGCCGCCTGCACAGCCACAACTTCGTCTTCCCGGTTTGCCATCGGTGCGATGATGAGCAGCGGACCACGGCGATGCAACTATATAGCCGGCCGTACGCGGTTTTGGAGTAGCCAGGCCGTCGGCCTAATGTGAACGCCGGCCGGCGATCCATCTCCCTACATTAATCTACACTATCATTAAACCTAATTAATAACCGGCCGCCGCCATGGCCGATAAGGGGGGAGATCAAGGGCTTCGGCCTTGAGGAACGTCCAGCCAGCCGTCCGTTTGGCCACGGACTTGCTGGCTCTTCCTTCGCCATGACCGGGGCCAGCGACGGACTAGCTGGCTCCTCCTCCTCTCTTCTTTAGTCGCTACGAAACACGTAGCACCGCCGGCCTCGGCATCGCGTTGTCGCTTGCGCCTGGCTGCGCGTTTGGCAGTCTCGCCGCGCGACGTGTTTGCTCCATCTCGGCCTCCTCTGCCGCGTCTGCAACGGCGCGCGCAGCGACTCCGGCGACTCCTAGGGACAGTTAATGCGGGGTAGGTGACTGTTGTATCACACTGACACGGGGGCCAAGCGCGGGCCAGGGGCGGACTAGGGCAGGACACAAAAGCGCTCCGCTCGCGTCCGCGGCCGACGCATCGGTGGCCCAAATTTGGGCCAAGAATGGGTCGCGGCGGACCGAAAAACGGACCGCGGTCCGTTTGCGTCGCCCGTTGGGCTGTGTTTTTGGCCTCCACGGACAGGAACGGAGGCGCGCGGACTCGATGCGTCGCCCCGTTGGAGTCATCCTAAGAGCTTTTTACGCATGTA
Organism: Poa pratensis; assembly: GCA_947311845.1. NCBI lineage: Eukaryota > Viridiplantae > Streptophyta > Magnoliopsida > Poales > Poaceae > Poa > Poa pratensis. The sequence continues at coordinate 36,045,203 of CAMZMU010000057.1, forward strand.
CAATGACGGTGGATGTCACTAATACCGACACCGACACATATGGACAGCTCTTCGTGGGCCAGCAGCGCACGAGAGAGGGGCTCAAACAAAAAAGAGGGCGCCGAATCCCTAGCTTGGTCGAATCGAGGCAGAAAATCCCAAATCGCCACCCCTGATCATGCCGTATCCACGTGAGACCGGCGACGCGGATGCCCTCGCGCCGGGGAGAGCCCCCGTCGACCACCGTCCCCGTCATGCGTGGCCCTTGTCGGCCACTGCCTCCGACAGCAAGCCTCCGCAATCGGTGCGTTGGCGGTGGCCTCGGTCTGCCGTTCCCGCGGATCCCCTTGCGCCGGGGAGAGCCGCCGCCGCCGACCCTGAGTGGCCCTTGTCGACCACTGCCTCCGACAGCGACGCTCCGCCCGGGTGGGTGTCAGGTATCAGTAGTGGTATGCAATGTAGTATATGGTAGTTGTGAGGGCATAGTAGGTATTTCCTATAGGAGGGCAACTTGTAGTGCCTAGCTCTTTATAAGGCTAGCTTTGTTTCATGTTTCAACAACAATGAAATAAACCCTAAATTTACCTTTCCTATTTCCTGCAATTTATCTTTACATTAATTATGCAATTTATCAGTTTTATCATCGGTTTATCCTCAAATCCCTGTTCTTCGTGATCCATCTCATGTCAGGATCATCGGGGTCATGACAAAGTGGTATCAGAGCAGTTCGATCCATCGGGATCGTGCTCCCTCCCTTCCCTCCCGTCTTCTTCTTCGATTCGATTCGATTCCGTCGCACCGGCGATTTCCTCTTCCTCTTCTACGTTTCGGTTCCGATTCGAAGCCTCCCTGCCCCGATTCGACCTCTGTTCCGTCCATGGCGACCACGCCCTACTGCTTCTCCTATCCCTCCGCCGCCACCTACCCATCTCATTTTTCAGCCGGCTACTACCCACTACCTTTCTCCTCCTATCCAGCACCCGCATCTGGATTCTTCTCCGCCCCAGCATCTGACGCCCCACCCGCCTTCCCCTGCGCCGCCACCGAGTGCACGACCGCTACTGGCTTCCCCTACGCTGCTACCTACCCTCACCCGCCATATCTCTGGTCACCGCCGCCCACACCATGCTCTCCTTCGTTCCCCTTTGGATCCTCTCCTGACCCCGCGTACGGGCACGGATCCTTCCCCTGCTCTCAAGCGCTGCCGTCAGAATCGACAGCGGCACCCACCCCAGCGCCGCCACCCACAGGAGCTACGTCCCTCTCAGCACCGCCGGAAACTGCACTCCTACGCCATCCCGACCAAGTCCCCAGCGCCCTCGCACCTCTGGCTGCTCCAGCCCAACGCCGAACGCCATCCCGACCGCTCCAAATCGAGAGCGCCGGTCGCCACAGTGCCATGCCTCCTCCACGTCCGTCCTCCACCGCGCGACTCCCTACTCCATGTGCCAGGGTGGTTACCTCACCGAGGTCAACGGTGCCGGTGGCGAGTCCATCTTCAACGAGAAATTCGTCCGCAAGAACACGGGCTCGAGGAGTCACTCCATGGTCAACACTAGCCTCAACCACCGCTTCTTCATGGAGGATGAAGCATCGGTTCAAGCAGTGGCAGACGAGCGCGTCCGGACGAAGGACGCCACCCACTACCGGCAGCAGTGCGAGCTCCTCAACAGACAGTCTCGTCTCGATCAGCAGCAAGCATGTGACCGGGCTTCTTTCGATGCTATCCAAGGTCAGTTAGCAAAGCTCTCATCCATGATCTCAAGATTTGCAGTCTCTCTCGGCAAGCAACCAACTTCAGCACAGGCAAGCAAGCTTGAGATGTCGCAGCACATATCCATTGTACCAGCAGCTCCGTCTCATGCTGCCTCCCGGGTGTTTGAGGAAATGCCAACAGCAATCTCTTGTCAGGATAATCATGGTACAGCTCCTGACTCCTGTTCTGGGCATCACACTCTAATTCAGAGTACATGTTTGCCTGATGGTAACAACAATCTCAGCGAGCAGAATGTTGATGGAATGCCCAAAACTTATGGCTTTCATAATCTCAATCGCCAAAGCTTGTTCTTAGCAGATGGTACTGAGCATATCTACTATGCACTACCAGACGCGTATCCCTTAGAGCGAGCTGTTCTGGAGCCGGTGTTTGTTGTCGAGAATGACAAGACAAAGGGTGACTCAAATGAGTCTGCTCATGTGTTTGCTACCACCCCTGAGCAGCAGCCATATGAAGACACGCAACAAGAAAGTGGACAGTCCTGCAAGAGTTTCAGCATGCCAAAATTCAATCCCGAGAGACCTACTGCTGGTATTGACATAGAACAACTTCTCAATGGCCCCTGCAAAGCTTCAGAATGCAGAACATGGGATGAAGAATTCCAAGGGGATGAAAATTTATGGTTGGAGAAATATGTTTGCCAAACTGCTACAGGGCATTCCATATCCATTTTTCCATGGGATCCAGGAGCTACAAAATTCCCTGTTCTGTTTATGACACCGCTGGTGCTACAAAATTGGAGTACCTAGATGTTTACAAGCTTGCAATAGTACAGAAACTAGCTGTGAAGTTCGGTGCAAAAAGGGTACCCATTTTCCAATCTGATATCATGCGCTCTGATGCTTTTGGTTTAAGATGGACAGAAGTGAATGCAGCAGTTGTACTGGCTCTACTTGTTCCAGGTTCTAACGCCATAGAAGTACAAGTGCCAGAATTGCCTCGACCTTTGAAGTTCAGTTTAATGGTTGTGATGTTGCCAAATGAGGGCGAGTTCAGAGATAAACAGCTAGCTTACATGTGTCAGGGTACAAGCATTAATTTCTCTGAATGGGTGAAGCATATGTTATCGTCTTGCTGTTTACCTTCATTTGAAATGGCCAAACTACAGTGGGACCCTGGAATTGGAACAACCTCTTCCATATATCTCAGGCAGCAAGGTTTGGCTGCAAGGATTGCAACTAGGAAACCATTGCCTTGGCTACAAATTTCAGAACTAGTGACATGGAGAAGTCAAGTGACCAGTGCTCCTTATGTATGGGATCCTGGAGATACAACATTCCATGTCTTGTCTACATCGGCTGGTGCTACAAGATTGCAGTGCACAGATATCTACAAGTTTGAAATGGTTCAGCTAGTCCACTGGTCTGCGATCCATGCCTATGACTTGGTTCCAGCTCTCTTGCCTTCCACACAATTCGCAGCCAAAGGTTCCAACAAACTGAACCTTGTGAGCTTACCTCAAGATGCATGAGTTTCCGTCAGCAAGATGTCAAGAAGAGTTACAATGCAAAGAATCTGTTGTCCTCACCGAACTATCTTTAGATATTGACATTGGATATTCTCTTCATTACATTTCTACCTCCCTGACATATTGAATGAATTTTGAAGGATAATTGAAAAAATGAAAAGTTTATGTAGAAACTTATCCATTGGTGACAATGGCTTCAGGAGGGGAGTAATGTCAGGTATCAGTAGTGGTATGCAATGTAGTATGTGGTAGTTGTGAGGGCATAGTAGGTATTTCCTATAGGAGGGCAACTTGTAGTGCCTAGCTCTTTATAAGGCTAGCTTTGTATCATGTTTCAACAACAATGAAATAAACCCTAAATTTACCTTTCCTATTTCCTGCAATTTATCTTTACATTAATTATGCAATTTATCAGTTTTATCATCGGTTTATCCTCAAATCCCTGTTCTTCGTGATCCATCTCATGTCAGGATCATCGGGGTCATGACAAAGTGGTATCAGAGCAGTTCGATCCATCGGGATCGTGCTCCCTCCCTTCCCTCCCGTCTTCTTCTTCGATTCGATTCGATTCCGTCGCACCGGCGATTTCCTCTTCCTCTTCTACGTTTCGGTTCCGATTCGAAGCCTCCCTGCCCCGATTCGACCTCTGTTCCGTCCATGGCGACCACGCCCTACTGCTTCTCCTATCCCTCCGCCGCCACCTACCCATCTCATTTTTCAGCCGGCTACTACCCACTACCTTTCTCCTCCTATCCAGCACCCGCATCTGGATTCTTCTCCGCCCCAGCATCTGACGCCCCACCCGCCTTCCCTACGCCGCCACCGAGTGCACGACCGCTACTGGCTTCCCCTACGCTGCTACCTACCCTCACCCGCCATATCTCTGGTCACCGCCGCCCACACCATGCTCTCCTTCGTTCCCCTTTGGATCCTCTCCTGACCCCGCGTACGGGCACGGATCCTTCCCCTGCTCTCAAGCGCTGCCGTCAGAATCGACAGCGGCACCCACCCCAGCGCCGCCACCCACAGGAGCTACGTCCCTCTCAGCACCGCCGGAAACTGCACTCCTACGCCATCCCGACCAAGTCCCCAGCGCCCTCGCACCTCTGGCTGCTCCAGCCCAACGCCGAACGCCATCCCGACCGCTCCAAATCGAGAGCGCCGGTCGCCACAGTGCCATGCTCCTCCACGTCCGTCCTCCACCGCGCGACTCCCTACTCCATGTGCCAGGGTGGTTACCTCACCGAGGTCAACGGTGCCGGTGGCGAGTCCATCTTCAACGAGAAATTCGTCCGCAAGAACACGGGCTCGAGGAGTCACTCCATGGTCAACACTAGCCTCAACCACCGCTTCTTCATGGAGGATGAAGCATCGGTTCAAGCAGTGGCAGACGAGCGCGTCCGGACGAAGGACGCCACCCACTACCGGCAGCAGTGCGAGCTCCTCAACAGACAGTCTCGTCTCGATCAGCAGCAAGCATGTGACCGGGCTTCTTTCGATGCTATCCAAGGTCAGTTAGCAAAGCTCTCATCCATGATCTCAAGATTTGCAGTCTCTCTCGGCAAGCAACCAACTTCAGCACAGGCAAGCAAGCTTGAGATGTCGCAGCACATATCCATTGTACCAGCAGCTCCGTCTCATGCTGCCTCCCGGGTGTTTGAGGAAATGCCAACAGCAATCTCTTGTCAGGATAATCATGGTACAGCTCCTGACTCCTGTTCTGGGCATCACACTCTAATTCAGAGTACATGTTTGCCTGATGGTAACAACAATCTCAGCGAGCAGAATGTTGATGGAATGCCCAAAACTTATGGCTTTCATAATCTCAATCGCCAAAGCTTGTTCTTAGCAGATGGTACTGAGCATATCTACTATGCACTACCAGACGCGTATCCCTTAGAGCGAGCTGTTCTGGAGCCGGTGTTTGTTGTCGAGAATGACAAGACAAAGGGTGACTCAAATGAGTCTGCTCATGTGTTTGCTACCACCCCTGAGCAGCAGCCATATGAAGACACGCAACAAGAAAGTGGACAGTCCTGCAAGAGTTTCAGCATGCCAAAATTCAATCCCGAGAGACCTACTGCTGGTATTGACATAGAACAACTTCTCAATGGCCCCTGCAAAGCTTCAGAATGCAGAACATGGGATGAAGAATTCCAAGGGGATGAAAATTTATGGTTGGAGAAATATGTTTGCCAAACTGCTACAGGGCATTCCATATCCATTTTTCCATGGGATCCAGGAGCTACAAAATTCCCTGTTCTGTTTATGACACCCGCTGGTGCTACAAAATTGGAGTACCTAGATGTTTACAAGCTTGCAATAGTACAGAAACTAGCTGTGAAGTTCGGTGCAAAAAGGGTACCCATTTTCCAATCTGATATCATGCGCTCTGATGCTTTTGGTTTAAGATGGACAGAAGTGAATGCAGCAGTTGTACTGGCTCTACTTGTTCCAGGTTCTAACGCCATAGAAGTACAAGTGCCAGAATTGCCTCGACCTTTGAAGTTCAGTTTAATGGTTGTGATGTTGCCAAATGAGGGCGAGTTCAGAGATAAACAGCTAGCTTACATGTGTCAGGGTACAAGCATTAATTTCTCTGAATGGGTGAAGCATATGTTATCGTCTTGCTGTTTACCTTCATTTGAAATGGCCAAACTACAGTGGGACCCTGGAATTGGAACAACCTCTTCCATATATCTCAGGCAGCAAGGTTTGGCTGCAAGGATTGCAACTAGGAAACCATTGCCTTGGCTACAAATTTCAGAACTAGTGACATGGAGAAGTCAAGTGACCAGTGCTCCTTATGTATGGGATCCTGGAGATACAACATTCCATGTCTTGTCTACATCGGCTGGTGCTACAAGATTGCAGTGCACAGATATCTACAAGTTTGAAATGGTTCAGCTAGTCCACTGGTCTGCGATCCATGCCTATGACTTGGTTCCAGCTCTCTTGCCTTCCACACAATTCGCAGCCAAAGGTTCCAACAAAACTGAACCTTGTGAGCTTACCTCAAGATGCATGAGTTTCCGTCAGCAAGATGTCAAGAAGAGTTACAATGCAAAGAATCTGTTGTCCTCACCGAACTATCTTTAGATATTGACATTGGATATTCTCTTCATTACATTTCTACCTCCCTGACATATTGAATGAATTTTGAAGGATAATTGAAAAAATGAAAAGTTTATGTAGAAACTTATCCATTGGTGACCAATGGCTTCAGGAGGGGAGTAATGTCAGGTATCAGTAGTGGTATGCAATGTAGTATGTGGTAGTTGTGAGGGCATAGTAGGTATTTCCTATAGGAGGGCAACTTGTAGTGCCTAGCTCTTTATAAGGCTAGCTTTGTATCATGTTTCAACAACAATGAAATAAACCCTAAATTTACCTTTCCTATTTCCTGCAATTTATCTTTACATTAATTATGCAATTTATCAGTTTTATCATCGGTTTATCCTCAAATCCCTGTTCTTCGTGATCCATCTCATGTCAGGATCATCGGGGTCATGACAAAGTGGTATCAGAGCAGTTCGATCCATCGGGATCGTGCTCCCTCCCTTCCCTCCCGTCTTCTTCTTCGATTCGATTCGATTCCGTCGCACCGGCGATTTCCTCTTCCTCTTCTACGTTTCGGTTCCGATTCGAAGCCTCCCTGCCCCGATTCGACCTCTGTTCCGTCCATGGCGACCACGCCCTACTGCTTCTCCTATCCCTCCGCCGCCACCTACCCATCTCATTTTTCAGCCGGCTACTACCCACTACCTTTCTCCTCCTATCCAGCACCCGCATCTGGATTCTTCTCCGCCCCAGCATCTGACGCCCCACCCGCCTTCCCCTACGCCGCCACCGAGTGCACGACCGCTACTGGCTTCCCCTACGCTGCTACCTACCCTCACCCGCCATATCTCTGGTCACCGCCGCCCACACCATGCTCTCCTTCGTTCCCCTTTGGATCCTCTCCTGACCCCGCGTACGGGCACGGATCCTTCCCCTGCTCTCAAGCGCTGCCGTCAGAATCGACAGCGGCACCCACCCCAGCGCCGCCACCCACAGGAGCTACGTCCCTCTCAGCACCGCCGGAAACTGCACTCCTACGCCATCCCGACCAAGTCCCCAGCGCCCCTCGCACCTCTGGCTGCTCCAGCCCAACGCCGAACGCCATCCCGACCGCTCCAAATCGAGAGCGCCGGTCGCCACAGTGCCATGCCTCCTCCACGTCCGTCCTCCACCGCGCGACTCCCTACTCCATGTGCCAGGGTGGTTACCTCACCGAGGTCAACGGTGCCGGTGGCGAGTCCATCTTCAACGAGAAATTCGTCCGCAAGAACACGGGCTCGAGGAGTCACTCCATGGTCAACACTAGCCTCAACCACCGCTTCTTCATGGAGGATGAAGCATCGGTTCAAGCAGTGGCAGACGAGCGCGTCCGGACGAAGGACGCCACCCACTACCGGCAGCAGTGCGAGCTCCTCAACAGACAGTCTCGTCTCGATCAGCAGCAAGCATGTGACCGGGCTTCTTTCGATGCTATCCAAGGTCAGTTAGCAAAGCTCTCATCCATGATCTCAAGATTTGCAGTCTCTCTCGGCAAGCAACCAACTTCAGCACAGGCAAGCAAGCTTGAGATGTCGCAGCACATATCCATTGTACCAGCAGCTCCGTCTCATGCTGCCTCCCGGGTGTTTGAGGAAATGCCAACAGCAATCTCTTGTCAGGATAATCATGGTACAGCTCCTGACTCCTGTTCTGGGCATCACACTCTAATTCAGAGTACATGTTTGCCTGATGGTAACAACAATCTCAGCGAGCAGAATGTTGATGGAATGCCCAAAACTTATGGCTTTCATAATCTCAATCGCCAAAGCTTGTTCTTAGCAGATGGTACTGAGCATATCTACTATGCACTACCAGACGCGTATCCCTTAGAGCGAGCTGTTCTGGAGCCGGTGTTTGTTGTCGAGAATGACAAGACAAAGGGTGACTCAAATGAGTCTGCTCATGTGTTTGCTACCACCCCTGAGCAGCAGCCATATGAAGACACGCAACAAGAAAGTGGACAGTCCTGCAAGAGTTTCAGCATGCCAAAATTCAATCCCGAGAGACCTACTGCTGGTATTGACATAGAACAACTTCTCAATGGCCCCTGCAAAGCTTCAGAATGCAGAACATGGGATGAAGAATTCCAAGGGGATGAAAATTTATGGTTGGAGAAATATGTTTGCCAAACTGCTACAGGGCATTCCATATCCATTTTTCCATGGGATCCAGGAGCTACAAAATTCCCTGTTCTGTTTATGACACCCGCTGGTGCTACAAAATTGGAGTACCTAGATGTTTACAAGCTTGCAATAGTACAGAAACTAGCTGTGAAGTTCGGTGCAAAAAGGGTACCCATTTTCCAATCTGATATCATGCGCTCTGATGCTTTTGGTTTAAGATGGACAGAAGTGAATGCAGCAGTTGTACTGGCTCTACTTGTTCCAGGTTCTAACGCCATAGAAGTACAAGTGCCAGAATTGCCTCGACCTTTGAAGTTCAGTTTAATGGTTGTGATGTTGCCAAATGAGGGCGAGTTCAGAGATAAACAGCTAGCTTACATGTGTCAGGGTACAAGCATTAATTTCTCTGAATGGGTGAAGCATATGTTATCGTCTTGCTGTTTACCTTCATTTGAAATGGCCAAACTACAGTGGGACCCTGGAATTGGAACAACCTCTTCCATATATCTCAGGCAGCAAGGTTTGGCTGCAAGGATTGCAACTAGGAAACCATTGCCTTGGCTACAAATTTCAGAACTAGTGACATGGAGAAGTCAAGTGACCAGTGCTCCTTATGTATGGGATCCTGGAGATACAACATTCCATGTCTTGTCTACATCGGCTGGTGCTACAAGATTGCAGTGCACAGATATCTACAAGTTTGAAATGGTTCAGCTAGTCCACTGGTCTGCGATCCATGCCTATGACTTGGTTCCAGCTCTCTTGCCTTCCACACAATTCGCAGCCAAAGGTTCCAACAAAACTGAACCTTGTGAGCTTACCTCAAGATGCATGAGTTTCCGTCAGCAAGATGTCAAGAAGAGTTACAATGCAAAGAATCTGTTGTCCTCACCGAACTATCTTTAGATATTGACATTGGATATTCTCTTCATTACATTTCTACCTCCCTGACATATTGAATGAATTTTGAAGGATAATTGAAAAAATGAAAAGTTTATGTAGAAACTTATCCATTGGTGACCAATGGCTTCAGGAGGGGAGTAATGTCAGGTATCAGTAGTGGTATGCAATGTAGTATGTGGTAGTTGTGAGGGCATAGTAGGTATTTCCTATAGGAGGGCAACTTGTAGTGCCTAGCTCTTTATAAGGCTAGCTTTGTATCATGTTTCAACAACAATGAAATAAACCCTAAATTTACCTTTCCTATTTCCTGCAATTTATCTTTACATTAATTATGCAATTTATCAGTTTTATCATCGGTTTATCCTCAAATCCCTGTTCTTCGTGATCCATCTCATGTCAGGATCATCGGGGTCCTGACAGTGGGACGCGGATTCACTCGCGCCGGGGAGAGCCGCCGCCGCCGACCACTCTCCCAGTCATGAGTGTGCCTCCGACAGCAACGCTCCGCCCGGGGGAGACTCCTCCTCCGCCTGGGACCAGGGCGAGTGGCGGCATCGGTCTCCAACGGACGCTTTGGTGCCGGAGTATTTCGACAAGCTGGCCGGCTACTTTGTCGAGGCGGCCCGCCGCCTCCCCCTCACTGAAATCCCCTTCCTGGCCCGATGCGTCAAGCTGGGAGCTCTCGCCATTGGCTTCGCCCGTCACCAACATCCTCCTGACCACCATCGACGCCTTCGCCCGAACTAATCCCTACATGATGCGTCTCGCGGACCACAGAGCCATAGAGGAAACAAGGAACAAAATTTCCTTCGCTGGAAGCGCTCGCAGCTCCTATATGGCTCTAACCAGTTTTATGGTGTGCTATTTTCGAGGTCTCACCAGGACTCAAGCCGACCTCTTCCTCCACATGGCTGCATATGACCTCCGCGTTGCCATCGAAACCGTTCAAAGTTATATTGGTGGCTCTCTTCTCCCAGATTCCACCAGAACCAAGTCAGCATTTGAGGAGGCCGCTTACCCACGGTGTTCTGCGCCTGACCTCTTGCGTCTAATGACATCAAGTTTTTTTTTTGCGAAAGGGATGATATATTAATTCTCCGAACTTACAGAAAGGTCCAGAAACAAAGGAAAAATTACAAGGAAGCCCTCTGGATCCCGACGACGACGACGAGCCGGAGCTGACGATGGCGCGCCGCTGCTGAAGCTCCCCAAACATTGGATCGCCGGAGCCCACCACACCGCAGACGGGAAGTCACCGAGCACCGCCTCCGAAGAGACTACTGCCGGGAACGCCGGCGCCGCCGCGAAGAACCTCTGTATCATCCTCTTATTGAACTGCATCCAGATCCACCGCATACCTGGATCTGGCCGTGGTGCAGGGAAAATCGCGCGCAGGTCGGTGAAGCCCCAGGGAACGCCACCGCCGGAGGGGATCTGCGCGGACAACAGACGAACCAACAGCACCTCCGCCTCCGAAGCGCCGCCGGCCGGACACCTGCCAAGCCCTACCATGAATACACGCCGTGAGACGGGCTTCCCCACCCTCCCGCCGCCGGAGCAGCCGACGGAGGGGAGGGAACCCACGCCTCACCGGCGGAAGAGGTGGACCGACGGTGGACTCTCAAAATCGCCTCTCAGATCTGTATCAGGGAGAGGAAAGGGAGGGCGACGCTCTGTTATGTTCTTAATAGCTAATGACATCAAGTTACTCATGTTCCATGGTCGAGCCGGTATTAGAAGATTTGCGCCGAGGGGGGAAACTCACACCTGCCTGCGTCTACAGGCTCTGCAAGCTGCTGCGGCATCCATTGTCGCCGCCGCTGTCACGTGCCCCATCTCCTACTCCTGGTATCTTTCGGGACAGCAATGGCGGCCTCACCAATATCGTCTGCTTCGGAGATGGTTCTTTCGTCACCACTCACATCTCAAAGGACGGTGTCGCCACAGCCAACTTCACCACATCTGCTCTGGCTTATGCTGGTTTTTCGGAAGACGCGACCAATTTGCTAAATATGTTTCCTATCCACCATGGGAGGCGGCTAGTCAGCCACAAAGAACTTTGCTCGGTGACTTTAGAGACTCCAGAGTTCCTGCCGTTTCTTAGATTCCAGCTTCTTGATATGGTACATGAGGTGTATCTGAAGGCCATTGCCATGCTGCCAGTTCGCGCTCTACGCGAGGACCACCTCCTTCACTCTCTAGTAACAGCTGGTCACTGTTACGGGCCCTTGGACCCTGTGTCTAATATCGTTATTAACACAATCTGGTACCATGCTCTCTTCCCTCTCTCAAATGATGTAGCTTCCAAACTTGGAGCAGCAGATATTCTCAACGCCCGAGCCATGCATCGCATTGAATCTCGTTCAATCAACGGCCTAGTTGCCTACCTCTGCAGATCCCCCTCAATGGATGAGCAAGCTGCGGTGACACTTCTCTGCAAACATCGCTTGGACATCCCAATATTGGATTTATACAATATGTGTGATGTGGCACAGGTCGCAAAACACCCCCAGCCTGCTGCTTTCGCGGAATTTCTCAAATGCTCTGAGTCCATTCGAGAGTTATACAAACAGTACTGCCATGATAGGGTCCACGGAAATCCAGATAGTGCTTTCGAGGGGATAAAGATTGCTCTACTCCAGTCAACATGTGTTGCAACAGTGCAAAGATGTGCTCAGGACATGGGCAGATCAGCGCCAATCCAAAAAACAGCCTTGGAGATACTGTCTGCAAAGAGGTCGTCCTTCATATTTCAGCAAGCTCAGATTCGTAGAGTGTTGGAGGCTTTGTTGATTGGCTATGGCTACAATGATCCCCTGGTACGTACATACACTTGTCGTGCCCATTTAATTACTGCAGTTATATATTTTAAATGTGAATTGAGTAGGACTTGCATTTACTTTGTTTATTTAGAAAATTATGTTGCTGTGTTGTTTTCTCTTCTTTTAGACTTCTCTACTTTTTTTGACGTTATATATTTGGATATAAGAAGGTAGGGGCAGAAAACCTCTACCTTATGCGGTTACAGCGGGTGGATTTACAAACTGGGTTTACCCAGGAGATTGAAGAAAGAAAAAAGAAAGAGAGAGACAAAACGAAAGCCTATACAGAAGCCAGCTTGTTTGTCCAACCTAGCAGGTGCTGCTTCAGCTTCTTGGATCGGTGATTGTTGCTGGATTTCCATAAACCCATAATACATGCCGCCACACAAACTGACCATACTTTGGAGGCTGTCACTTCGTTCTCATACTGAGCGAACTGAATTAGCGTGTTTGAACGTGCGGCAGGTTCAGCAACCTCCAGTTTTTCCCATACATGTGGTTAATTGACACGATCGCCGGGCACTGGTCACACCCTGCATCTGTACGTCAGCTTTTATGTGTCATGTTGTCTCTTGTGTTCAGTCTTCCACGATAGGCCAACCAAAGGAGTACCTTGTGCCTGGGAGGGATCACTGCCTGCCAAACCCATCTGTAGGGTTCCCAAATCATACCCCTTTCACTAAACAGCAAGTAGAAACCATGAGCCTAGTGTTAGCATAAGGGATTTCCACCGTCCATCATCGAAAGAAGGCCATGAAGCCTTGGCTGGAGTTGTTCATGTTTAAGACTTAGAGCTCGATTGCAAACGTCCTCACAACTTGTAGTGCGACACTACGACGACTTCACCAAAAACGATTCTTCGTATGTTTTGGGTTGTTTCGTCTAGGTGGGATCGTATAGTCAGACGATTCTAAGACTTGTGTATGGATATGGTAGAGAAGTATGGTGTTGTGTATATCATGGTTGTCCTAACTTGTTTGTTTAGTTTCAAATAATTACTGCATGTTTTTTTACTGTTGTACTTGCTAAAACGTTTAATTTTTCACCCTTTTCTAGGCACCACTATATAAACTGGGTGTCATCTGTGGAGTGACAAGACAAAGAAACTACAACTACACGGGTGTTCGCCATGGAAAATATTAGGAGGGGCAGAGGACGACCAAAGTTGTCGTGGGCGGAGGCGGTAAAAAGGGACTTGTGGGAGTGGAATGTACTGCGAGATTTGGCTCTCGATAGGACTGCATGGAAATCAGCTATTCATGTGCGAGAATCTTAGTTTACTCATTCCTTGTTGACTATTATCTCTTGGTTGCCTTACGTTTCTGTTGGGTTTCATATCTAACCTACCCCAACTTGCTTGGGAAAAAGGCTTTGATGTTGGTGTACATCTGTGCACGGGGGTCGAGCACCGGCGTAGAGGCGGCGTGCATCTCCTTGCACGCCATGGGGTAGGTGTTCCTGATGCCGACATGACCGAGTCCTATTTCTTTCTCCCAGGAGATTCCTTCTGGCCTGTTTATGTGAGGTTTTCCGAGCGGGCCAGGGAGGCGCCCTGCTGCCGGCTGCATTCTTACTCTAGGAGCAGCTGCAGAAGGTGCAGTCCAGGCGGTTCCTGCACCGTCGCCGCTGGAGGCGCGTCCTCCAAAGTGGATGTTGTGTCTTCAATGTTGCTGCTCGTATCTAAACCCCTCGATCAATTTTGATCTAACCTAACCGGAGTAACCTTATTAACTTGGAGGTGTGGCAATGGCACTGTGGTGACACACCTAAAGCTTGGGCAAGCGACGACCTAGGGAGAGGAGTGAAAAAATGGAGCGGGCAAAATACATGAACCAGGAGGATGGGAATGGGGCCAGAGGCAGAGCAGGACACACTCGTATCCGGCAAGCTTAGACGATCTGGACACACGTGGATGGAGGGAGAAGGGGCATAGGCAGTAAAATCAGAAGATAGAAAAATCCAGGGATTTTTTTAAATGTCTATGTGGCATCAGTCAATGCGCCACTTAGGAAGGTCAAACCTGGGTAGGACCTGCGGTGAACCACTTACAAACTTTTAGGATCCAGATATGCATTTTCATAGAACTAGGACCTAGTTGACACCCCGAATACTTATAGGACCTGTGGTCCATTTTACTCCAAACCTTATTATTGAACTACTCCAGTAAATTTTGCATGTTTTGATCTTACATCGAGCCTTTTGCATATGTAATTCTATGTTCCTAGCTAGTATTGCCCCCATTGTCTGACGACACCTGATAACATCTTGCTATCTTTTACAATGTGCAGGCTACAACAAGAGGCGAAGAGGGAATGACTCTGTTCTTCGTGTGCTGCAACCGGTGTAGTGAATGAACGATCTGCGTCTCCTGCAGAGGCTACCAACCCATGCCCCTAAGGCCCTAATTTAGTTTCCGATAGCCCTCTTGTTGGATCATAAGAATTGAACTTGCCAAACATAAATGTTGTAGTTTCCGTACTTGCTCAGAACCATGTGTGTGAGTGTGCGGAATCTTCCTATCCACTATGAATTCCTCTATTTGTTTCATGTCTCCAACAAAGTGGATTATGAGATGTGAGGCCATGAGCTAGCTATACCATATTATTGAATTTTTTTCAGTGTGATTTCATCTTAGAAGTATTTTTTAATTGGAAAGTACATATTCTCTGAAAGAAAAGAAGAGAAAAAAAATGCAGAGGAGTCTGCTTGCCTCCATAGGGGGTCTGCCAGGACAGGGGCTTCTACCAGGTTCGTTGCCTGATATCTTTCAGGTTCATCAACTCAATTCTCAGCTGGCTGCTGCCTTGCTACCTACTACTATGTTGTTTTCTCTACCCAATAAACTAAAATTCGGTCAGAGCAGAGACACTTTCAGTTGAATTTTTTACTTCATCGTGAAGCTCATTAAACATACATGTGTCTACTACGATAATACGTAGTGACTCTCATGCACCTGATATTTAAAACTAATTCAATAATAAAAAAAGTTCAAAAAATTCCGAAACTTTCAGTCGAGCAATGCTTCTTTATTTTCTTGGCTGCAACACTACGACCCCGGTTCACCCAATTGCACAAGCTTCATCCTAAGCAGACACAACCATAGCGCGATAGGGCATGTCTTGAACTTTGACAGTTTTCACAATCCGTTGCTAGTCCCATTTAAGGAACTATATATATATTTGTAAATCAATAAATATTTCTTAGTTGATTCGGTAATCAATAAATGTTGTCCAAATAAATTACCCCGTTATAGCCTATTTATGCCATGTTTATTAGACGACCGCTCTGCCCCCTCCCCGCCCCGCCGCCACGGTTAGATCTTACCCCACCAAAACCTAGAAGCATAGGAAAACTAGATCCACCATCGGTCCGCGACCTTGATACCTCACACATCCAGACGACTCCGCGACCGCCAACGGTCTTGGCCACCTTTGATGGCGCCACTCAACAGTGTCCTCGATACGATCCGCCGCCGAATAACCTAGCTCGACGAGGCGGCAACTTCGTGCAGCTATACTCATGTCACCGAGCATCGCCGTCGCGCCAAACAGAAAGGTACGATCTATTGAGATTCGAGAATTCAATGAACGTCAAGCACACAACATATGCGAAATGTCCTTAAACTGTTGGTTTAAAAGTTTTGAATGGCTTTTCTCTGCGCATCTGAAGTTAAGGTTTGTCCCCTCCGGTTTCATCTGACCTCCACTTCTTCCCGGTCCCCCAAAATGCCCCATCCGTCCGTCCGTGGTCCGCCACACGGGTGCGCGCATCTCGGGGTCAGAAAAGTGTGTACTACCTGGCTTTGTTTTTCCTTCGAAAATCGTTTTCATCAGACATCTTTGCGAGGAAGAACGAAACACACAAATCACAAACCTCATCTCTCTCGTCGGAGTCGCTGATATAAATTCCCCAATCCGAATCCACTCTCTTTTCTCTCCCTCCCTCTCCTGTCTGCCCATTTCGTCTCGCCGCCGCCGCACCCGCAGCCGCCGCAGCTCTCTCTCCCGGCGAGCCAGCTCCCGTCGCCTCTGCCGTCGCAGGTAACGCTCTAGGCTATCCCGCCGGCCACTGGATCGGGTGCCCCGCGCCCGCCCGCCCGTTGCCCACGCGCAGCTGCGATGCTCGCGGCGGGTGCGCGTGCGGACCGCGGGGCTAGGGTTTGGGGCTAGGTTCTGGCCCTGTTTGGTCGGTGATTGGGGCTTACTCCGGCTGTGAACGGATTCTACGTTGCCTTGTGGGAGTACCGTGTTAGGTTTCCCCTACCGGCTTTTAGCTTCCGCCTGTTTGTCTCTGTCTGTCGCTGAAATTTCCCCTTGATAAAACGGAGCTTTGAGGGTTTATTAGTACACGTTTCGTTAGAAATGTTCGTTTCGAGGTATTGGGCGTGTTGAGTTAGTTCAGCATCAATTTATTCTTCTATCTACTGTTTCTGTTGCGCAGCTGAAGACAGGCGGGGGTTGGACCTATTGTTGAGGTCTGGAGCCATGCTATCTGATGAGTCTGCTGGAAGCACGACTGAGCTGGGGATGAGGACCGCAGCGTGTCCGGTGATTCCCTGTCTGAGTGGCGGTCCTGCGACCAGGTCGATAATGGGAGCCCTTCTACGTCCCCTCCCTTCTGGGACACCGATGGCGAAGATGATGATCCTGGTGCGCAACTAGAACTTCTTTGTCCAATCAATCTAACTTTAGAGGATATCACCGGTGTTTAAAATTTGGATAACCTTTGCTGAAAGGAAATCAAATAACCTTTGCTTAACTAAGCTCTGTCATTAGTTTCTTAGCAAGTTCAAAGGATAAAAAAAGCTCTTCTGCTGAATATTGCATTTTTGGGTCCCTGTGCTGTCTATACCTTCAAAGTTCTGCTTTACTCTGGGTTAAATAACTAGGTTACTTTAACCCAATTTTTTGCGTTTGGCAGCAAAGAGTCATTACGAATGCTGTTTGTCTCGAATTAGGTTGTTTAGCTGGGTTAACAGTTGGTGATGAGAACCCAGAAGGGTTAATATTGGTGGGTTAGCTTATTACCCTCAAATGTGAGTCGGCTTAATCTTGGGTTGAGACTTTAGAGGGTTGAGAATCTTTGGTAGTCCGGGTTGTTTTACGTACCTCCAACTAAAAGATCTTTGTACAACAATACATGCACAGATATTCTGATCCGTGGACAGTCGCACTTAATTGGTCACTCTTCCACTAGAACAGGGAGATTGCTGTTACACCTTGAAACAGCAGAAAATCATAACCACGAGGGTTTGGTATGATGATTGACTGACCATTTGTAATTTTTGTCCTGGAAACAGTTAACTGTTAACACATGGGTGCTTGCACGGTTGCACCCAAAAGTAATTATGCAGTAACCAATATATTTCTAGGTCTTCACCATATGCACTGCATGAGGACTTGCACGATTGCAGCCAAAATGAAGTATGTGGTAGTCCTTATATTTTTAGATCTGCACCCTATGTACTGTACAGTATTTCGGTGCTGCCAGTAACTCACCATGTAAACTTGATTAAAAATTATTATCTGCGTATGCACATTCTGATTAGTTATCCTTGTAGTCTTGATTCATATATAGTGTTGAATCGGAAAGTACACATTAACCATATCTTCTGTTACCTATATATTTTTAAATTTGTGTATCTTCGTTTATGGTTGGCTGAAGGAATAAACCTGGTCACATGTTTCAGTGCAGACCTTGACATATAATTGTTGTAGTCAGCTTCTCCCAACTAATATGTGTTTTTCCTCTTCCTTACCGACATTTAGTCATTTATGATAGAGTTTTGTTCAATGGTAATTGTGGCTATGTTTCGGTTAGCTAATCTTCACCTGTTGTTATCTCAGGGCCCGGTCCTTCAAATTTATTCGGGCGATTTACTTGGCGAATTGAAAACTTTTCAAAGGAGAAGAAGAGAGAAATGAAAAGTGAACCATTTGAAGCTGGTGGTTTTAAGTGGTAGGGTGCCCGATGAATAACTCAAATGAATGGTGTTGGTACCCTTCTCTTTTCCGCTTTGTTTGGTTCTGGTGATGAACCAAGATTGAAATGTGCCTGGTTTAATATTCTTTTTTGTGTGCTATTATGGATTGACAAGTATTCCTTTTCTAGTTGGACTGTCTTAACATAAATGATTGCTGGTGTACTATGCTTTCCAGCTCATGTTTTCTCTCTATTTTGTTTGGCAGTGTTGCAAGTAAGAGAGCATGTAGGCTGTCAAATCTTTCATAATGGTGTTAACTCTATTGTTAGTGGTAAATGCATGTGTGCTTTTCCTATATATTCAAATTCATTGTTGAACAGATGGGTTAGTCTTTGTTATATTGAAGCATGATGCTAGATTCTTTTCAATTGTACATGTGCTGTTCTTTTTCACCAAATCCTCAAAAGAAAGCTTCGAGTCTCTGTAAAGAACCGGCTATACATAATAGAAGGCTTAAAGCTTTCAGTTACTGATGTGCAAAGAAGATAGGCCTATAACTCGAATATCTCCGTAATGTCAAAAAGCTTTACTATGTCTCAAGTTGTTTCAGTTTGTTCAGTTTCTTTGAGTTGCGGTGCATCTTTGCTGTCATTAGGCATGACACTGATTGATGTATTCAATGGGCCTGACCTATTAAACAAGTCTTGTTCACTGTGTTTCACCTCTTCCAAACGGAAGTTGGTGCTTGGAGAATACTAGTAGACAATTTTATCTCCAATATTTTTTCTTCTGTACTCTAGCTCTTTTGTACTTCCAAGATCATTGAGCCAGTTAGTCAATGCGAAGTTGTAACCTAGCTTATATCCCTCATGACATGCTATATTATTATCATTTGTTGATACCTTGGCAATCTTTATTTCTTCCAGGTATATTCTAGTTTACCCTCAAGGATGTGATGTCTCCAATCACTTGTCATTGTTTCTATGTGTTGCTGATCATGACAAACACCTTCCAGGTCTGGTGCTAGTGTGCTACAGTTTTTTCCTAAATAAAATTGTGTCCCCAAATTGATTCTTCAATCATGCGCTTGACACTTTCAGGATGGAGCCAGTTTGCGCAATTCACCATAGCGGTGGGCAATCTTGATCCTAAGAAAGTTAAATATTCTGGTAAAAATCAATTTGGCTTATTTCTCCATTGAGCTAAACAGCCAATTAGAGGTTAACTAAGTAATTTTGCAGACACCTTGCACAAATTCTGGAAGAAGGAGCATGACTGGGGATGGAAGAAGTTCATGGAGTTGTCAAAGATTCAAGATGGTTTTCTTGTTGACGATGTTCTTGAAATCATAGCTCAAGTTCAAGTCATTAGGTAATACTGAGTTTCAGGATTGACATTTTGAAGACTATTAATTCCACCAGGCTCCCTATGGTTTTAAAATAATCTACATTGCTTCTGTAGTACTTGACGTCTTAATTTGATCGTTCACACTGCACACTTTAGTTTAGTTTTTTTCGGTATTTTTTCTCCTTGATTCTTTTTCGTTTTACCTTGCGATTGTACATAATTTATCCTCTTCCTGTTGCGAGCTGTAGCTCCTTATTAATCTCTTTGGACTGTTTCTGATTGCAAATATCCAGAGTTTCTTCTTATGCTCAGGGCTTCAGGCCGTAAGGTCACTTCTATACTGTTTAAATTTAGCTATCTATCTTTAGTGTGTTCAATGCACACTAACTATTTTGTGCTCGGGTATTTGGATATATTTAAGAATCATACTCCAGTCATTGCCTCTATTTTCCTCAGTACTAATGCTTATTAATTGACGGCAAAGCATTATGTAACTGTTCTTTGCCCGTCTTTTTCAATATTGGAGGGAGAAAGTGGACCGCCCGTTTCGTTGCCTTGACCGGCCTTATCGGCGAGAATTACTCCGCGTCTATATGACAAATATAGAGCAAATTTACCGTCGCTTTGTTGAAGAACACAGAAGTAAACTTACCAAGCTCACTGAGGACAAATTGACATGGTCCAGGTTAGTCGGTTAGTCCTTGAATGTTATGCTATGTCGTCCTGTGGATAGCTAAATATTTTCATTTTTAATTACAATGCATGCCTTCCTTGGTGTTGCAGTTTTCGTGCTTTCTGGCTTGCAATTGACCCAAGCACAAGACGTCGCATGTCCAGAGAGAAGAGTGACGTCATATTGAAAATAATTGTGAAGCATTTCTTTGTAGAGAAAGAAGTCACTTCAACACTAGTGATGGACTCCCTGCATACGGGGCTGAAGGCACTTGAGCACCAATGCAGGGGAAAGAAAGGTAGAGGAAAATTAATGGACTCCGAGGAGTTATCAGCGCCTATGGTCCATGTTGATGTGGACATGTTTGTTTTACCTGGTGATGTCCTAGCTTTGCTTGTGAGAGCAGCTTTAGAACCCTTGCCTTATCAACCTCTCTCTCCAAAGGATGACAAATATTCCCAGAGCCGCACTAAGGTAGTATTAGTGTATGATTTATTGATTCAGTTTTTTTTTTGGTAATATTGGCCTATTGCCCCCCTCTCCATCCCAACAATGAGTTCTACTATGATGCCCTCTTATTATACCTTAGCATTTCTTGAAATTAGCTGCTGTAATATGGAACTAACTTAGTTTAGCTCAAATTTTGTCTGCTGTGCCCGTGTTGAGCTTCTTTTCATGTCTCCCAGTCCCCACAGTCATTTAACTTGATTTCATATTGGCATCCTATTTAATGGTTTCTACATCATAATTGGTTGTCGTGTTCTGCATACTGAATTTCCCATGCAGAGTGTATTTTCTCGAATCTGCCATTTGCGATGGAGGCTCTTGGTTGAGTGTGGCCACATAACCATTGAATGAGTTATGTCAATACTATTTCATCTTATACCATTAGTTGGTTTAGCTAGCCAGATAAGCTTATGCTGCAGTCACTAGTCTTTATTTTGAAAATTCCAGTTTGATATTTCGCCACAGTTCAGTTTGGTGATACCTAAGTGCAATTATTTGGTTAGATTATTAAGCCCCTTGCATCACGTCACTTCTAAATTTAGAGACTACCCCAATATATTCTTATTTGTTACTGCATTACGAACTCAGTTATCTGGGCTTTCTGGCAGTTGGAGCGAGAGCGAGATTGTTCATTCAGACGGACAAGCTCATTTCTGGGCTAGTTCGTTGTATTGAGTCAGATGGTTGCAAGCATTACATTCATTTTTTGCAGTATATTATCGTGCTGCTAAGTTTTCATTGTTATCATCTTTCTAGGATGGTAGTTCTGGAGAAGTTAAAGTTTCAATTGAGCATGAAGAAAAGCGCCTAACTGTGTTTGGTCAGAAGATACTTGAAACATTTGTTCTATCTCATATATTTAGGTAAAAACTTTATTTATTCTCATCTTGTTACCTCTGCCTGATTGGGTTACTTGTTAGATATCATAAATTTGGTCGACTATTTATGGCCTCTGCCTGATTGGGTTACTGGGTAGATATCATTAATTTGGTCGACCATTTAAAGTACCATATTCTGTGTAGTCCTTAATCAACGGGATGATTCATGTCATCCCTGCATTAAGGTTGTTACATTGCCGAGTAACTTTGAAATTGTTCAATGATTTCCTGCTGTTTTGCATCGAACATGCACCTCCAAGTCATATGATTGCTGAGTAATCATGAAAAATTTCAATGATTTCCTGCTTAACATTGAAATATGCACCTTTAAAATCTAAGGGAGCTGAATGAATTGCTTTTTACACGAAGTTTGAGCTTGTCCTTCAGTTCTGCGTAGAAATATAATGATACAGACTGTAATCTTTGCTAGGTACTAGATACTCTTTCATGTTATGCATTGTTCCTTATGTTTTGTTTTTGTGTTAGTGGGATTGAGATCGCTTATCAAGAAGCTGTTGCTTTGAAGAGGCAAGAAGAGCTGATTCGTGAAGAGGAAGAAGCTGGGCTCCTTGAAAATGAGATGAAGGGGAAACGAGGCAGTATCACTGAAAAGGAGAAGCGTGCAAAGAAAAAACAGGTTGCGTTCTTAATTTGGTTCACCAAACCTGCCCTTTTGTCTTAATTTCTTGCATTGAAATTGGTTCATAAGAATTCCTTGCATTGAATGATCTGTAGCTGGTAGCAGGGTGAGATGGTGACAGCTTTCCTTAGTTTAGTTTGCTTGAACAAGTTTGAACTGGAAGAATGTCCAACTACTTGCATCTATTGAATGGAAAATTACGGTTAGGATTCTTTGAATGATTGTTCTTGTTATTCACTCCTGTAACCTTTTTGGTTGGCTTGCTGTATGGTAGCTTTGGTATTGCTCACCATCCCTTCTGCCCTGTTACCAACAAGCGGCCAGTAGTGCTTCATGGTGGAGGTAGCTGTATCCTCTCGGTATACGTCTGTTTTTGTACTCGTCTCTGTACGCTATCCTTACATCTTAATATAGACGTGTACACTATGGCGTATGTCTTTAAAAAAGTCAGTTGTCAATTTGTCATGTGCACTGTGAAGTGCATATTACTAGATGGGTCGCATGTCAGGATCACCGTTTATAGTACCATATTAG
This sequence comes from Poa pratensis, assembly GCA_947311845.1. NCBI lineage: Eukaryota > Viridiplantae > Streptophyta > Magnoliopsida > Poales > Poaceae > Poa > Poa pratensis. Next base: position 36,067,876 of record CAMZMU010000057.1, read on the forward strand.
GTTGAGCTTGATACTTCACTTAAAGTTTTTGCTTCATTGTTAGTGTTCTTATTTATGACATACATGCTGCCTCATCACTTCTTTAATTAGTCGGAATTGTTTCACTTACCTAATCTTGAATTACGATTCTCAGGCCAAACAAAAGAAGAACAATCGGAAGGTTAAAGACAAGGATAGAGAGGAAAATTTTGATTCAACTTTTCCAGAAAAGGATAAAGATGAAAGCATCATTCATGATACGGAGGACTCTAAGCGCGCAGGACAAGCCGCCATGAAAGTTGATACCTCCGAAGAAGGTGCTTCAGACGTGTCAGATAATTTAGACGGATCAGCTGAGGCATGTCAAGCTGGTGCAAAAAATTTACAACCCGTGGATGGGATGAATGATGTTGGCATTGAGATGGAAAATGTGTCTACTGGGAAGAACTGTATTGTGGAGAACAAGTCATTGTCATGTTCATCGGGATCTGGTACTATGGCCATTTTGCAAGGGAAAAGTGACAACTTGCTAGACAATTCAAGTCGAATATCAACTTGTCTCAGGTTGGTTAGCACTTTATCTCAGTTTTTTATTGTTTCTCTTGGCATGGCATCTGCAACGTCTTTAATTGTATCTTTCAATCTTTGTACAGAGGGAAAACTCAGCGCAGGGTCATAAGTAGCATGGGCATTGCCAAAGATAAGGATGATCTTCCCTCAAGCACTGCCAGTGGTTCAGACCGCAGTACATCTGGCTGTGGACCGGCACCAAAGCTTGACCAGGAGACTGTCCTACTCACCTTAAAAGATAGGCTTCAGAAGCTCGGGCAACGCTTACATGAGGTCAGATTACTCTTTTATATTTTGTTGTGCATTCTTTCTGATCTGGTTTTTAGTATTCCCTGACCTTACCCTACTTGTTCAAATGGTCATCTTAATTATTCCATTATTACCCTGTTTTGATGAAACAGATTGCTAACCATAAACTTGTAATCTTGTTATCTGGAGGCAATTGATAGAGCTTAATGTTATTAGCAACATGTTCTGCTATGATTGCAACTATGCGCTGGAATTTGGATTGTTACACAACTCAGTTGCAACACCATACACCAGAACTGATGTTTCTATTATGCTAGCTAAAATGTCGTGCTTATCTATGATCAAAGAAAACATAATCGATCACATTAAGTTATTGTTTGTTGCTTAGCGTCATGCTCTGCACTTGGGCATGCTTCATTATTTTTAGAGAGATTTTTAGGATGTGGCTGAGTTAGTTTCTGGGGAGCTAAATTATATTTTTAGTAATTAAATTTTAATTTTTCATTAGATGTTTTCAGTAATGTGGGTGGCGGAAGGCGTGGATGGAAGCTCACTAATTCCCATTTGTTAGATACTCCCTCCGTCCAAAAATAAGTGTCTCAAGTTTGCTAAAAAATGGATGTATCTATACATGAAACATGTCTAGATACCTCCACTTTTTATCAAAGTTGAGACACTTATTTTTGGACGGAGGGAGTAGTAAATATTGCAAATATGTTTTGGCCAGGCTTGTAATACTCTTGGAACCTCCTCTTTTCTCTGTATGCATGGATAGCATGGACTGCGTCTATATTTTGGAACAAAACTAGCCAGTATGCATGTTAAATTCATGTCACGAGAAAATTGCATAAGCTCTTAAGATAACCATTTTTACTCAACAAACTACTAAATGCAATAGATCTTGTTGAGCATTCAAACATAATTAATCCGCTTATTGACTGAGCTAGTTAAGAATTAAGAACAAAGCTTGATCCTTGATATGTTGTGAGGGTTTAACTTCTAGCCTCCAGTTAGAAAGGATGGAGGGTCAGGATGCCACAGATCTGCTAAACTCGTCATGTTTTGCGTGTTTACCGATGCATATCTTTGATGACTATGTCTGTGCTTCATCTTTTTCTGTAGTATTCACATCTAATGGAATTTCTGCATCTAGAAAATCTATTTCAAAATATAAGGCGTATAATTTTTTTCCCTTTTTGAGGTAGTGCTTTGTTGTGATTCACTTGTTGAGTCAGAATATCGTTTAATATTATTGTATAGTTTCATAGTAAGATTCAAACTTATTTAACCATTTTCTCTGCTGTAACACATCCACTATCTGTGCACTTGTTTCTTTACTCTGTTTTTGTACCGCAAAAAGTTGTTGAATCTGTTCCTTTTATACATGTTTCAGAAGGAAATTGAGGGCAGGAAACTACTCAAGGCTCATTTGGAGAAGAAAGCAGCAGCTGAGGCAGCATTCTCATCATCCTCATCCAGTTCTTTGGAAAAGAACCCTATTGTTCTGAAGAACCCAGAGCAACCGTTGGTAACTAGTCCTGATGCATGTATGTGTGCACCACCTAGTAAGTCAAAACCTGTAACCACCGATAGTGTGAATGGAGCCCTTCCAGCAATGCCAAACACCAGGATAAGCACAGAATCTGGACCTATTGTTGCTCCCACACCAAGTAAGGTCGAACCAGCTTTGTGCAAAGAACATGTTTCAAGTTTGAATTTGAAAATTGGTAGAACTCCTCCAGTCACCTCAAGGTCGCTGCCAGTTGATAAAGCTGCCACACTTACATCAAGCTCGTCGCTAGTTAAGATATCTATTCCAGCTACCTCCAAATCGCCTGCAGCACGGTTTGCTCCTATTCCAGCTCCCCCAAAACCATCTGCACCTCAGGCTGGCAGGGTTACTAAAGCTACTCCAGTTCCCCCGAAGTCACCTGCACCACAGGTTGAAAAAGTTGCTAAAGCTGTTCCAGTTCTGCCAAAATCACCTGCGCCTCAGGTTGATAAGGTTGTGCCACTTAACGCAGTACCACGGCAGTTGCCTCTGGTATCTAATTTAGAAGCTCGCAAAATTACAGTTCCTAAAAAGATTGCTGTCAATTCTGTCCCACGAACTCCTGCAGCATCAAGGCCTTCAAGTGCTCCTCTGTTCCAGGCACCAAGGTCAACTTTACCACCTACATCTGCAGTTCTAGTTCCCCCATTGCAGTCACGTTCATTTACTGTGGCTAAACGAGCCACCAACGAGCCCTCCCCTCCTGTCCCAAGTTATGTACCACAGACCTACCGAAATGCCATCATTGGAAATGGTAGTCTTGATACAAACTTGTCAAGTCTTGATAAGGTAACTTCTCTAGGCCAAAGCAATGCGCTTCCACAGCCACTATCAGCATATGCGTCGACGACATCTGTCATGTTGCCTCCTGTTGGAAGGAATGACCAGTTACCTGCTAATCAAGGATTCATGTCTGGGCATGGCAAATTAGGATCTCTTGATAACTGGCACCCATGGAAAGGTGAAAGTGATGGTAACAAACACATGTGGAGGAATGATACTCCATATCAACAGATGACCAATGGTGATGCGCGCATATGCCCATGGAATGATAATTCATATCAGAAAGCAAGCAACAGTGGAACAGAAGAACAAGGCAGATTTGGGGGAATTGAGCATAGGCAGTTCCAGAGGGAGATACCTGCAAATTTTGGCTCACACCAGCTGCAGGGTTCAGTGGGTGAAGAGTTCCCGCATCTTGACATCATCAATGACTTACTTGAGGAGGAACAAAGCAATGTGAGCATGGCAGATCCTCCCCTCCACGAATACCAGACATTTGGCTTGCCATTTTCTCCAAGAGGCAACTTAGCAGAGGCTGACATGGCTTCTTTAAGTAGTTCTGGCCGGTTGAACTTGACCGAGCATTACTACGACGAGGATTACCCAGGGGCCCATGACAGGCTGAGTGCTCTACACAGGCTGAGAGAAGGGCAGTTTTCCACGTTGGGTGCTTATTCCAATGGAAGGGTGGACTCTATTTCACCGAAGCCAGGGCTATATAACTATCCTAATCCAATGGTGAATCCTGGAGTTATCTCAAATGGATTTTCACAGCAGATGGGGGACTACACCAATTATGCGAGCGGGAGGGTGAATGAGGAATACCTGTATCGCCGTGCTAACGGCCAATGGTGATGCTTGTACACAATCGAAAATGCTGCTGCTTGTAAGTTGTAATAGACCATGGCTCCAGGTTAAAGGTTTGCCATGGCCTTCAATTGTAACTTCTCATTTCAAAGGGGCAAAGAAAGGATAAATTATGTGGAGTGTTGCAGTTAGTCTCTTAATTATCTGCTGGGTGCTTCTATCTTCTTCGCTTTTCTTTTTGCTGTGTTGGGTGTGTAGAAACGCAGCTAACAAATCAAGCATGTGGGGGTATACGGCTGGTTACTCCATCGCCCATGGTTGTGGGAATTTAGACTTTGCTTGTAACGTGGACGTGCTTTGTTTTTTTTTCATTGGCAGAGAGCTGTCAGCAATGAAGGAAAATAGTCGATGTGATGCAGCACCTGTGCTGGATTATTTATCGCCAGGGTAATGAAGCATGGAGAAGGAACGCAGAATTGCCGATACTGTGGAAATGTGAAGTCACAATTTTCAACCAGGTAAATATCCACACACTTACTGTTCACTCACAAGTATTGATCACTTGTTTATCAAAAAAATATTACTCACTTTGTATGTTGTGTTACTCACTACTATCTTATCCAAGACAAACCCACTCTTCTCCTAAAGAAAACAAAATACATACCTTGTGTAGTTGCTAGTTTTTAAAATCTCCTTCAGGAGCTATGAACAAAGTTCCTAGATGCCTAACAACAATTTCTTTCCTTTTGAGGTAAATAAATATACAATTTACATGTTGGGTGGGACCGTGGGAACCTGCTGCACATACATGTTTTGCATGCACATGTTGAATCCAAGTTGGGGGATGCTATTTGTTGTTGATGGCAACAGCTCGGAGTTCTCTGAGGTTGCAAGCTATTTCCCTTATGAACTGTGCACCTTCTTTGCCATTCTTTAGCGAGTTTATGCTGTGTTCAAGAAAGTCGCGGTCTCCTTCTAGCATCTTCAATCTTTTATGCAAGTTTAAGATTTCGTCTTGAAATGTGGATATATCAACCTCCCCGTTCATTCTCGAAGAGTGACCTTCCTTAGCCAAGAGAATAGGGTCATGTGTCTCCCTTGAGCTCTTTTGACAACATGGGGAGTCGTCGTCTAAAACAGGCATTTTGTTGGTAAGCACATCCTCTATAACATCCGAATTTGATAAATCTGTAGTACTATTGTTGGAGTACAAGTGAAGCTTCTTCTCCAGCTTCCTCAAACATTCTGATATGTATGCCCTTTCATCTTCAAGCAAACTCGTGGTGGTGCTTTGTTCTTCAAACAGGAGCTGATTGTCTTGTTTCTTAGGTGGCCCTCTGCCTCCAAACTGTGTCCTGTACTTTTCAAGTTCAGCTTCCAATTCCTCTACTTGTTGTTCTCTTTGAGCAAGCAGCTCGTTAGCTTCTGCAAGCCCTTCGCTATCATACTCTGCTTGTTCTTCCATCATCCGCTGGTAATGCGAAGCTTCCATCTGCATCGCAGCCTTCTCATCCTGCAGCCTGGTGATCATAGCCAACGCTTGACTTGCAGCAATCGCTGCAGCATTCCTCTCTTCCTCCAGCTCCCTGCAAAGGAGGTGTATGGATTTCCGGTCTAGATCAATCTGTCGTCTCAACCGGTCGATGGAGCTTTCACCTTCCATCTCACTAACAATGCTTTCATCCAGCGATTCCAAACCAGAAACATTTCTCTCGATTGAAATTCTTTTTGTTATGTTCTGCACTATCAAACCATCTCCACGCCCATATGTGCGTGGGCTAGGGCCTGGGTCAAACCAAGTTGCCTCAACCCCCTGGAAGCTGAAAGCTGTGAGAGCAGTAACCTTAATTCTCCATTTACACTAGACGAAGAGCCCTTTCCAAGAATCACATCAGTCAAGGTTGGGGATGGGAAACTACTCTTCATACCAATGGCTATATTGTAGGCTTCATTCATGCTAATCTGAGTGCTAAGAGATGGTCTCCGTTCACCAACGGATTCACTTGTTTGGGGATGTTCCTCAATGGCATCAAGACCTTGAGATACTTCACCACTTGATCTAACAGCAGCTGGTGGAATATGAACCTCTTCCGCAAAATCTATTCAAAATGGTTAAATATAAGGGCCATATTTTAAATCAGTGCTGGAGATTAGGTACAATCAACAAACCTTCTGTTATTAAATCTTTGGTAGCTGAATTTGAAGGATCTTGGGGTATCAGTTCATCTATTCTCGTATCACCAATGGGTTCAGCTTCCTTAGCTTCTGAATCGGCACTAACTTGTGAAAAGTCGATATCCATGAAATTATCTGAAAGAGAGAGCAGAAAGGAATAATGAGGTTCAGTTAAGATAGATATGCAAATTCTACAGTGAGAAAGAGTCAAAACTTATCAACCTTTCAGATGTTTATCTTCTGAAGCAACATAGTGAGAGTCCCTGGCTACTGTTTCACTTGTACCTAGATTATTAGCTAATGTCATTCCCTGGTGAAACACACCACTTGATATACTAACAGTACTTTCTGGCCTGTGAGCTTCTTCTGAATTATCTAACAATAATTCCTTGTTAGACGAATAGAAACAAATATCATTCATTTGGTTATGGATTATTATTAGGATATCATACCTTTTATATATTTGTCCCCTGAGATAGCATAGTGTTGTTCTAATATTGTGAATTGAGATGTATATGGATTGATGCTGCTGCCACTTGTCCTTTGCCATGATTCTGTTTCACCAAGAATCTTAGTTAACTCACCAGTTGACGCAACTGGAATATGGGGAACAGTGGCATCTGCACAACCATCCATGCTATTACAGGATCTGTCCATTAAAAAAGAGGCGGAAGTGGGAGTTATCCCTGTTTGGGAAATTGTTTTTTACCTTCCAGATATAACTCTTCGATGGCAATTGGGGGGTCATGCTGTGATGTCGCTCGTCTGGATGAGACATCCTTTGCTTCCATTTGGCTCCCATTAATCAAACTGCCAAGATGATCATCCAGAACAGGATATGCTGACGATATATCACCGGAGTCAGTCAATTTTTGTTCTTTCTGAACATTTGTTAAAGATGGCTTGATCACCTCAGGGGGTGGAATAACTGGTCTCTCAACAACTGTATCTTCCTGCAAGTCTTTTTTTATGTCATAGGCTCCATGAGGGCGAGAATCTGTGTCATCATCAGCACAAGGAACCTCAGCCTCGGAGTCAGATGTCATCAGTAGAGCACTGTATCTCTCATGAGATGTATGATCACCCTGGTGGCAAATGTCTTTGGTTTCCAAAGACTCATCCACTTGCCATGATACAGAATAATCTGCACAGATCTTTGGCGAATTAGCAGGTTTGAGCTCTCCACTCTTGTGAGAAAACAAGGATACTTTTCGTTGTTCAAAATGCCGTGAACAGCATGAACAAATTCTTGTAAGAGGGGAATGCAACGAATCAGCATCTCCTGGAGTACTATTGAACACATTGACATCTGCCATGGGCTCGACTGTATCGTCATTGTTGTTTGGTTTCTCTTTTGGAGCAAGTGAGCTTCTGCTGCATCCATCACACATAGTTTCCGCACCCGCAAGTTTCTGGTGGAGGCGGCAGAAGGCTAAAGATGAAATCTCTGACTTGTGAGTTTTGCATATCAATTCCCTGTAGAAGCATGGTTCCTCGTTACCCAGAACATGATCTAGCCTTGAGCAGAACGGACAAGGGACCGGCAACTTGCAGAGACGGGCAAATCTGGTGATCAGGAAGGAGTAAACTGCATCAGTGAATAGCAGGAGCATCAAGATCCACTCGAGCAACGCCGAGGACAGTGCGACTGGTAAACGCCGTAGAATTGTCATCCTTGTTCCCATGGTCCAGCAGTATACTCGAATCTTCACAACAGTTGCTCCAAAGCTATTGAGATTAGTCAAAGGTGGCGGTTGTTGAGGTAGGATTGCTACAAGTAATCAAAGGAAAGTTAATCAGCAACATACAAGTGTTAGAACTAATCTGCTCCATGATAAAATTACCAATTTGAGGGACTAGAGACATCAGAATTCAGTACGGTTAAGACCTTTGTCCTATCACTGAGAAGATGAAGGAGAAAATAATGATGGGAATGTCACTGCAACGATACAGGTATGTTTGGTGGACTAAAGCCAAGCTTAGCTGGAGAATAGACAGAAAGCCCGACTACCAGGTTGGAAAAACACTAGGTAACAGAAATGACGTGCCTGGCATCAATCATAATGGCTAATTGGCAATAGACGGATAAACCCACAGGACCAAGAGAATATGAGTTAAATAAGGCATCAAACATGAACTGCAACAAAAAACAAACGACAAAAGGTGTTTTGGGGGTAAACAAAATTTGAAGAAGCATGGGAATAATTATGCAGGAGAAGTAATCCCAATAGTAAGCTGAAACTTGTCCGAATCTAAACAGCTAGGCTCAGCGAACAACACAGCAAATTCCGTCAATGAAAACCAGAGTACAAAGCTAAAATTGTTGCATTCAGCATCATGAATTCTAAATTTCTAATAGGAGTAGCCTCTTTCCCTCATAGCTGGGTGAAATCCTATCACTCCAAATTCCACATAAAATTAAGCACCGTATACCCAAGCGATTACTAGGATGAGCGTAGATAGAATTAAAAGAGAAAGAGGAACAGAGTCAACAGAACTGCCAGTACACTGGACAAAGAAGCAAACTAAGCTCAGATCATCATTAGTTAGAGAGTTAGGCAAAAGAGATTCGAACCTGGCCAAGAATCAGCACGCCTCGCGAGATCCCGATCTGCGATCGCGGCGCGTAAGATGATCGGAGCAGACGCCAAAAAGGGGGCTGGCAGGCTTAAGGCAGCGAGAGGAGCAAATGATGAGACGGAAAAGGTGGCAGCCGAACAATATATTTTCTTTTCTTTCTTTCCCACCCCCGAAACGAGCCAAAACCGAAAGCGGGAGGAGAGTGGGCGGTGGCCGGTGGCGACGCCATGGCGGGGCGGCCTACCGAAACAGAGAAAGGCGGCCTCCGCTGGCCGGGCCTGACAGCGACGCCGGACGAGGGCTGGCCAGCCGAAAGGCGTGCGGTGGTTGAGCTCTTACGTCTGTTAATGGTTTGGTTTAGTGCTGCTCAGTGCTGAGTAGATCGCGGTGCTAGCTTTGGCCCGCGGAAAACGACGCCTTGATGTGAATGGAGGAATCAATAATGGATTGGATGGATGATGGCGGTAGTGATAGGAAGTCTGACTGTTCAAGCTTCCGGATGACCAATCGCCTCCTCCCGGCGGCTGCACTGCCTCGGGTGGACTGCGGCGGACGTCGGGACAGTCTACGGCTGCGGTGGTGTACTGCAAGTTTGCAACTGGTTTTTTTTTTGTGTGCGTGTGCATGAGCTGGTCCATTTGACCATTTCAAAGAAATATTATTAATGTCTCACTAGCTCCGCACTGATCAGCATTTCGTTAATGTGCTAATACATGTGTTTAACCCGGTACCTGTTGTGCATCGGGTACCGACCGCGTGATTACCCATCCCGTGTCTATTTTGGCGTACAACATGGAAGTCATGGCTAATTCAACCTATGCCCTCAGGAACACAGTCTCAAAGTAACACGGCGTCGACTACTAGCATGCAAACAACACAGAGATACTATTTAGGGCTTCGGTATACACAAATTGCGAGGGCGGTGAGGTCGATCAGTGATGGAGATCGTGATGTTGGAGGATATGGTGGATTTGGCGATGAAGATGATCCTCGCTACACCGAGGAGGTGTTGGTGTCGGTGACAGTGGTGATTTCCTCTTGCGGCGGCAGCAGGACAACTCGATCCGCCCTCCCCGGAGTAGGAGAAGGCTTTCTAGTCCGCCAACGTCTCTATAAAATTCGTGGAAAATAGGGCGTAGGTTTTCTTTTTCGAGATGGAGACTCCCATAAAAATGAGGTCACACGATGAGCTACGAGGCTCGTGGGACCCACCATGGCGCGGCTGCTCCCTTGGTCCGCGCCATGGGGGTGTTCTCCCCATGTTGGGCCTCTCGTTAGCTCCAAGTGCTGGTGGCCTTCGTTCTTAAAAATATTGACATGCCATTTTCCTATTTATTTGGTGTCCGGAAGGTCTCTGAAACAATAAAATAAGAAATGAGAGGTTTCCTAACTATTAGGATTAAATAGAAATGCAAAGAGATTTTTTAGGAAAATCCCGTAAATCATCTAAACACTAGAAAACAATGCATAATTGAACCAAATAACAATATAAACTGAAGTTATATGAGCTAAAATGGATGATACAAAATGCACCTATCAACTGCTAACAACCATACTTCTATTTGGTGGTGTTGTTCGTTTGATCTGTGAATAAATGTGTTCAAAGTATGAGTACGTGTATGAGCAAGAGTTGTGTATGTCTAGGGGTATTCTCTGTTGGCCTTACAGACACAACACGATTGGAGTTACAACCTTGTTAATGAGTGTGGTAACCGGGGGGATAGGCTTAGAATTTGACGATCTTTGTGGGAGATGAGACCTTTATTGTAGCGCGACTGAAATGGAATTTCCTCCCTAAGTGGTTTCAGTGTTTAATGACAACATAAACCTGCTAACTCGCCAAACATCACAAGATGGCTGGGATCCCTCTAAGTGAAAAGAGAAAAGAAGCCTGTGTCCGACGTTTTCCGGTTTTGTATTGAGTCGTAGGTCATTTGTACTATGAAGAGAGAACACATCAAGGAAGATGTGGAGGAAATAAAATCACGAACACAACCACATATGCACCATATGCCATCCTAAGCGAGAGAGATCACTTGACAACCTGATGTTTTGTTGTGGTTCCAGGACCAGCTGTACCGGGATTTACCCCTGGTTGTACCGCCCCCAGAAGTTCCACCCATGGTACAGGGGGCCAAGAAATTTTATTCAAATGGCTCTGGAACCTCCGGTACTTGGGCCCGACAATTCGCCCGGTTATACCGAGTGCCCGGAAGTACCGAACCAGCCCCGGTTGTAACGGGGTTGCTGGATCGGGGCACTCCTTTGTGGTGTGCACCGGTGCCAACTACTCTGGAAGGCCGGCACTTGGGCCTAGAACTTGGCGCGGTTGTATCGGGCCTCAACCCCTGTTGTTCCGAGGCACGGGGACAACATAACGGTTTTATTTGAAGGGCCCTATAAATAGACCCCTTCTTCCCCAAGAGGAAGGGACCTTCTTCATCTCTCACCTCCATTGTTGTAGAGCTCCAAACTTTAAAATATACCACTCCCTTGCACCAATCGTTTTGATTCTTTGAGAAGTGAGAGATGAGATCCAATTTTCTAAGGTTATAACAAAACAATTTGATTTCCCCTACCATACTTGGTGGATTTTTTTACTCTTGGATTTCATGAAAGCCTAGACGAGTGGTCAGCATGGAGTTTGTCTTTTGTGGTGAGAAGCTCCGTAATCTTGTTGAAAGCTTCTAATTAAGTTGTGGAGCAAGGCCCAACCTTGTTTATAGATGTTTTGGTTGCCGTCTTCAAGGGCAACACATAGTGGATCGTGACACCCCGCCTTGGTGGAGACACGTGGCGAGTACAATGAGCCTTTGGTGGCTACTTGGAAATCCTAGTGACTCCACACCGTTCAAACGGAGACTAGGTTTGGGGAGTGAACTTCGGGATAAATCTCCGTGTCTACTATGTTGTTATCTCTCAACCCTTTTACTTACTTATTGCTAGTATTTCTTACTTGTGTATCTTGTATGCTAGCTTGTATCTTACTCATCATATAGGTTGCTCACCTAGTTGCATAATTTAGAGACCTGTATTTTAGTTATTCCTAATTTTCTGAAATAAAAGTAAAATTTGCACTCGTGTACGTGGCAGGGGAGGACATTGAACGTTTGAACATGGAGGAACTGGACGTGAGCGAGGAGATACCCGGCATCAGGACGGGGAGACAATCCAGAAAGATGCTTGGCGACTTGGTTACCCATCACTTTGTATTATATGTTAACCTTTTTTCACAAAATTAACTGTTTAATCCGTTCTGGTCCGCAGGATGGACATGCTAGAGTTTGAGAGGGATTAAGCTTCTCGCGGGTTAATTTTTCGACCCATGACCATGACAGAGTCTCGGCTCTGACAATCCACCATTTTTTTTGTTCGAAAATGCCAACCAATTTATTGATAATCAACAACGGTACAAAGAATTCTAAAAGTATTAAAAATTATAAATAGGTCTTCGGACCACCTAGCAACGACTACGAACACTGAAGCGAGCCAAAGGCGTGCCGCTGTCCTCACCCCTCCTCACCAGAGTCGGTAAATCTTGTCGTAGTAGAGCTTGTTGTAGTAGACATACGGAAAGTCGTCGTGCTAAGGTCCCGAGGGACCAGCGCACTAGAGCAGTAACCATCGCCAATGATGAGAACCATAGATCGAAGAGCCGACCTGCAACCACACGGACGAACACGAAAACGGACTAGATCCCAGGGGATCGCCGGATACACGCCTCCACGCGCCCTCCTCTAGGCGTGCCACCGGAGCGAGGATAGGACTGGGAGGACCTTATTGAATTAGCCGTCGCCTCACCATTTTAAAGAAGCACTGGAAAATCTAAACGAAGTACGGAATCCGTGACAATCCACCATTCTTGACAGTAGCACGATCCGATAAGAAAGCAACACGGTATAAATCAACCCGTAACAACGCACACCACATTTACTAGTTTATCTAAAATATATTCGCTAAAAAAGGCAAAGAGATTCACCTTTTTCTTTGACATAAACGGAGAATCCGCTTATCTTCATCCGTAGATTCCGCTTATCTCCATGTTCCCGCAGTTCATTCGTTCAACCCGCATAGTGGCGAGACCTATCTCTCGCCTATTATCCCCATCCCCGTCACCTACAGGCGATGCTGTCCTACCACGAGACGGACAGCTGCCAACCAAGGGTAGCCGCTCCTGTTCACCAAGCCCACCCATCCAACGGCGGTCGCTCCTCCACCGCCGCGGCTCGACGGTCCACCGCCGTCGGATCGCCACCACCGTTTCTGTTTCCCGTAACCAGAAAGGAGGCATGTGTCTGAGGCGGCCTCTACGTGGCTCAACGCCCGCCTCGCATTCCGGCGCTCCACCGCCGCATGCAGCACAAACAAAAGCATCTCCCTCCCCTTCCCCACCGCGGCGATGCTGCCCTCCCAGACCGCTCCCAAATTCTCCCCACTTCCCAGCTCGCTAGCCGCCGGCGCTGACCGGGTCTCCCTTCGCCGCCGCCTGCCGCTGAATCCCGTCCCCCTTCGTCCTGCTCCGACGTGGTGGTGGTGCGCCGGCGCGGCCTTTGTTTCGAGGACCGACCGTGGTGGTGGGCGTGGGCGGGGAGCGAATGCTGTGAGATGAGATGGTAGTGCCTCGCTGCCCCCAGAGGTCGGCTGCTGCATCAGCGATCACTATTCTCTGTATACTTGTTTTAATCTGTCTATGCCCGCTTTTCTCGCCGATGCTGTCCTTTATGTTGTTTATTCTGTTTCCGTGCTAAGCTTTTGATTTTCTACCTACGACAAAATCGCACGACTTCGATGTAGATGTGTACTTTTTTTTTCTAATTCGGGTAAGTAGTGTCTCGCCTTGTGTCATGGTCCATATGTATATGTACAAATGAGTGTGAATTCGTTTGGGTTCCTACTTCCTAGGCTAGCTAGACCCCAAGTTAGTTTGAAAGGCTCCGCAGAACAAAAATGGAACATTTGCAAAATTTATTTATTTGATTTATTTGGGAAAAGATCGAATCAACATAATATATATTAACTAATTTGTGCATCTAGTCCACTGGCTATGGTTTGGTTTTAGTTCATTAGCTAGTATAGCTTCTTTCTGCATATAGAGTTGCTGTATTTCTTGCAAACATCCTCTTATCTTTTAGTCTGCTGAAAGGCACATGGTGGACATTCAGGTGCAGGTGTAAATGCAATCAATACATCCGGAATGAGCCCTCTCTCTGAGCTGGTCTGGTCTCCGGATGATGGTCTGAGCATTAAAATCGCGGCGTCCAGCCTAAGTACAAGGAAAGCCTCTCTTCGCTGGAATGCAGATACTTTGAACATAGTGATATCTTCGCCTCAACCAAGTGGCGGCGGGAAGAGTGGTGATAATATAGATGCCACCCTAAGGGATGCAGGAGAAATGCCGTCGCAACTACGAACACGCAGTAGCAGCTCAGTGAGAGTATCCATGGCTAGTCCAAATAGAACACGAAACCTTGACGCGCAACAATCTACTTCTATAAGATCACAGGAACAAGATTCAAGTAAGTTTAAAAGACACAAATCTAATTCACTGACTTCGAGTAGTTCAGACACGTTAATATGCTTGGCTTTTGGCTTGCACATCTGCATGTAGCAACAATTGTTAGTCTAGTTAACTGCTTAGCTTGCTAGTAGAGCCCAATCTATGCATGAACATAACTGGCACAAATTTGCAATCTCTCAAACATAGCTAATGTATCTTCCGTAATGTGTGTTTGCGAGGTTTTTTGCCAATCGTATGTTACATAACTTTTCATTGTATTTCATCTACCATGTCTTTGGTAGCCGAGTAGTGAATACTTCATAGTCCAAATAGAATAAATAATCTAATGAAATTTATATTTTTATCATCTGGTTATCAGTGATTAACTTATCTTATTTGATAATAAATGCTTGTAGAATGCTGTGGAGGGATCAGTTTGATGAACGAAGGGAAAGAATTGTCTGACAACTGCTGTGCAGATAAGCCGGATAAAGAGGAAGTGCCTAGTTCTCCCACAAGATGTGGCAAGGATGCTTCTCACAGTAATATACCATCTTTAGGACAATCATCAAATCTACCCTTATCTTTTTTTGTTCGCAACGATGAAAAATAGCATGGCATTTTACAGGTCTGGCTTCCAAAAACAGTGCCCTGCATAGTATTTCAGAGAAACAGGTCTACTGTGCAACCACTGTCTATAATGGAAGATCCTGGGCAGATAATACCTGGCGTGCTCGATTAGTAAATGCAATTAGTCAGAGGGACTATGTTTTGCCGAGCAATGCATTGAATGCACAGTCAGCTTTTGGTAATACAAGAAAGGTCCTGGGAAAGTTGCCAGGTTTTCTAGATAATAAAAGTGATAATCACCAGGATCAGGTTATGCAGGAAAACCATAATGGTAATCACCAACATCAGGTTATGCAGGACCATGATGGTAATCCCCAAGATCAGGTTACACAGGAACATCATAAGGATGAGCCTATTCTTGCCAGATGTGAGTCAACATCTGGTGTTAATCCTGTTTCAAAATGTGACTCAGCATCTGGTGTTAATCCTGTCGCAAGATATGAATCAGCAACAGATGTTAATCCTACAAGGCTTGAGAAGGGCAAAGAAAAGGTGATGTACGACCAGAGCAACTGTGTTAGCAACACAAAACAGGGTGATGATAGCAATGAGAGTATGGAGAGCTGCCCAAGTATGAAAACTCCAAAGCGAGAACATGCACAATACTCCACATGCGAGATGTCTTCTCGAAATAAAAGATGTAGAAGGGAATACAATGAGAGTTCTTGCTCAGGATTGTTGCCCAGAAATGGTAGCTCTTTCTTTAATTGGATGTCATCTCTGACTAATGGATCAACTGTGCTTGATAGAAGTACCACTGTTGTTTCACTTGATCAGAAGTTTTCAGAGGCTACAGGACATGAACTAGCAGAACATTCGGTGGAGCTTCAGAAAAACATCAGAATTCCTCTGCAGTCTGTTGGCTTCAATTCTCTTTTTCAATCTCTTTATTGTCGTAACGTTATGACAGCTTCAAGAGATACCTGTCATCAGTCAGAAATGGATTGCACTGAGCGCGAAGCTGACAGACTAGCGCTGGATTTAAATGGCAGTAATTCTATGCTTGAGAAAAAGATTGGTATGGGCAGACAAACTCTTGATGTGGCCCCTGAGACTTTAGCTGCTGACAGCCTTCAAGTGGATTCAGGTGGTGGTAAAGGCAATTTTAAAGATAAAATTGGAGTTTTCCCTTTGAGAGCCGGAAGAAACTTGAAGATGCCCAACTCCAGTAAGTCGTGTTCTAGAACTCTCGTAGAAAAACAAAATGAGTGCCATGCCAGCTCTTTGAATGCTGCAACGGGAAATAAAGGTGGATTCACAGAAAGCTTGTGGGTAAGTCGGCTTTTGCCGAAAACATCAATGAAATTGATGGATGCAACACCCTGCAATGTAAACAGTGATTTTTGTGCTGTCAGTCCAAAGGGTGCAGGTGATAAGTTGTATCCTTCATCTCAGCAGAAGTTTAATGTGGAGAAGGAATTACACAATTCACAATACTTTACCAGCACAGGAAGTGACGATGGGACAACAAGTAGCAAATGTCCAGTGATTCCTCAAGAAGACCATAAGCAGTCAGAAACTATGGCTTCCATTCTTGCAAAGAGATTGGATGCGCTTAGACATGCAAAGACCTCAGCAGTAAGGTTGGCTATCTCATGTGATCGCGAAATATCTGAAGAGCGTAATCAGAGAAAGAGTCCTTTTGTTGTTAATTACAGCAGCAATGATGGACCAGAGGCAGGACAAGAAACTCAAAAATCTTCTAGTGGACATGGACGACTAGTTTTATGGCTAGGTGACAAAGGTAAGGAGCAATTATGTGCTGGCAGTGATGAGGAATCAAGAGGAAACATGTTGTCTAGAGGTGAAGATCAGCATTGTGGAGGGAGCATCGCTGGAAAGGCTGTAGCTCCTCATGATACTTTAGAAGCAAACACATCTGCTGAATATATTGATAGAAGAGGATTAAAAATTAAGGAAGAGGGTTCAGATTCCATGGAGAGTCTGCGACACAGCAAGCAAATTGTACCCTATGGTATTATCTCCAGTGATGTATGTGATCAATCAAGTATTGTTTTTGGAGCTTTGCAGAGGCTTCGTTTGTCTCGGTCAGATATCATAAGGTACTTGAGTTCGAAATCACCTTTGAATTCCTTTCAACATTTCGCTTTCTACCTTCTATATATGGCATGCATGATCGCATTTACGGATTTCATAACATTTGCTCTATATTAGAAAGGGACACATGTCTCGGAAGATTTCATCAGACAAATTATATGGCTTATAGATTTCTATGGGTTGTGCGCTCTTTTTTGCTTATAGATTTCATAACATTTTGCTCTATGAAGAAAAGGGGCACATGTCAAAGAAGATTCACAAATTGGACAAATTATATGGCTTATAGCTTTCTGTGTGTTGTCTGCTCTTTTTTGCTTCCTGGAAGGTGGAAGTTTTTTTTTTTGCGAGTTGGAAGGTGGAAGTTCTTACATATGTCTAGACCATAGAAAATTACTGGAGAACTCGTCTTAGCTAAAGAACACGTAAGAATTGTTTCCTTGTATTACAAGCTGCACTTATGCTATCTATCAATCTATGTTAGGGGAGGCGATGTACAACCCAGCCACCCAGGTTCAAGTCCTCACGTACGCGAATTTGGGTTCTTCTTATTAAAGAAACTCACTGTGGGAACCTCCCCGCTTCTTTCCTGTAAAGAAGAAAACGTATGCTATTCATGTCTTGTGTGACAAACTGTGCATACTTGATACTAAAGTAGTACTTATCATATATCTACTGTTTTGGCGGGAGGAATGTCGTGCCGATACTCAAACTGATACGTTTGCCTTGCAAGTGCAATAGCTATCACAAATATTATTCATGTATTTTGTTTTTAGTTTACTTAACATTGACATTAATTTTGTTTTATACACTATGTGTGGTTCTAGAATTCTGTCCGTTGACCATATTAATTTACAGACGGATATCTCTCACTGTCGTTGAATTGGAAAGTTGTGTTAAAATTAGGGAACACATTGAAAACTCAAGAGCTGATGTTTGTTTCTTCATTTACATTGGTGATCCTTGACAGATGGTTAATGTCACCAATAATGCACACTACCTTAGATGGCTTTTTCTTGCGTCTACGATTTGGTAAATTGGAGGAAGCATTGGGTGGCACAGGATACCATGTCGCACGTATAAATGGTAAGTGACTATGCAACTATGTCTAGTTTGGTCACTGGCTACGTAAAATGATCAGATTGCAGGGTGACTTGTTTTTTCTCAACTTTTTTAAAAGAAACTAGAAAAGGACGGTGAATAATATCGAATTCTCTTACAGGAGCGCTGGACAGGAATCGCCTCTCCGTAACAATCAGGAACTCAACCTGCCAAGTAGATGCTCGCTTTGTATCCAACCATGAATTCCATGAGGTAATGTATGAAAAGGCAGTTCTCTTATTAATTTTGTTAAGTAGAATAATATTAATGTTTTGACTTCTCTTGCTACCCAAAGTTCAAGCTGTATGGCTATTGGCCAGCACTTTACAGACAACCCATTAGTCAACCTTAATAAAATCAGCTTAGACACATTTGAGCAAGTTCATGTCAGTGAACAGGCTAAGAGAAATACTTAATGGTTTGATAGTTCTTCCTTGTGCCTCTACTCTCTCTTGCTTTCTTCATCTGGAGAAAGCATCATTATCAGATGACATGTAGAGTTGTTTCGCTTTTTAGGTATCACAAAATTACCGAATTGTCTTATCCAAAATAATATTGATTTGATTGAATCTAGTTGTCAAAGGCATATAAGGCATCAGTGTTTGTATACATATTTCATAGGGTTCAGATTTGTTCTGCCACTATCGAAAATTCAGATGCCAATATGTGCTTCTGTCTGAGGGCCTTATGCTGCTTGTTCATGATAATTGATTCTCCATAATATATCTACGGAGATGAACTTGTCTGAAAATCAAGCTCGACAATGCCTATTTCCCAAGAGTGAATGTGATTCTTCAGGATTTTGATATCTTTCTTACATTGTGTAAACAAAGGAAAGATTCATGCTGAATATAATCTGAATGATCTAGCTCTTAAATCATAGAGCACAGTGGTAAGACTTTTTTTCATAAGAGCAGGTCTCTCGAGTCTCATCTAATACAAACAAATTATAGGGAAACAAATCAGGTCTTTCAAGAAATACATCATAAATCCTATCTTATTTATTTGCTTTCATTTGCCGGTGCAGAAGAGTTCTATCCTGCTGTTCTTATGGTTCTTATTTACTAGTCTCCACTGATATCAACTGGTTTTGGTCTCGTCAGAGTTCTATATCCTGCTTTCGTACAGTTCTTATCTATGTAGATAACTGATTTTGATTTTGTTACACTTTCTAGGATGAGCTGAAGGCATGGTGGTCTGCCGCCATGAAGGGTGGCTGGAAACTACCGTCAAAAGAAGAACTTAGCAAGAAGTTAAGCGAAAGAGAACTACTTCGTTTTCAAAATGGAACGGATTAGCACGACGACACTTGATGGCAGTACCATAATCTGGAGATCTCTGTCTCGCTGGTCATTTTATCTGGAATTGATGGTCAGGCTACATTGCTGTTTTTACCATCCTTGCAGAACTAGGCAATAGCCCAGTGGTAGGGTCGCAGGGGCAAGTGGCATTCGGTATCTCACCTGGGTGGGCTCACAGGCTCCTCTCCCACTAAACTAGGTTTTGAATTTTTCACCATCCTTGGTGTAGTGATAGATTCACCGTGGTATATTGAGAGAATGATCAGTTTGTACTAGACACTAGTACATAATGCTGTTTTACGATGGGATAGGCTATTGTGTGGAAATCCTATTTGTAAATAGGAAACTACTACCAGAATAGTACAAATTGTACAACCTCTTATTGTTAACTAACTATAATTTCTTAGAATAAAGTTGTGCAGTGCTTGCGGGTGTCTTTTCCTCGGCTTTATTGTAGATAATATGAAAGAGGAAATTTCTGGAAAATGTCTTGAATATTTGCCGAGAGATTTTCATAATTTCACCTCGTGCGCGTACTGCTCGTTTTTCTTCTCCCAAAGTTGCTGGAAAATTTCAATAAAGCCTTGAAAAGGTGAAGAAATGGTTTAGAAATGAAAGGAAACTATCCGGGAATCGGAGAGATAAAAAATGGGAACCCTAGAGGACTCGTGCTCTCACCAAGGACAGTTCCACCTTGTTCCCCTTTCTACTTGAAGCTTACCTTAAAATTTCAGAAAAGTCCAGTAAAAAAGGAGAAGAAATGGTTTAGAAATCAAAGGTAAAACCTAGGCAAAAACAAAGTAAAGAGAATGGTGGCGTGTAACTCCCCTTGCTGGAGCTTCCAACTCCCCGGCAACGGAGCCAGAAAACGGCTTGATGACGTGAAACACGCGTTTGTTGGGGAACCCCAAGAGAAAGATATGAAGCAATACAATAGCAGTTTTCACTTGAGAACAAAACCAAGATTAACAATGCAGTAAGAGTTGGAAGAGCTTTAACACGGTGTCAATCTATTCTGGCGCTTACAGATCAACGTGGACCTGCACACAACATAATCAAACTAATTTGCCCCAATGAAACAGGAAGGTTGTCAATCTCACTGGCTTGCTGAATACAAAGAATTAAACGTATGGTGTGGAGAATAAATGTAAATGAAAAAAATGAACAGCGAGCACATGATGGTGGGAAACAGTGTAAACAGTGTTTTTATCAGTGTAAAAGAATAGACCGGGATCCACAGTTCATTAGTGGTGTCTCTCCATAAACAGATAAACAAACATGCTGGGTAAACAAATTACAGTTGGGCAATTAATAAATTGTAGGGGCATGACAATGCTATTATGACAAGCTAAATTTCACTGTAGTACTTAATTGGGCATTATAACAAGATACATAGGCCGCTTGCTAGCTGCATCTATGACTAATAATCCACCCCAGGATAACATCCGTGTCTCCTGAAATTATTAAGTTGCAAGCAACAAATAATTGCAATAAGCAAAGTGTGTAATGTAAACAATGCAAATGACACGTAGACATAGCATCATTATTTTCTTCCTAGTGGAAACAACACATCTAGAGTTTTAGTCGTTTCTGTCATTCGAGCAGAGGCAACCGGAGACATGAACCCACTATCTAGCATAAATATCCTCTCTTGGAGACACTAGTAACTATTTGGCCAAAGCAACCACTAGAATCGGAGAGCATGCAAGATCATAAATAAAACATACAGATAGATAGATGAACATACATGATCATAACTTCACAATTCATCGGATCCCAGCAAACACAACATGTAGCATTATATAAAGATGATCTTGATCATATTAGGCAGCTCACAAGATCTAAACATGGTAGCACAAGGAGAAGAGACAACTATCTAGCTACTGCTATGGACCTGTAGTCCAATGGAGAACTACTCACGAATCACTCCGGAGGCAGTGGCGGTGTAGAGCCCTCCGGTGATGATCTCCCCCTCTGGCAGAGTGTCAGGAAGAGCTTCAGAACCCTCTCGAACTGGGGATGGCGACGACGGAGGCGACGGAACTTTTCGTGGAATTGTGTTTGGGTATTTAGGATTTTCCCGAGATGGAGAATATATAGGCGAAGAGGCGGGGCGAGGGGTACGTGAGGCGGCCTGTAATAACCCAAAAAAATCATATTTAATTTTTATTGACTGGACAACAGAAACAAGGGAATTCGCATGTACGAATGACATGATAGATAAAAGAAGAAATAGATGGACCTAAGTGTAAGGTTGCTAGATATTTGTCCCACCGTCTATGTGCTCCAACATTATCTTACCTTGGGTAAAAGAAAAATGGGCAAGGATGCTCTGTTCTTATCCTCATCCTTGGCAGCCAAGCTTCCTCCGTTGGTTCTTATCTGCTCTGCCAGAAAATATCTTTGATCATGTACGAGGTTTGCTGCACCATAAATACCCCTGCCGATGGAGCCTTTCCCCATCGCTCAATCAAGCTAGCATCTCTCTCCACTCTCTCTGTTCCACCGAAGCTCTGTTTCTGTTCCTTGGGTTAGCTAGGAGGAGGCTGCTGCCCAGAAATCTGCTAAGACAAGTGGGCGTCCAGAGGTAAACAACTAGCTAATCTAGTTCTGGTGGTTATTCAAGTCTATGCTGATCTCCTAGCTGTAGCTGTAGTACTATTAAATGCTATCCTACATGCTAAGAAGATCCATCAATCCATCTTTCTATCCAAGAGTACGATTCCACATGCTTCCTGCTAGTTCTGATCAGATTAGCTAAATCACATGTACTGGTTACTAATGAAGTTAAATGGATGAACCATTGCGGCGAGGCTGCAGCTGCATGCCGTCATGCTTGTCAACCCGGCGTCGACGGCGTGAAACTGAACTGTTGATTGAACTGATGAATTAATAAGATCATATAGAAATACTTGACACGCATGAACTGATCAAGTAAACTAAACTAGCTATGCTACTTGGAACGTGAACAAAGACAAGAAAGTGAAAGAATCATGATGACTAGCTCGTACATGGAAACTGAACTAGTACACACGAATCATACATGTAATTAATTAAACAGAAGTTAACCGTGGTTGATCATCTAACTAGATAATAAATGATGAAGTAATATCAGTATATTTGCCAAAACTTACGGAGACCATCTAACATGGTTAGGTCCGGAGGAGACAGAAGTTTAATCCTCAAAGAGACTCAAGGCAAGCTGCGTATACCAGAATCCTCTTGAGTGTTTTATATTCTTTTGAATGATTTTATTTGGTTGCTTGCTTATCTCTGTTTTTGTATGATATTAATTTTCCGTATCTCTAGAGCTGCTCCTTTTCGTATATTTAGGACTTTTGGTATGTCGTATATTGGTCAAGATAAAATATGGAATCATATATCAACAAAACGATTGGTCATAATTATTGGAAAGCGTGGTGTATCTAGCCTGATACGGTCGATACCTGAAAGGTGTGGGATGAGAAGGCCCGGATGGGAAGGCCCACACAAGTAGGGGACTCGGCGACGTGATTCTCAGAGAGGGATATTATCACAAGGTGGGATTATGACAATTGATTTTGCTGATACTCTGCAGAGACTAATATTAAAATATGAGATTTGTGTGATGATGCTACAATTGGTGGTATTTGCTTTATTATGCCAACTGGTTTCCAATTGGCGATACAGAGTGTTGAGCTTGGAGGAGTTGTGCTTATGTGCAAAGGAGTGTAAATTGTGTTTGTTCTTGCTGAGTATGTTTAACATACTCACGTCCTTTTTATTTTTATCTGGTATGCGCAGATGAATGTTTTGGTCAAAAGGTGATAGCCGAGAATCCATATGATGACATATAGTGAAGTAGTCGTGATAAACACCAATAAGAGAAGATACCGCTGCTGTTGTAATGAAATAAATTGTACTTGTAATATTTGAATAATGAATAAAGTGGAGACTTTGCTTGGCTTTTGTCGATGATATTTCACTATTCTAAGCCTTGTATGCTTATGGTTTCTTAACCATAAGTATACGGCGTCTGTCATTCTCCCAGACCGTGGTTTGGGGCGTGACACGGCCAGACCACCCCCATCGCGGCCTCACCTTCCGGCGCTCTGAGGTGGCGTCTGGCCCCCTGGGTCGCCTCCTCGGCTGCCCTTTGGACTCTGCCTTCGTATCTTCATAAAACTGGGCTCCATGAAATTTCGTCCAATTCCGAGAATATTTACTTACTAGATTTTCTGAAACAAAAAGACAACAGAAAACAGGAACTGGCACTGTGTCATCTTGTTAATAGTTTAGTCCCAGAAAATGCATAAAAATGATATAAACTATAAATAAAACATGTAGAATTTGTTATAAAACAAACATGGAACATCAAAAATTATAGATACGTTTGAGACGTATCACGTTGACATATAGTGATTATTGATACATTGAAAAAGGTATCCCAAAACTATGTATTTTATTATGATATTTTTCATTATATTTGGCATATTTAATTTATTTATTTGGACTAATCTTTTCTTAGGTGCAAAAATACACAAGTTTTTGTTTTTACACTTTGATGTGTAGGAATCATTTGGAAATTGCTAAAAATGCAAAAAAAAAAAGAGCCTTGGTTGCGGCGGACTCTTGACTTTACTCAGATCTGCCCTTCCCCCACCCACAAATATTTTAGAGATCGTCACGCTGAGATCTGAAGTTGACGTCAAACGGGAAAACCTTATATATAGAAAGTTGTAGGAAATTTCTGTAACTTTGTTTGACATAAAGATCGCCGCGAGGTTCAGATCTGATTATGGTAATCTGAAAGTTGGTCTTATGCTGGTTGTTCTTGATACGTGATTCTCGATGGTAGATCTTTCTCACCTTGTGTAAACAAAGGAAAGTTTCATGCTGAATATAATCTGAATGATCTAGCTCTTAAATCATGGAGCACAGTGGTAATATTTTGTTTTCATAAGAGCAGGTCTCTCAAGTCTCAACTAGTACAAAAAATATTATATGGAAAAATCAGGTCTATCAAGAAATAGATTAGGGAAGGCGTTTTGTCTTCCAAGCTCATATGCTTCTGGTCGATTTTTTTTTTAAAAGTAAAACAATTCAAAAAATTATAAAAATCATTGGTGATAAACATATACATGTTTTTTAAATACATGCCAAATTTCTTGATGAAATGATATGAGTGGTGCTTTGTGCAAAAATAACAAAAGCAGTGTCTTAAAAACTATTTTTTTATTTTAGCCACTGAATTGTCTTTTTTGCACAGAGCAGTTAAGATGTCATTTCACCATGAGACTTGGTAGGTATGTAGAACATTTATATATGTTCGTCTCCAATTGGTTTCAGAATTTTGTGAAATATTTTACTATTTTTTAATTTATTTGTTTTACTCTACCAAGAGCATATGAGCTCGGGAGTCAATTTGAATTTCCGATAACTCCCATCTTATTAAAATTTCTTCCATTTTGCCTATGCAGAGGAGTTATATCCTGCTTTTCATATGGTTCTTATATACTAGTCTTTACTGATATCAAATGGTTTTGGTCTCGTCAAAGTTTCTATCCTGCTTTTCGTACGGTTCTTATTTATGTAGGTGACTGATTTTGATTTTGTTTCATTTTCTAGGATGAGCTGAAGGCATGGTGGTCTGCTGCCATGAAGAGTGGCTGGAAACTGCGGTCAAAAGAAGAACTTGGCAAGAAGCTAAGCGAAAGAGAACTACTTCATTTTCAAAATGGAACAAATCACCATGACAACGCTTGATGTCAGTACCACAATCTAGAGATTTCTGTCTCTCCAGTCCTTTTATCTGGAATGATGGTCTGGCTACATTGCTATTTTCACCATCCTTGCAGAACTAGGCAATAGCCCAGTGGTATGGTCACAGTGGCATTTGGTATCTCACCCGGGCGGGCTCTACTTTAATTATATTCACAGGCTCCTCTCCCACTGAACTAGGTTTTGAAATTTTCACCATCCTTGGTGTAGTTATAGATTCACCGTGGTATATCGAGAGAATGATAAGTTTGTACTAGACACTAGTACATAATACCATTTTATGATGGGATAGGCTATTGTGGTAAATAGTACATAATACCATTTTCACCATCCTATTTGTACTAGACACTAGTACATAATACCATTTTCACCATCCTATTTGTAAATAGTAAACTACTACTACTCTCTCCGTTCCGGTATTGTGGGCTCCTAGCCAAAATCTATTTATTGCAAAACTAGCCGGGAAAAAGGTCTGTAATCATTAATTGGCCTAAGTAATCTTATGTGTTGGCCCTCTCTCTTCCTGGGATGAGCCAATGGAAGGAGATGATTTAACTAACCATGCATTAACTAGGCCACATGCACGAGGGGAGAGATGAGGGAGAAAGGGAGTAGGCCTATGCATGTATTCTTGCATTAATCACGAAATTAAACTGCGTTGTTCTATTGGCTAATACTTCTGATCGATTTTTTTTTTCTGAATCAATCCCTACGTGACGGAGTCGCGGTGCAGCGTCTAGTAAGCCCAATAAACCGGAACAGAGGGAGTAGAATAGTAAAAGTTTGTACAACCTCTTATTGTTAACTAACTACAATTTCTTAGAAAAAGGATTGTGTAGTGCTTGCAGGTGTCTTTTCCTCGGCTTTACTGTAATATAAGATGAATGAGGAAATTTGGGGAAAATGTCAGGAAGGAGACCTGGAGGACAAACGTGGAATACTTTTGCTTTGCCGGAACAGAAGGGAAATACTTTGGGTTAAAAATGTGAGGACCATAGGGCCTCACAGTTTTGCCCTAGAACATTTCCTCCTTATATCCCCTCTTCTTGAAGATTTGCCGAGATATTCTCATTATTTTCACCTAGTACGCTTCCTCCTTGTTTTTCCTCTCCCTAAGTTGTTGGAAACTTTCGGGAAAACCATGAAAAGGGAAAGAAAGGGTTTAGAAATGAAAGAAAAATATCCAGGAATCGAAGAAAAAAATATGTATGAGAACCCTAGAGGACTCGTGCTCTCACCTAGGACATTTCCCCATGTTTCCCTTTCTACTTTAATATTGCCTAGAAATTCCAGCATATTCTAGAAAACAAAGGAAGAAATGGTTTAAAACGGAAGGTAAGGCATCTGAGAAAAATATGAGAACCCCAAAGGACACATTATATCCCCTAGGACATTTCCACCCTATTACCCTTTATCGATGATTGCCGAAAGAATTCTGAAAGTCGGGAATAATGGAAAAGAGCTTGGCAAAACGAAAGGAACATACTTGGGAGGTAAAGAAAAAAAATGTGAGGACCTAAGGGACTTACTATTTCCCTGCATGGACAGTTCCTCCTTATGTGCCCTCTCCTTGAATATTTGATGCACTCGCCATGCTCACCTACCTCATTGTGTTGCCGCCGAGCTCCCGATATGTGTTGCCCCAATCTCGAAGCTAGGCCGCTCTCAACACCGAGCCCACCCGCCACTCCACTCCTCCTAGCTCTCTGACGATGGGGCATCCCTGACAAGTACAAAGGCCGGTGCCGATCCTAGGAACCATCTATTGTTGGAGTTAAGAGGACTACAAGAGGTTCCTAGGCTTCTTCCTGAGTTCATCATGGAGTTTAAACTATTGTTTGAATCATGTCGTTCAAAAATATCAACTCGTGTCAGTGTATTTGAATTGTTGTCTGAACTATGTTGCTTGAAAGTTAAAATAATATTTGTGATATTTATCTTCAAATTCATATGTGTCATCATTAAGTATGTTGTAGAATAGAAAAAATGACTAAGAAGATGAAAGGGACAATTGAGATGGACGAAAGGGTATCCTTGAACACATAACTCTCCCCCCGAAAAGTTGGATCGTGTACTTATGGACACTGATTGGGAATATAAATACCCATTGGTGACGGTACACGCGACAGAACATATTGAAGCCTTGTCGGACCATGCCCCTATCCTCCTATCCACCGGTTCGTCAAAACCACATGATAAACACCAATTTAAATTCGAATTTGGTTGGTTACATCGTGACGGTTTTGATGAGCTGGTTAAAGGGGTATGGTCAAAACCTGTGGCTGGTAGTACTCCTATCCAAAGATGGAAAAACAAAATACGCAATATGTGTACATTCCTTCGAGGATGGACACGGCACACCAGCGGTATACTGAAAAATGAAAATGCTCGATTGTCTGCCATTATTGATGAACTCGAACAAATCACAGAAAGGCAACTGTTGTCTACGCAAGAGATTGAACTAAAAAGTTTGTCAAACGAACAGATAGCACGCCTATTACGTGAAGAGGAACTCAAATGGTAACAGAGGTCAAAGTCTCAATTTATTCTTGAAGCAGATTCGTATACAAGATACTTCCATAATGTTGCAAATGGCAGCCATAGGAAGAAGCTTATTCACTCTTTACATCAAGAAGAGGGCCTGATCGAGGGACAAGAGGAGCTGAAAAATTATATCACAAAATATTATAAAGGTGTGTTCGTGGCTCCGGAGGAAGGGAACTTTACCCTTGATGAGTCTCGCACAAATGATATCCCCCAAGTATCTAATGAGGAAAACATCTATCTTACTTCACCATTGACCGAGGAAGAAGTAAAAAAAAGCGATTTTCCAAATGGAGCATAATAAGGTACCAGGTCCAGATGGCTTCCCAACAGAGTTTTATCAAAACTTTTTGGATGTCATTAAGACTGGCCTCCTAGATATGTTCGGTGACTTGCATGCTGGACAACTAGAGTTGTTTCGCCCAATATTCGGGGAGATCATTTTTTACCTAAAGTTATTGATGCAAAAAAGGATCCAACAGTACAGACCTATCTGCCTCATTAATGTTAGTTTCAAAATCTTCACTAAGACAACAACCATTTGGTTGAATTCGGTGACAGATCATGTGGATATATTAGGCCTACACTGACAGCTTTATGCATGGTAGGAATATCCTTGATGGGGTAGTTATACTACATGAAAGTCCATGAGATGCATCGTCGAAAACTTAATGGCGTTATATTTAAAATTGACTTTGAAAAGGCCTATGATAAGGTCAATTGGTCTTTCCTCCAACAGACTCTGAGAATGAAAGGTTTCTCGGAGGACTGATGTGCTTGGATTCGCAAGTCAATTATGACATTGGCCATTATTTGCAAACAAAAAAGGATTAAGATAAGGGGACCCTTTATCACCAATACTATTTAATACAGTGGCTGATATGTTGGCGGTCATGATAACGTGCCAAACTAGATGGCCAAATTGAGGGAGTAATCCTACATTTGGTTGATGGTGGACTTTCTATCCTCCAGTATGCGGACGATACGATTCTATTTATGGAACATAACCTGGAAAAAGCAAAGAACCTGAAGTTAATTTTATCAGCGTTCGAACAATTATCAGGGTTAAAATAAATTTCCACAAAATTGAACTGTTTTGTTTCGATAGGGCCCATGAGGAAGCTGCTCAGTACGCGGAACTATTCGGTTGTGATCATGGGCAATTTCCTATCAAGTATTTGGGGGTATACCAATACATTATTGGAAATTGTCAAACGCTGAATGGAAACACGTGGAGGAGCGGCTCCAAGCGAGGTTAAGTAGTTGGAAAGGCAAATTACTGTCCCTTAGTGGAAGATTGGTGCTTATAAATTCAGTCCTATCTAATATGGTACTGTATATGATATCATTCTTCCAGTTGTCTAAAGGGGTCTAGAACAAGTTGGATTATTTCTGATCTAAATTCTTTTCGCAAGGGGATAGTGAGAATAAAGAAATATCGACTGACTAAATGGGATGTCGTTTGTCGACCAAAAGATCAGGGAGGGTTGGGTATTCACGACCTTCAGGTCAAAAATACTGCCCTCCTGGGAAAATGGCTTTTTAGGCTACTTTCTGAAGATGGCGTCTGGCAAACGCTTCTTAGAAGGAAATATATCGGGACAAACGCATTGTCACAGGTTTATTGGAAACCCATTGACTCGCACTTTTGGGTTCCGCTTTGGAAAAATTAATATTAAGGATGGATCATAAATTACGTTCTGGATGGACAAATGGTTCGGTAATACCACTCTCCGGGACCAGCTCTATATAATATTGTCCATCATAAGAGCGATACAATAGCTAGGGTTATGATGTCATCGCCGCCGAACGTGACGTTCAGGCGAGATTTGGTCGGACCTAGACTTGCGGCATGGAATGTCCTGCTAGGACGGCTGTCTTTAGTACACATGTCGCAAGGGTCTGACGAATTTTGCTGGAGTCTCTGTGAGAATGAAAAGTTCTCAATGGACTCTATGTACAGAGCTTTGGTTCATTCTGAGATACCGGTCAATAATAACAAAACAATTTGGAAGCTGAAAATACCACTAAAGCTAAAAATCTTTGCATGGTATATTCGTCTAGGACTTATTTTAACCAAGGATAACCTTGTTAAACGCAACTGGCACGGAAGTAAAAAATTGTGTTATGTCAATATGACAAAATGATCAAACACTTATTCTTCGATTGCAAGTTTGCACGTTCTATTTGGACAGACATCCAAGTAGCTTTGAATTTGTATCCTTCACGATCAGTTGCGAATATTTTCGGCAATTGGTTACATGGTGTTGAGCACAAGTTTAGAACGCTAATTAGGGTGGGAGCGATAGTCGTTATATGGTCGCTCTGGCTGAGTAGAAATGACAAGTTTTTTCAGATACAAATTCGTCTCTCATGCAGGTAATCTACCGATGCACCAGTTTGCTCCGTTCGTTGTCCACATTATAACGTGTGGAAAATTGAGTCTTTTTTATGGAGGTGTTTGTACGACTGGAAAATACGACGAGTGTTTTTTTATCCAACATGGATGGTCGCGTGATCTTCGGATTGGTCCCTAGTGACATAGGCGATACAGAGCTACTAGCTTGTTACTTACCTGTGTACTTTTATTTTATTTTCAGACTGTTATGAGTACGGCTATGTGCATCATGTTTACGCAGAGGTCATGTGTAATGATTAAATCTTTTAAGTAATAAAATGTCCATTATCAAAAAAAAACTCTCCACCGAAGTGTCAACAGATACCAGCAGAAAACTCCAATCCTCGGAGAGTGTAAAATTAAGTCTTACTCTGGAATTAAATACCATGGGGTGATATACGTTGAATGGGACCACACCACTGCATACGTTTTTTCCTCTCGCTTCCCCGCCCGCCCGGCGCATGCATGCGTTCCTTTCCACCTCCGCACACCTTGGATCTTCCCCCCAGCTCCCTCGATCATGTCCGACGCCGTGCAGTTCTTGGTGATAGGCATGGGCAGGTAATCTCAATACTTGCCTTCGTTGCTATTGTTCTCTTCGATCCCTGCCGGCCGGCAGGTTGACGGGGTACGCAGAAGATGAAGGATGGCGGCGCCGCGACGGTGGTGCCGCGGCTGGTGGAGCCGCGCGGCGGGCTCGCCCACGAGATCGAGGTTTTCTCGCACTATGTTGGTACGTACGTACGGTTCGCATTTGAGCGGTAAATCCTGCAGAACGAATTGAATTAGTCCCACGCGCATTGTGAATTTCTGATTTGATGGGATCAGCTCGATCAGGTGTACTCAGGTCTGCATTTTTGTGACATTTTTAAAAAACTTTAGGCTACAGAAAAGAAACAACATTATGCAGCTCAATATTACTACGGTTTTCGTTAGACAATTTCTGTGCTAACCGTTTCTGTTCACACTGTTCATTCCGAGTAAGATATGCAATGGAGAGGAACAGAACGCCTGGAACGGAAAACAGTTCATCAGCTTTTGTCTGAAATATTATTCACATTGTTTCAGCTAAGCAAATCGGGTTCGACGACCCGAACGAGTGCCCCATCTTTGTACAATGGCCTGCTATTATCTGAAGAAAAGCCAGGGGTATGAGCAGAATCTACTCGCATTCTTCCATAACAACATGAATCCGGACGCCATGCTTGTGAAGTTGATCGAGGAGTTGGACAGATGCATACTCAGCTACTTCTCCTTCCACTGGAGATGTGCAACTCACGTAATCACGCAGGTATATATGCGTGTATCAAACAGAGGAAAAATTAAATTAACTGCACACTGACGAAGAAGTAACCTCTTTTTCTTGAAAAAACTGGCTTCTTAATTACAGCTTTGTCCTTGATTTCTCTGTATCGCTTGCTTAATAGGTTCTAACAGCAGAGCAACCTAGAAGAAAACTTAAGAGCATGGTATTGGAGGCCACCAGGTAAAACTATGTTAATGTGCTCATGTAGCAGGTGTGTAAGTGCAACTCTAACCGGAGAAGGTGCGTGCAGGAAGATGAGGTTTGAGAGAGTGACGAGGGAATTGAAGGTGACTCGGCTCTTCTCGACGCTGGTGGAGGAGCTGAAGGTGATCGGGATAAGCTCCCCCGAAAACCAGCCACGCTGCCCGACCACCGAGGTGATGGTCCCGGCCGCGCACAGCGTACGCAGCCCTGTCCTCCTTCTGATGGGAGGCGGCATGGGCGCCGGCAAGAGCACCGTGCTCAAACAGATCATGAAGGAGTGAGTCTCGTCGATTCGCCGCCGGCCGTATTCAAATTAATCCTTGAACTGATGCAGCGTGCGCGTGCAGGGTGTTCTGGTCCGGCGCGGCGGCGAACGCGGTGGTGGTGGAGGCCGACGCGTTCAAGGAGTCGGACGTCATCTACCAGGCCATCAGCTCCCGCGGCCACCACAACGACATGCTGCAGACTGCCGAGCTGGTAAATGATTCTCTGTGCTTGTGTGTTGGAGACTTGGAGTACACTACACACACGATCGATTGACACGGCACATACGGCGAGTGCGGTGGACGCTGATCCAGAGCCGATGCGCGCGCGCATGCAGGTGCACCAGTCGTCGACGGACGCGGCAGCGTCGGTGCTGGTGACGGCGCTGAACGAGGGGCGGGACGTGATCATGGACGGCACGCTCTCGTGGGAGCCGTTCGTCCTGCAGACGGTGGCCATGGCCAGGCGCGTGCACCGGCACCGGTACCGCATGGGGGTCGGGTACAAGGTCGCCGCCGACGGGACCACCACCGAGCAGTACTGGGAGCCCGTCGAGGAGCAGAGCGACGGGCCAGGCGGCAGGGCGGCCATGAAGCCCTACCGCATCGAGCTTGTAGGCGTCATCTGCGACGCCTACCTCGCCGTCATCAGAGGGATCAGGTAACTAACCAACAAAGCATGCGTCTGCACAATGATTGACACGACTCCGACCAAAATCGGCTGTGATTGCAGGCGAGCTATCATATCCGGGAGAGCCGTGCGGGTGAACTCGCAGCTCAAGTCCCACAAACGGTTCGCCGGCGCCTTCCGGAAGTACTGCGACCTCGTCGACAACGCGAGGCTCTACAGCACCAACACCATCGCCGGCGCAAAGGCAACAAACACATGCGCCGTTTCTTCTCCTTCTTTTCTGCAATGATCATCAGGTTCTGAGAATTTTGAATCGACAAATTTTATCTTTGCAGTTGATAGGTTGGAAGGACGGGGGCAGCAGGCTGCTAGTGGACGTGCAGGAGATCGGGCTGCTGGACCGCGTGAGCAGGATCAACGAGGAGGCCGACTGCGTGCACGAGCTGTACCCGGACGGGCACCCCACGGGCGGCGCGGGGTCGGTGTGGGAGGAGCTGGTGGCGTCGCCGGTGAGGGCGTCCATACAGCGGGAGCTCAAGGCGGCAATCCTCGACAGCGAGGCATGCTTCCCGTCCCCGTAGCCTGCCGGCGCTAGAGTTTTTCTTCCTGTCCGGCCGGACCGTGCCTAGTGTTTGATCATCATATTCTCTCAAGGGTTTATATTTTGGTAAATTTGGTGAAGTAGTTCTAAACTTGTAATTAAGTCCGTTAATATCGTTGTATGACAAGTTATCTCTACTACCTCTACTACTAATAAAAGAGAGAACATTTTCTTTTCTAAGCCCACCCAGAAAACGTACACAGCAAAAACTCCCAGACTCACAACCACATGATCAGCCCCACGACAACAAATCTAACCGTCCATGTATTGAAACCCCCACCACTGGGTACGCGTAGCAATTCTCATGGCGGACGAAAACTCTGCCAAGACCCGTTACGCCCCCCGCCCCGATAAAACAAATCCAGGAAAAAAACAATAGGCACAAGTTGCGGCATAATCTATACTACTATTAAAAGAGCAAACTTATCTTGTTGGGATACTTTAAATCTGAGCCCTTCAATATCCGATCAAACGGCCCAGATCGTCCCAATGTTTGACAACTCAACATTGTCCGTTTTGGACCGTTTTGCCCTCCCACCAAATCACATAATACTACTAAATTGCCACCGTACCCCTTCGTTCTTTTATTTCTGCTCTCCCGGAACAATCCCTTCCGCCCACTCAAACACATGTCGAGCCTGCCGCCCACGCCCTGCCTTCGCCGTGCCGCCCGCCCAGCCACCCACGTCGGACGCTGCATCCCCGCACCACGAATTCTTATCCGTTCCCTATCAATATCTCTCTGCACATCTCCACCTATCGGCCTCAGACGTGCTCGCCCTCCAAGAAGCAGCAAAGCGTCATGGCCTCCATCACGTGCACCATCCAGCTCGCGCCCACGACGGCGTCAGGTCGCCTCGGGCGGCGCAGGGATCAGGGCAAGTAGAGATGAGGACGTTGTTGCCGTTGCGGAGGATGCAAAGGGTGGTCGCTGCTGAGCAAGGTGGCGCCGGCGAGGGAGGAGGGTGGGGTTCTTCAAGTTCGGGAACAAGGACGCCGAGGGCGCCAGCATCTACGGGCAACCAGGGCAGGGACGACTTCGAGCAGGTGAAAATCCGCCCCGTTCGCTGAACTGAACTGTCTCTGCTCTCTGGATTTCTGTTTGCTACGCTCAGTGTGGTGTTTGTCAGCTAACAACAATGGTCGTGGGTTTTTACATTGCCGCAGTACTTCAACTACAAGGGGATGCTGGCAGTGGAGGGCACCTACGACTACGACAAGATGGAGGGCTGCTAAACGAGAACATCCACCCGGTGAACATACTGCTGTGTGCTGTTGCTGGCCGCCTCCGAGTGCGATTTTCCCAATATCGATGAGGTGCTCAGGGCCGGCGCCAAGTACGACGTCGTGGACGCAGACGGGGAGGACGGCGCTGGACAAGGCCAGCGCTAGATCAGGGAGTTCATCACCGGCTTCGCCACGGCCAAGTTCTGATCGTTCATGTTTGGGGTGTAGATTCGGACTTTGCTGCGGTTGGTAGAATGCTTAGGCCGGGAGATTCAGGAGCTGCTCGAGAGGGTGCTGTTCAGCCTTGCTTTTTTGAACCTGACGACCTGAGAAGCCGACTGAACTTTGTTTGATCTTCGCATTGATTAACATGTAGACTGAAGCGTATTTCATGTGCAGGCTAGACGAGACAGATTGTAGATACTAAGGTGGATAGAGATATGGGTCTCCACTTATACCGGCTATTGAATGAGAGCTTGCTCATCGTCTCTTTTCTCGGGTAGATTGATGATGATTCTACGTGCCCTCATTTTGTCTGGATCAAGTTCTATACAAGCCTGTTTGTCGAATCTGATAATGAATGATGATATTCAGCTTACCCGAAACACATGATTTGTAAAGACGTGCGTTGCACGTACACGTCTACTAGTTACAGGAAAAAAGGTTTAGTAGTTCAAACCAAAAAGTGGGATCAGGTCGATCTGCTCCATCGCCGTTCACCGTTGCTGGCCAGAGGTGCCCTGCTGTGAGAGCGGACTCATAGCACGGCTGTGCCATCACGGCCAGTCAACATCCGCGCTGACGAGCGCACGCTGCAGTGAGACTTCGACGGCCAACGCGGCTGGGCCATCGCGGCTGACGACATCCGCGCCGGCGAACTCCTCGGCAACGCAGGTGCAGTCTGAATTGCCAACCTGTGACCATGAAATGCGTGATCCTGATCACCGCTGATACTCATACTCCTAGCTAGCATGTACTCACGTTACCTTTCTCTGGGAATTTATAATGCTTGATGAACCAAATTCTGGCAATTCAGAAGAACAAAGAAGGCCTGAGCAGCATCAGTACCGTCGTGGACGGCATCGCGGTCAGACGTCGTCGGCGACGCCTAACTCCTTGGCAAGACGGCAACGCAGGCGCAGTCTCAGTTGTCAAGCTTTGAACATGTACAATGTGATCCTGCTCAAGGCTGATACTCATACTCCTACTCCTAGCTAGCATGTACTCACGTTGCCTTTCTCCAGGAAAGCACTGATTAACCAAATTATGGTAATTCAAAAGAACAGAGAAGGCCTGAGCAGCATCAGTACCGTCGTGGAGCAACGGTTTGGCTAGCATCAGGAACTATACTAATCCATACTGCTTTCAGATATGGTAGAAGCAAACTGCATATTTGCCGTAGTCATGTTGTTGTTAGGCCAGTGACCATATCTGTACTAGAGCCTTTTTTTTTCCAATAAGTGACTACAAATGAGGACCCAAAATTAGTTTGCACTTCACACTTATTTTCAGAGAAGCAGATGCAGCACTGTAGCATATATTCTATTTGCAAGAAAGAGACGACGCGGATTTTGGCCAAGGCGAACAAGGAGGTTGATAAATCCGGAAAAGAACTAGAAACATTGTCTATAGCTAACAATATTCTAATGTTTATTTTCTTATATGTTGTTGTTTGTTTCTACAAAGAATATCTACTTAAGATGCTAACAATATTGCTTGCTCATTTGTAGGTTTTGATCAGACCGAACTTATAAGCTTGAAAGATGAGTGATGCCCATCCTGGATATAAATGCAAGCGTAGTTTCCAGCTTACAAGATCCGTACTATAATTTCCCCACTCTGTAATAATAAAGCACGGTATGTCTCAACTTGTTTTGCCATATGCCTTCTTCGTTTTGCTATTCAGAGTTGAATGTATTTGACAATGTTTTTAATTAGCTATAGATTTACATTACAATTGTTACTTTTTGTGTAGACAGAACGTATAACTAAGTTGCTATTTGACTTAGAATTTTAGTTATCGCTTTGAGCGGGTGTGGAATTGTAATGCAAATAATAACTTTTTTTTTTGCTTTATGGATTTTAAATGATGCAATCGTGTGTTGTTTGCACATCGCTACACGCAAAAATAAACTCACTAAAATATAAATGACATTTATATTTTATAGACGTGCGTTGCACGTGCACAACTACTAGTGAAATAAAGATATCGATCTATCCAATCTCCTTCCCATGCGATTGAACACTAATGTAGGTCCATTTTAGGATATTGCGTGTAGAAAAAATATGCAATCTTCCACGCCTAATACTTCTGCAGTGCCGGACCCAATGAAAAATTGGTGAGTGTGCACACTCCAATTTTTTCGCACAACAATAAAAATGTGTCAAATAAATAATATAACTAGTCAATTAATTCACAAATTGTAGTTCGATACATATGTTTCACATGCGCATGATTTCGATACAAGTAGTTTAAAACATGAATACAAATTATACATGATGAAATATCGGATTGGACTATATGTGCGGAATCAAGACATGTCCACTCTAAGAACAGAATAGAAGTAGCAATATTAACTGTAATATACACCGGTATAGTCATGGAAGAATAACCAGAACAGTAATTATTGATATCGGCATGACCTGCATGTTATTTTGCTTGGTATAGGCTTCCAATGCTATCATCAAGAACTTGGAATCCTGCTCTTCTCTTTGCCGAACCTGCTCCTCACTAGGCCTAACTAATGACCTAGCAGCCATAAGGCTGAAACTGCGCCTGCAAGTCTTAATACAAGCTCGGAGCCGATGCTCGTTCAGCGTCCAGATTCTGGCGCCTGCGTCAGATGGTTTATGCGGCATCTCAACAAGGTTGTTCGAGCCGGTTGCTTCGGTGCGAGGTGAGCTCGCTTTCTTCCTTCCCGGCGGCGTGCTGCTGGTGCTCGAAGAAGGTGTGCTGCTTGGTGGTTCCGTTTTCGCCGTGCGTGGTGTGGTTCTTGCCTCTGTTCGTGTGTGTTCGTGCGTTCTCCTGCTGATTTGTACACGAACTCCCTTCTAAAAAAAAGTCTTAATACAAGCCTCACGAAGATTTTTTTTTATCGTCCACAGTAAATTCTGATTCCCTAGGAGTGGGATCATGCCAAGTCTCCAACCTTGTGTCACAACTGCATGAGTGAAGAAAAAAATATAAAAGCACAATTATCAATTGAAGTGTTAAAGTTCTGAAAATATGTTGCACACGGAAAGAAAGATATTGCAGCAAATTCAAAATAGGACACGTTGATTAGTATTTTAGTAGGAATGTCTTACCTAAATCAGCATTTAGCAGCAAATCGATAAAACGACATGTGCCTCTGACAGGTGGGACAATCCTTCTCTCCTCAAGATCCAACTCCCCGCGACCTCAGACGTCACCGGAGAAGGAGCGAGATGCACGGCCAGCCCCGGAGGCCGAAGAAGCCGGAGGACGGCGAGGCGGCGGCGGCGAAGGCCGCCAAGCTCCGGGACCTCCAGGCCCAGGTTCTGCACAACCACCACACCTCCACGTAAGCCTCCTCCTGTTCCTCGCTCTAGGGCCCCGCCTCACAACCTCCCGAGCCTCCCGCGAGATCGAACTCTGGCCAGTTCGCTTAATCCGCCGCAGTGATGGAAAAACCATTAGGTCCTCTTGCCCGTTGCTGTAGATTTGATTAGATCGTCGTGTCAGCTGCTGTAGATATCGCCCTTGTTTCCATTGCAGCAGGGGATGCTAAATTCAGATTTTCGCAGTCAGTTGTGCTTAATGACACTGTCAGACTGTTTGGGATGGCTGTAGGTACACCGAGGAAGCGCTCGGGCTGAGCTTCAAGCTTCTCGAGATCAACCCGGAGGCCTACACAGCGTGGAACTACCGGAAGCTCGCATTGCGACACAACCTGAAGGAGCTTTCAGGCCCAGAGGCTGTAAAGTCTGTTGTCGATGACGAGCTCAGAGTGGTAAGTTCTGATCCATCTTGCTGGATCATGCATCGAATTGTTCCATGCTCTTCGGTAACGCTTTTGCAAGAAATCAACTTCACGTGTGTGGTCGATTGCTTGATGATCCTCAATTGTGGAATTTTGAAGGTGGAGTCTGCTTTGAGGGCGAACCCAAAGTCCTACGGAGCGTGGTATCACCGTAAGTGGTTGCTAAATCAAAAGCTTACCCCTGTTGATTCTAAGCGTGAATTTGGCCTCTTGGACAAACTATTAAAGGTGGATGCGAGGAATTTTCACGGGTGGAATTACCGCAGGTAAATTTATTCTTATTGGAAAATTTCAGATCAAGATGATGTTTGGACTGATTTCCACCCTGCACAGGTTCCTTGCAAAATTTACGGGGGTGCCAGAAGAGGATGAGCTTAAGTACACAATGGATAAGATCTGTGAAAACTTCAGCAATTACTCAGCATGGCATAATCGTAGGTATGTAACTGTTAATGTACGTCAGTCCTAGATGCTCTTCCCACATGTCCAGTCGCTGACTGAATAAGAACTTGAGCTACTCCAAAATTGTGTTTTGCCTGTAGTGAAAGATTTTGCCTGTAGTGAAAGATACACAAGTGTATTTGATCCTTAGAATTTTGGAGCATGTCATGTAAAATAGTAAACAAGCTTGATGATTTAGTATATTATGTCTCACACTGAATATTGGTATCCTGAAGTTGCTTACTCTCTGTATTTGGTGCGACATGTTTTGAGTACATTGTATTATCTTGGTCTTACTTATTTTTCGTACATAGTACTACCTTTGCCCACTGGTTTTAGTGATTACTGTTTATGATATCTTCTTGTGTTACATGCTGCAATGTCTCACTCTGTGTATTGCAGTATACTTCTCTCCAATCTGCTAATCCAACAGAGCAAAGGTTTTGAGTCAAAGCAGAAGATTTTTTGTGAAGAGTTCGGACTTGTGACCAATGCACTTTTTACAGACCCAAGTGATCAGAGCGGATGGTTTTATCATCTCTGGCTTTTAGCTCAGACATCTAGTCCAGAGAACCCACAGCTGCTTGCGTCTTGGCCCTGCAATGATGCAAAGCTCAGTTTATTTCCAATCAGGAAAAGTGACGACCTAAACATGGTGTCTTCCTCGAGCTCCGTTTGTTGTTACTCATTGAAGGACAGGATTGCACCCATTGTTCTCTATTTCGATGAGCCTGTCAAAGGATTAAATCCATCAAATGTGAAGTTGAATTCTGATTTGGTTATTGGTAAGGATATTCAGTGGAGGCCCCTCTCGGTAACAGACTCTGGGCATTCTAATTGTTGGGTTACGTATCTTGAAATTACAAACAAAGAATGTAGCAGTTCACAACAATTTTCTGTTGACGTAAGCATACCCTGCTCGGATGCCATCGTGTCTATAAGTGGCTCCCACAGCAATTGTCCTGCGCATTTTACATTTACCATCGAACTAAGCAACAACGATGATAAATCACAGTATATTGATTTGTTTCATGAACCAATCTCCTGGAGTTGCTCAGAATCATTCCGATCTGATGGAAACCCCAGTTGTGTGGCTTTTGATCAGCTAAATATCATGAATACCGTGGTTCAAGAGAACTCAAAATGGCATTTGGAAGGACTATCTGATCAAATCGACCTCTTCAGAGAATTACCTGATGAGAATAGGTTAGGCTCTACATTACTTTTGCAACAGCTGCTTAGTCAATATGACCTCCGTTTTCACATCATAATCTCTTTTGCAGCAAGTTCGCCAAGTTGACATTAGCACGTCTACTACTTGCTTGTGCTGCAATAAAGTCCCGTGGAAATTCTCTGATAGAAAGGAAGGGGTACTGTGAAGAGGCACTAGGGTTTTTCAGTGACTTGATTAAGTTGGATCCATCACATAAAAGGTATTATGAAGACGAGCGAAGCTTAGTCCTAGTGGATCAGGTAACATGGAAAATGTTTGAATATTTGTTTAATGTAAGACCTAAACAATTTAGCATTGTTCTGATTACTTGGTTGTTATGAAAAATGTCGCAGAACCGCCCACGTGAGAACATGTATTCCACCATTTCGGCATTTTAAATTTGTTGATGTTTACAAGAAATTTCTCTATGTCACCTATAGCAATGAATGGGTCTTATTTTGTAGCATAGTATGTGCTGCTATCTAACTTGTCGTTTCCTGCAGTTAACATGCAATATGGAGACTTTCATGAAGTACTGTTCAGTCCAAGTGAAATCGAATTCAGCTCCATTAAACCATGTGCAACTCCGCAGATTGTCCTTAACACGCATTGGATTTACTGAACGCATGTTGTGGGTTCAAATGCTGGACCTAAGCCATAACAGTCTCAGATCAGTTGAAGGTTAGATCTTAAATCCTGTAACTCTTGTCTCTCTACTTTAGACGCTTTTTGATATTTATTAGTGTAATGGGAGTACGGTACCTGCAAAGGAAATGGAATCGACGGTTGTGTTAAACCAATTGCAATCTTCATAGATAAATTGCTCTAGTCGTAGGCTAGTACCAGAGCAATTTATCAGTCGTAGGCTAGTACCTGATGGATGAACTTCACGGCACAACATCTACAAAAGACTAAATTCTTGGATCGCAAGCTTATGAAGAAAAAAAGATATCTCATTAATGCTTAAAAAAATAGTTATAGCAATCCCTCGCCATCTGAGCCAGAATGAATCCCAGTAAAATCTCTAAATGCTTTTGGCATACTTTTCCCTCGCATTTCCCTCATTCTTTTATTAATGTGGGAATGGGAGCAAATGAGGAGGCATCAAGTCAAAGAAATGAATTGCTCTTTGGCTAGTGGAAATGGGGTTCTTGTCCTCAACGAAGTAACAGCTCTATTTGGTTCCTTTTCAGGTTTGGAGGCTCTGCAGCAGCTTGTGTGCCTCAACGTCAGCAACAACCAGATCTTTAGTTTCACATCACTTGAACCCCTCACGAAGATAATTTCTCTGAAAGTACTGGATCTGTCTTTCAATGAAATTGGAGCTCGCTCGATCGACACCACACGGTATGTCTGTTCGTCTCCGTTTTCACACAAAGCCGAACCATGCGAAGGCTTTGAAGCGTGCCGAAAGAAGAACGTCGACGTGGAGGAATTCTGGGACGCCATACTGTTCTTCAAATCTCTGAATCTGACGCAGCTTGACATCAAAGGAAATGCCGTTGCTGACAAGGATGTCTTCAGGACTGTCGTGACGACACTCAGCCCTTCTCTGAAATGGCTTGATGGTGCATGTGTTTGTTAGCTGAATGGTTTTGTCAGAGAAAATACAGCACTTGAATTGGATGTCAAAGCAAACGCTGTATACTTTTTCAGAGCTAGCAGCTATTGATTTACTTCATATGTAGTACAGAATTTTTTTACAAATCTTAGACAGGAATGTTATATTGCACAGCTTTCTTTTTTTGTGTGCAGTGATATTTTTGTTACTATTGTACTTCCAGACTTGTAGTTACAAGGTATTTCGCGGTTACCGTGAACCTTCACATCACAAGTTTGAGACTGAAAATCAACTGAAAAAGCTTCGGCAAAGTAAACTAACACAATGATCATGTATTACCTCCACCAGGGTTTTAAATTCGGCTGAGGATTTCATAGATACGACATCAGTTACAATCCCACAGCAAACATAATGTACATTTTGTTGATTGAAGATCTAACAGCCAGTGAAAAGTAAGCAGTACAGCACTATATGGAACCGAAATATGACTACCGGCGTACTGAAAGGGTTTCAAGCTAATATAACAAAATTATGAAGGGAATCTCCAATATAACATAATCGATTACAAATCAAGTCGCATTAAGAAGGTTTTCGGGCACGGATTCATCTGAGCTATATATAGCTTGAGAAAACAGAAGAAAACCAGAAGCATCATCACTTGTCAGCAGGGACATCTGCTCTTCAATAAAGCAATCAACATGGCACGATGAACGGCAAGCCTCTGTAATCAGGATGAGCCCGAGGCCCCGCTGTTCCATTGGAGACGAAGAAGAATGGCGCGCGCTTCGGTACTCCACTGCGTCCTGAAGAATGGTTCCCTTGCTTGTCCATGCAGTGAAACAACCAAAGGAAATAGCGACCATCGTTCACCCCGATGAGCATCCTGCGATAAAGCAGCCTCTGTCACGGCTAGTGTTATCCGCAGATGCATTTGAGCTGTTGATATAAGTATCTTCATGGCCCAAAATAACTTGGCCATCAGATGGTCCTTCCATTATGCCAACGATGACTCCATCTGCTAGAGAGCATTCCAGAATCAATATCAGGTAACACAGAATAGAACAATATATTGTAGTCTACACCAGCGGGACCTCAAGATTTTGAACAGGAGGTACACTGCAAATACTGAACAGGAGGTTGTACTAGATTCACCACAGCCATGTTGATTGATAGACATACAGGAAAACAATCAAGCGTGGAGAAACATCATGAACAAGAAGTAGATGTACGGATGCAAAGTTGACAATCACATTGACCTAGGGTGTGTTTGGTTGAGCTGTAGATTCCTAAAAAAGACATGTATTACACAAAAGACATGGTTCACAACATGAATATATTTGCCATCGACATAACTACATCAACAAATTACAGAAAAAAAAACATTCATCAAAACCCTCTTTTTTGCTTCATGTTTCCAGAAAAGAGACGCAATATCGCTATTTCTCTTCATAATCATCAACATCGGTATAAAACAAAACCAAAAGTAAAAAAATTACAAATAGGTCGCTGGACCACGTGGCGACGACCTACACCACTGGAGCCGGGCAAAAGTTCTCTTAAAGATTGTTGTAATAGATAGACGGAAATCTCGCTGACGGTGATCTCGCGGAGTGATTAGGCTGAGTCCATTATCTAATGGAACACAAGGTCTTTCCAGGCTTCCAGCTAAGAAAACTTAAATGAGTTTCGCCAACTAAATTGGGAAAGAAATTAGAAGTTTGGCTGAAGTGGTGATGAAGATCTAAAGGAGAGCTAACCTTCCATGTGCTGTAGTGGTGGTGGCGGCTGTTCTGATCTTCTAGGGTTGGAGAGGTCGTGCACACACCAGCACACACCACTTATGTAGTCAAGCTT
Source organism: Poa pratensis (assembly GCA_947311845.1). Taxonomy (NCBI): domain Eukaryota; kingdom Viridiplantae; phylum Streptophyta; class Magnoliopsida; order Poales; family Poaceae; genus Poa; species Poa pratensis. The sequence continues at coordinate 36,111,159 of CAMZMU010000057.1, forward strand.
TAGGATGGGCCAAATGGGCCAAGTAGAGGTACAGGAAGGAAGCCCATAGTTCAACACTCCCCCTCAAGAGGGGTGATAGATATCTATCATACCCATCTTGTCACATGCACTATTGCATTCTCTAGTTCCCAATCCTTTTGTCAAACAATCAGCCAATTGCTGTCCAGAACTCACATATGCTATTGAGATGATTCCAGCATCTAGTTTCTCCTTGATAAAGAATCGGTCGATCTCCACATGTTTGGTTCTGTCATGTTGCACAGGGTTGTTTGCAATACTTATGGCTGACTTATTATCACACCACAAGTTCAAGCATTCCTTCCTTAACAGTTTGAGTTCACCAAGAAGATTTCTAACCCAAATCATTTCACTTACTCCTAGAGACATTGCTCTGTACTCAGCTTCAGCAGTAGACTTGGATACTACAGGCTGTTTCTTGCTTCTCCACGACACTAAATTTCCTCCAACAAATACACAATATCCAGAAGTTGATCTTCTATCATCTAGGCAACTTGCCCAACAAACATCTGTATACCCGTCCACTCCCAGATGACCATTAATCCTAAACCAGAGACCCTTCCCTGGAGTGCCCTTTAAGTACCTCAAGATTCGATGAACAGCCTCCAAGTGCCCACTCCTTGGCTCATGCATGTATCTACTCACCACACTCACGGCATATGCAATATCAGGTCTAGTATGACATAAATATAGCAGCCTTCCAACTAGCCTTTGATATTTCTCCTTTTCTACAAGTTCGCCTGATTGTGCGGTCACTTTATGATTCTGGTCAATGGGAGTTGGAGCAGCTTTACATCCAAGCATGCCTACATCGCTGAGCGGATTGATGTCTACGCACGCTTCTATTCTTGTAGACAGTGTTGGGCCTCCAAGTGCAGAGGTTTGTCGAACAGCAGCAAGTTTCCCTTAAGTGAATCACCCAAGGTTTATCGAACTCAGGGAGGTAGAGGTCAAAGATATCCCTCTCAAGCAACCCTGCAATTAAGATACAGAAGTCTCTTGTGTCCCCAACACACCTAATACACTTGTCAGATGTATAGGTGCACTAGTTCGGCGAAGAGATAGTGAAATACAAGTAATATGGATGATTATAAGTAGTAATTGCAATCTGAAATAAAAATGGCAGCAAGCAAACATGTAGCAGAACTTGTTGTAAACGGTGTTTCAATGCTTAGAAACAAGGCCTAGGGATCATACTTTCACTAGTGGTATCTCTCATCATTTTAGCACAACTGAACGCAAGTAAGTGCTACTCGGGATTATTCTCCTTCTTGGTGAAACAAGAGTACTATGCGTAGGGCTACAAAAGCACACCTCAAAGTCTGAGTAAACAAACACCACAATTCCACAAAGAATAAGCCATGATAATATCTAAATTATTTATAGAGTCACACACAAATACCCACACTGTCACCTTGATACCGTGTTGTCACAATGACTCCGGAAACTAGATAAAATCACTTGAGTAGCATAAACATTACATATGAATTCGGCGATACTAGCAATGCTCATGATCACATAAAGATCACACCATGGGAGAGAGAGAGGTAAACCACATAGCTACCGGTAGAGCCCTCAGCCTCGGGGGAGAACTACTCCCTCCTCATCATGGGAGGCAGCAACGGCGATGAAGATGGCGGTGGAGTCGATGGAGATGGCTCCGGGGGCAATTCCCCGTCCCGGCAGGGTGCCGAAACAGAGACTTATGTCCCCCGAATTAGGGTTTTTGGTGGCGGCGGAGCTACGGAACTCTTCTGGAGAAATCGTCGATTCTCCTAGGGTTTTCGGGGCAGGAGCAATATATAGGCCAAAGGGCAACGCGAGGGCGTGCACGAGGCGGCCTCACCACGTGGCGGCGCCACCCCCCTCCAGGCCGCGCGACGGCATGGTGAGGAGGCCGTGGGCCTCCGCTGGACTTGCCCTTCTGGCTCCGTGGGTCTTCTGGCGAAATAGAATTTCTGTAATTTTTCTGGATTTTCCGAGCACTTTGGTTTTCGGGCCTTTTCTGCAATACACAGACATAATAAACAGAAACTGGCACCGTGGCATCTTGTTAATAGGTTAGTCCAATAAATGTCATAATATGATATAAAGTGTATATAAAACATGTGACAATTGGTATAATATTAGCATGGATCATAAGAAATTACAGATACATTGGAGACGTATCAAGCATCCCCAAGCTTAGTTCTACTCGTCCTCGAGTAGGTAAAACGATAACAACAAATAATTTCTTAGGTGACATGCTACCACATAATCTTGATCAAATAATATTGTAAAGCATGTGTCATGAATGAAGTGACTCAAGGCAATGGTCTATAGTTTGCTAACAAATAGATAATGAGTAAACACTGAATCATATAAGCAAAAACTTTTCACAAATAGTACTTTCAAGACAAGCATCAAAAAGTTTTGCATAAGAGTTAACTCATAAAGCAATAGATTCTAAATAAAAGGCATTGAAGCAACACAAAGGAAGATTTAAGTTTCAGCAATTGCTTTCAACTTTCAACTTGTATATCTCATGGATAATTGTCAACACAAAGCAATATAATAAGTGCAATAAGTAAGCATATAAAAATTGTTGCACACAAAGTTGACACAAGTGTTTGCTTCTGAGATAGAAAGGAGTAGGTAAACTGACTCAACATAAAGTAAAAGAAAGGCCCTTCACAGAGGGAAGCAGGGATTAAATCATGTGCTAGAGCTTTTTAAGTTTTGAAAACATATAGAGAGTATAAAAATAAAGTTTTGAGAGGTGTTTGTTGTTGTCAATGAATGGTAGTGGGCACTCTAACCCCCTTGTCAACCAGACTTTCAAGAGCGGCTCCCACGAAGGACGTTATTTCTACCCAAAGGCAGATCATCCCTCTTCTCTTTTGTTTACACATGTACTTTAATTTGGGTGACACTCCTCCCAACCTTTGCTTACACAAGCCATGGCTAACCGAATCCTCGGGTGCCTTCCAACAATCACATACCATGGAGGAGTGTCTATTTTAAATGATCAACTTTTTAAATTGCTTACTGATAAATCAGGGCAAAACATGTGAAGAGAATTAAAGGTGAAAGTTGTAATTAATTGGGACTGGGCACCCCATTTGCCAGCTGTTTTTGCAAAATTATTGGATAAGCGGATGTATATGCCACTAGTCCATTGGTGAAAGTCTGTCAGGAGTAAATGACAAGTTTGAAAGATAAAACACCACATACTTCCTCATGAGCTATAAAACATTGACACAAATAAGGGATAATAGCTTTTGAATAGTTTAAAGGTAGCACATGAATTATTTACTTGGAATGGCAGAAAATATCACATAATAGGTAGTTATGGTGGACACAAATGGCATGGGTTTTGGCTCAAGGATTTGGATGCACGAGAAGCATTCCCTCTCAGTACAGAGTTTAGGCTAGCAAGGTTGTTTGAAGCAAACACAAGATATCAACCGGTACAGCAAGACTTACATGAAAACATATTGCAAGCATTATAAGACTCTACACTGTCTTCCTTGTTGCTCAAACACTTTTACCAGAAAATATCTAGACCTTAGAGATAGCAAACATGCAAACCAAATTTCAACAAGCTCTACGGTAGTTCTTTACTAATAGGTTTTTAACTACATGATGCAAGAGCTTAAACATGAAATACTTGAGAGCTCAAAACAATTGCCAAGTATCAAATTATCCAAGACAATGATCTATATGTGTGTCTTTTCGATATACCATCTACCACATGTTGCATTTTCTGTTTCCAACCAAACACCAATCAACTTATTTCAACAAAAACTCTCCAAATAATTTACAAATGAAACAAGAGAGTATTATCTACAAGAACTAACAGCTCTGAATAAGAGATGCATGAAAAACAGGAGCTAAAAGCATAGCAGTAGCTAGATAAGAATACTCAACAAGTATAAGTGAAGAATATGAGTATTCACATGAAAAAGCGGAGCGTGTCTCTCTCCCACACAAGAATGCTAGGATCCAATTTATTCAGAAAATAAAAATATCAATGCGAAAATAAAAGCACACAGACGCTCCAAGTAAAGCACATAAGATGTGGAAGAATTAAAATATAGTTTCACTAGAGATGACCTGATAAGTTGTTGATGAAGAAGGTGATGCCCTGGCCATCCCCAAGCTTAGACGCTTGATTCTTCTTGAAATATGCTTGGGTGACCCACGGGGGCATCCCCAAGCTTAGGCTTTTCACTCTTCTTGATCACATCATATCATCCTTCTCGCTTGATCCTTGAAAACTTCCGCCACACCAAACTCAAAGTAATCCTCATTAGGGGGTTAGTTGTAACATCCTGAGTTTTTTTCAAGAATTTGAAAAATCAGAAAAATTTAAAACTTTTGAAAACTATATGTATTTTGATTTGAAAAGAAAAATTATGCATGCATTCATCATCTTCTTGTCTTGTTTGCATTTGAAATTTCAAAAGTTGGAATATTATTTCCACTTGAAAACATATTTGGTAAAATAATATGAATGGGCCTTATTATGCCCTATATAATAATTTTGATTTCTAGAATGTTGCCAAACCTTTTTATTATAATTTTTGTGTGTTTGAATTGATTATTTTATTTTATTGAAAATATATGTCTAAAATAAGTTATGTTCGAATATTTACATTTGTGGTATTTTATTTGACCTTAATAAACCACAAATGATTTTATTTAAAACACTATTTTTAAAATTGACATAGAGTGTCAATTAAGCAATTATGCAATAATTCAAATTTGTATTTGTGAAATATTTGTAAAAGTGTGTTTGATTATTTTAAATAAAAGATCTTGTTTTTACAAAAATTTAGAAACTGGGTTGAGTTGATTTGGACTTTTAAAACAAAAATTATGAAGAAAACAGTAAAAAGAATAAGGAAAAATGTTTTAGCAAAAAAAAAATAGTCGACCGAGGCAGTTGGGCCGAAACCCAGCCCAACTCGCGCACGCAGCCCAGCTTTAGCCTGCAATCGCTCTGCCTTTGTTTTTTTTTCCTTCCCATTTTCCTTTTTCTTTTTCTTCTGGGCCGAATCTTGGCCCAATAAGCCGAGTCCATCTCATGGTTCGAACCAACCCGATGAAAATTCCAGGAAAATTTAGGTTTTCTAAATCCCTTGCACTTAAACACAAATATCTTAACAAATATAACTCCAAATCCGGATCCGCTTGATCCTACGCGTTCATAACTTCGAGGCCAAGCTATTCCACCGACACTTGGCCTATATAAACCCCTGTAGCCGCCGGCATCTCTGTTCCCCTTTTCGTTTCACTGAAACCCTAATCAGCGAAATCGTATTTCGTTCGTTTGACGACCAAGATCATCTTGAATCGCGACGGAACCTGAAGCATTGTTGAAGATCTCCTCAATACCTTTCCATCCCGGGAAAACTCAACTCTTTTCATCAACCGTGGAGGTAGAATTTCGAATCGCAATCCTTCAGATCTGAAGTCGTAATTCTTAGATCTCTTCGTGCTCGGTTCTTCAAATCGAAATTCCTTTGGTGAGAAGTTAGGTCTAACCCTTACCTACAACTTTGCTATTGCACTCTTTTGATTTTGACGTACGGAATTCTCTATACAATACAGATTGCTTTTGACGATTTTCGGAGAATAAAACAATCTCAAACCTTTGGGCCGTAGTTACGAAAGTTGTTCCCCTGATCAAGGCCTTTCTTTTGCCCCAAGCCTCACCTCTTTTGGTCAAGCGAGCTAGGAGATATTCGAGTTTGAAGTTTCGGATCAGAAAGGTAATTTGCGTTTTGTGACCAATCTATTAATCCACTTATGTTATAATTGTGATTGTTAGAAAAAACACGTAATTCTCTACAACTTTCGTTAAGATTATTTTTCCATCCGAGCAACTTTATTTTTGGTCAAAATTCGTAGTCAACCGTAAAGTCAGCGTCCAGTCAGCGCTTCGTCATCGCCACGTCAGCGGTCAGAGTCAACAGTCAACCGAAGACCGGCAGTTTTGCAGAAAAATCCTAGATCTTAGATCTATCACTACTTTTTATTGGTTTGGCCAAATTTTACAAATAAAATATTTTTGGAAAGCTTATGACACGTAGAAACTTTTGGCATAGTTAAATTTATGTTTTGACAAATTCAAATTGGTTCAAATTTTAAATTTGTTTGTTTAAGTAAATTTGACTTAACTTGAGTTTTAAAAACTATTTTTGGGCAAATCCAATTGCTTTAACTTTGTTTAATTAATACTTGGCCGTAGGAATATTCTACCAATTTTTGTAAAAGTATTTTCTATGATTTTTGTAATTAATATTGATTAATTGCTTTTTAGGTGTTATTTTAATAATTAAAATTGATTAAAATTATTTTCTTCATCTATTCGGCTAATAAAATGACTTAGTCATATTTTGATCACTTTAGTCACAAAAAGTACTTAGAAATATTTTGCCTCTCCAAACAAAGTATTTTTCTTCCATAGAAAATATTTGATAATTATTTTGACAACATTATTTCCTTAGAAAAATTTCAACATCTTAATAGTGCTAAATCTTCTCCTTAGAAAAATTTAGCATCTTGAAAACTTAGTTGTTTTATAATATTTTTCTAAGTGATATTGTTTAAGTGTTTGTCCTTAGAAATTTTATCAACTATTGTTTTAAAGTATTTTCCTTAGAAAATTTAGCAACTATGTTTTGTTTACTTTTCCTTAGAAATTATTTGGACTCATTGTTGACCTTTGGTCCTTAGTCATTTTTGGACCATTTTACTTGTCTTCCATTAACTTAGAATAATTTCATGGCATGGCATGCATCTCTAGTCCTTAGAAATATTTTGCACTTCTTACATGACATTCCTTCTTAGAAAAAAAAATTGAGGATGCATGTTAGTCCTTTTGACCCTCCTAGTCGAAAAACCACTAAGTTAGAATTAGTGGAAACCAATGAAGGACTTAGCCAAGAAAACAAGACTCCAGAAGCATCTCCAAGAAGTAAAAGTACTTAGAAGAGAATCAAGAAGAAGTTCATGAAGACCAACCACCTACAATTTTCTAAGTCTTTCTTTCCTTTCTCTCTTTTCTTCCTACTTCATGGTGGCTAAGTTATATTCAAGACCAACCTTGGTGCTGCCAACATCATCAAGTCTGCAGAACCATCAAGTCCACAAATTTCAAAGAAGTCAACACACCAAGGAGAAAGCTACAAGGAAGTCTGGAGAAGATTCTTGGAAGACCAACTACTTTCTTTCTATCTTCTCTTTCTTTCTATTTTGTCTCACTGTGGACATAGACCAAGTCCTTTGTGTTTATGACTAAGTTCCTAGAGTACTAATTGAAGACCATTGAAGATCAATAAAACTGCAAAGGAGTAGAAGATGTTTTGAAGATCAAACTGGTGAAGATTTGAAGTAGCCTTACAACTTTTCAAGTTGTCGTTTTATCAAGTTTATTTTTGCTCAACCTTGACCTTGCCTTAGCCAAATGGATTAAGTTATTTTATGTCTTTTTCCTTAGTTTGTTCTGTATGTCATTCACATCATAATTTCCTTGTATCATACTGCATCTCATGCATGTCATATTTTCTTAAGTATTGTTTAGCTGCATGTTTATTGTGAATTGTTTGATGTGTTAGAAATTTCGGAGAGAGACGAAGGTTGTTGCAACTGCTACTACTGCACTCCCTATTGCCAAGGCAAGTGGCACACCCCCATGAAATTTCCTAAGTATTTTTATATGCATTATTTAGTGTATTTCTTTATATGCATGTGTTGGATAGTATTATTGCTAGATGCTAAACCCACCATACCTTTACACTAGTTGTGACTAGAACCCGTGAGATAACTTAGTAGATTATTTGACGCTATGCAAATGTGTTTCTTTAAAGTTCAATTCTACTAAGTAATTTATCACCTGGGTGGACTTGGTTTTGAAAAGATGATGGAAAGGTTGAGTGTCATCTCTTAGGGGTGACCTCTAAGGGATGGTCACTTGTGGTTGCCACCCAGGGTATTAAAGGGACCAATGTTTCTCTAAGTGAAGTTGCTTACCGTGCAGCCATTAGTCATATGGGCTCTGGCTAGATGGATTAAGTTGCGTGGACTCCTCCCGGCTTGACAAGCAGATGTAGAGGATGTAGGTGGAACGGGTCAAGCCAGTATGGGATGGGGAATATGCTTCTGAAAAGTCTCGTCTCAACTCTCTCCTTTTCCTTAGCACAATTTGAGTGCTTGAGGATAGTTTGGGTTTGTTGGGTCTAATGGTGAAAGTGCACAACCTCTGCAGAGTTAAAACTAAGTACTTAGCCGTGTCCCCGGTTACGGACAATTCAAGCAGCTGATCAAGGATGTCAACGGAGGCTCCCAACATCTCAATTTCTTAAGTAAAATTTTGATGGGTGAACAAGGGTAGACGAGACTATGGATTTCATGCCATATTGTCTCAAACATTTGAAGAAAATGTTTTACAAAGTGTTAGGCAAAATTGGCTCTTATGCAAAACAGCCTTGAACTCCACCAGCCAAATATGCATATAGGCTATAGAGTTATTCCAATAAGTGTCCACATAGTGTCACTTGCCAGATCCATTTTTAATGGTATCTGAACCACTCTGTTGCAAAATTTTATTTGTTGCAGATTGTTCTGACGACGAGTGAGTTTCGTTAAGGGTTTCGAGTCTGCAACCAACATGTTTTCGCCTGTGGCACATGATGATGATGGAGACTCCATGAAGAATAATTTTCCGCTGCTTTACTCTTTCAAAGCTAGCTTCGTGCTATGCAATTTGTAAAGGATATTTTCCTAAGTACTGGATCCACGTGTAATAATTGATACAATGTTGTGATATTTCATCTTAGACTGTGTGTGCAAATGAATCGATCCAGGGGTTTGCACTATACACAGGTACCTTGCCAATTTCTAAGTGCAGGTACGCTACATTAGTGCATAATCAAAAATTCACATATTCTACAGTGACACAATCATTACCAGTACTTCTGGACATTAGCTACAACCACTGATGTTTTATGGAGCAAAGAAATCCAATCAAACATAGTAAAAGAGGCAATGCAAAATAAATGGCAGAATCTGTCAAAACAGAACAGTTCGTAAAGACGAATTTTTTCGAGGCACTTAAGTTGCTCAGATCGAGAACTCAAAACTAATGAAAGTTGCGTACATATCTGAGGATCACGCACGAATTTTTTCAGAATTTTCAATTTTTCTGGAGTGAATAAAGCTAAAAATGTGGACAGCAAAAATCTGTCCCTGTGCAGAAATCCAAATCTAGCATCAACTTTCTACTAGAGACTTTACTTGGCACAACAATGCAATAAAATAAAGATACAAAGGAGTTGTTACAGAAGTAAGCACACTCCTTGACTCAAATAAAATAAAATACAGAAATAAAATAACATGGGTTGTCTCCCACAAGCGCTTTTCTTTAAAGCCTTTTAGCTAGGCATGAAATTTTTGATAATGCTCTCATATGTATAAGAGTTGAATATAAGAGAGCATCAAGAAGCAAATATTAAACACATTTAAGTCTAACCACCTTCCTATGCAAAGGAATCTTGTAAGAAAACAAATTATTGAAGCATGAAGCATCTAGCATAGAAAGACAAAACAAGTGCAACTTCAAAAATTTCAACAAAAAGAGAGGAGATTCAATATTATTGTGATATATGAAGCCATGTCTCCCTCTCTCATAAAAACTTTCAGTAGCATCATTTATAAAATCCACAATATAACCATCACATGAAACATTCTTATCATGATCATATGCATAAAAGTATCAATATTTTCCACATAAGCAAAGTTCTTCTTATTAATAACAATGGGAGTAGGATCATCATAAAGAACTTGAACATGATAGACAAGTTGTATATTAGAGAGATGGTTTTGGGTAATCCCTCCATAACTATGACAAGTTTCATGAGGATGATTGTAATTATAACATATGTCATAGTTGTCATTATGATAATTATCAAAGATTGGAGGCATAGTATCATCATAAACAACAGAATAGTTATCTTCCAAAGTGTGTTCATTTGTAAACATATCTTCATTAATTTTACTAGAAGGAGATGTCTTAAATATATAATCGTCAGTAGCAAAAGGATTTTCAAACACCTCATCCCCAAGATTGGAGCTTTCCATATCATAATTGGATGGAACATGGATAGTACTAATAGTATAGACATTATTAACATCATCATTTTCAGAATTGGTACCCCAAAGATTTTCAATATCAAAAGTAGTTTCATTTTCCCAATCATGATCACTACAAGAAGTAACAGACATATAATCATCTTCAATAGTGCCTATAGATTTAGTGTCGAGATAATAATGACCCCAAGTACGTGAATCTTCTTCAATAAGTTTAGACTCATTAGAAACAATCATGAAAGGAGCAACATGCTTAGGAGAGGATACCTTTTCCTCTCTCTTTTTACTCCTTCTTCTTCTTCTTCTTCTTCTTCTTTCCCCTCTTCTTTTTATCTTTAGGAGGGAGAGGTTTGAAAGGAAGCTTCTCCACATGCCCTGGTTCATTGTTAGAAACAATAGAAGAAACTTGGGAGGATTCCTCCCTTTCATTAATTAGAGTAAAACAAGTATAAGTCCTTTCATATTTTGGCAAAGGTACATCTTTTATAATTTTTTCTATATAAGGATTACTGTGGCTCTTATCAACACAATGGAGACGGCATCCCCGCAAAATACTATTCATATCAAAAGAACTCATATCTAACAAAGAAGTTTTCCTTGATAACTCTTCACACCCCAAAAATAATTCAAGTTCATCATAAAGATCGGGATGGATCATGCTATCATCAAACAAACTCGAAATTGTATCATTAAACTTTGAGCATTGGAATTCGAAATGACCTTCTTCATAGCAGAGTTCACAAATAAAAGGATATAGGGCACAAACCTTTTCAGCAAGATCATTTAGAGCCCTACTCCATATTCTAGTTTTCTCATGCTTATGAAGTTTACAATATTCTTCTTCATTATTAGTCTTTTCACAAGGTCTAAGCACTCCACAAAAATTAACATCCTTATAAGAAATAGCATTTTCAGAAGTTTGAGCATGTTTATTGCAATCATTAACAACAATTTCATTTTCCATGCAAGTGTCTTTAAAAGGTTCATGATACATGTCCCAGCTTTCTTTAGGAACATTAATATGAGAGGCAAAGGTTCTACAACAATCAACAATAATTTGAGAATCAAGACCATAATTAGCACTAAGCTTTTGAAAACCAGCAGTTTCAACGAAAGACTTAATGCATTCATATTCATAGTTTATACCTGATCCTTTACCTTTGTCGTTCTCCCAATCTTCAGTATTGCTTTGAATTCTTTCAAGAAGATCCCATCTAGCTTCAACCTTCTTACTTGTGAAAGAACCCTCTGAACAGGCATCTAGATAATCCTTGTAATGACCTGAAAGCCTTGCATAAAAATTAGTAACAATTATTTTCTCAGGAAGCTCATGGTTAGGACATTTGAGTATTAATGTTTTCAGCCTTCCCCAAGCTTGAGCAATGCTTTCTCCATCACGAGGCCAAAAATTAAAAATGTAATTCCTATCTAAATACAATTCATAAGGAGGATAAAATTTAGAGTAAAAGAGATATTCAAGCTCCTTCCACTCCGAATGATGAGGATCATCCAGTAGCTCATACCACTCCCTTGCTTTGTCCTTAAGTGACAATGGAAATAATTTCTTCATGGCATTTTCTCTTGATAAACCTGCAACCTTAAACAACTCACAAAGTTCTTTAAGTTTCAACAAGTGATCACTTGGATGGACTGTTCCATCCCCTGCATAACGTTCATCCATAACCTTTTCAACAATTTCCATAGGTATTTCAAAAGGAATACTTTCAGTAGGTGGATTTAAAATATCACAAGCATCATTAGAATTATCACATATGGGAGACACAGTATTATCAGAGCAAATTTTCTCCTCTAAAGCTGGGGAACTAAAAAGATCATTTTCATAAAAACTAGCTTCCCCAAGCTTAGACTTTTCCATAGCATTAGCAATAATGGTGTTCAAGGAATTCATGCTAATAACATTACTACCACTATTATGCAGACAAACTTCCATCGGTTTCTTAATTTTCTCTTCAAAAGCATCATGTCCTAATTCAATATAAAGTTCATAAAGATCTCTAATTTTTTTGTTGTTTTCCATTAAGCCTAACTAGTGAAAATAAAAACAAGAAACAAAAAGAAATAATTGCAGAATCTAAAGGAGATACCTTCCAACACTTACCTCCCCGGCAACGGCGCCAGAAAATAGCTTGATGTCTACGCACGCTTCTATTCTTGTAGACAGTGTTGGGCCTCCAAGTGCAGAGGTTTGTAGAACAGCAGCAAGTTTCCCTTAAGTGAATCACCCAAGGTTTATCGAACTCAGGGAGGTAGAGGTCAAAGATATCCCTCTCAAGCAACCCTGCAATTAAGATACAAGAAGTCTCTTGTGTCCCCAACACACCTAATACACTTGTCAGATGTATAGGTGCACTAGTTCGGCGAAGAGATAGTGAAATACAAGTAATATGGATGATTATAAGTAGTAATTGCAATCTGAAATAAAAATGGCAGCAAGCAAACATGTAGCAGAACTTGTTGTAAACGGTGTTTCAATGCTTAGAAACAAGGCCTAGGGATCATACTTTCACTAGTGGTATCTCTCAACATTTTAGCACAACTGAACGCAAGTAAGTGCTACTCGGGATTATTCTCCTTCTTGGTGAAACAAGAGTACTATGCGTAGGGCTACAAAAGCACACCTCAAAGTCTGAGTAAACAAACACCACAATTCCACAAAGAATAAGCCATGATAATATCTAAATTATTTATAGAGTCACACACAAGTACCCACACTGTCACCTTGATACCGTGTTGTCACAATGACTCCGGAAACTAGATAAAATCACTTGAGTAGCATAAACATTACATATGAATTCAGCGATACTAGCAATGCTCATGATCACATAAAGATCACACCATGGGAGAGAGAGGTAAACCACATAGCTACCGGTAGAGCCCTCAGCCTCGGGGGAGAACTACTCCCTCCTCATCATGGGAGGCAGCAACGGCGATGAAGATGGCGGTGGAGTCGATGGAGATGGCTCCGGGGGCAATTCCCCGTCCCGGCAGGGTGCCGAAACAGAGACTTCTGTCCCCCGAATTAGGGTTTTTGGTGGCGGCGGAGCTACGGAACTCTTCTGGAGAAATCGTCGATTCTCTAGGGTTTTCGGGGCAGGAGCAATATATAGGCCAAAGGGCAACGCGAGGGCGTGCACGAGGCGGCCTCACCACGTGGCGGCGCCACCCCCCTCCAGGCCGCGCGACGGCATGGTGAGGAGGCCGTGGGCCTCCGCTGGACTTGCCCTTCTGGCTCCGTGGGTCTTCTGGCGAAATAGAATTTCTGTAATTTTTCTGGATTTTTCCGAGCACTTTGGTTTTCGGGCCTTTTCTGCAATACACAGACATAATAAACAGAAACTGGCACTGTGGCATCTTGTTAATAGGTTAGTCCAATAAATGTCATAATATGATATAAAGTGTATATAAAACATGTGACAATTGGTATAATATTAGCATGGATCATAAGAAATTATAGATACATTGGAGACGTATCAAGCATCCAGGGTATATTTTCGCTGTGATAAAGCTATCCCCTTTGATGATCTAGCAACTTCTATACCAAGAAAGTATTTTAATTTTCCAAGATCTTTAACTTCAAATGTCTTGCTCAGGTTTCCCTTTAGTCTTTCAATTTCTTCCACATCATCTCCAGTAATGATGATATCATCAACATAAACCGCAAGAATGGTAATGCGCTGTTTGGAATGTCGATAGAACAGAGTGTGATCACCATTGCACTGACTATACCCCATTTTGCATACGGCTTGCCTAAATCTGTCAAACCAGGCTCTTGGTGACTGTTTTAAACCATAGATGGATTTTCTTAACTTACATACTTTCCCTGTAGTTTCACTCGTGGAAAATCCCGGTGGAATTTCCATGTAGACCTCTTCCTGCAAGTCCCCATGTAAAAAGGCGTTCTTAACATCAAGTTGGTGCAGTGGCCACCCAAAATTGGCAGCACAAGACACAAAGATTCTCACGGTATTCATCTTGGCTACTGGGGCAAAAGTTTCATCATAGTCAATACCATATGTTTGACTGTATCCCCTAGCAACTAATCTTGCCTTATACCTTTCAATCTTCCCTGAGCATTTTGTTCAACGGTGTAAATCCACTTGCAGCTGACTGCCTTTTTCCCTTCAGGAAGACGAGTTAGCACCCATGTCTTATTTTTCTTCAATGCGTCCAACTCTTCTATCATTGCAACACGCCACTTTGGGTCTATCTTTGCTGCTTTCCAGTCTGTCGGAGTTGACACCGCTTGCAGCGAGGCAATGAACGCTTTATATGAGGGGGATAAGGCATCATATGAGACATAATTACCAATGTCAGTTGCAAAGCCATATCGGTCAATTGTTTTCCCCACTGCAGCCCTTGTCCCCTTTCTTAATGCTATAGGCAAATCCTCTGTAGTTTCTGACTCGGTGCTAGACTCCATTGAAGAATGCCCGTCATTGACTTGTGTTTCACCATGAAAATGTGTTGGCTGCTCCCCCTGATCCTGTGTTTGATGCTGCTCCCCTGAACCTTTCGCCTCATGTAAACTTGAGGATTTTGTTCCTCATTTGGTCTAGGCCACCTTCTCCCTTGCTCTTCAACTGCAATTGGAATTCTACCCACCATTATACTTGAGTCAGGCTGCACAACAGGAGCCACCTGCTGCTTCTCCCCCTCTTGACCAACCTGAGAAGACAAAGGGTGGTCAAGACCTTCAAACAGTACACGAGGTAGTCTTCTCGCCATAATATGGTTCAACTCTCTAAATGTAACATCCATGCTGACAAAGGTTCGACGCTCAGATGGACTCCAGCACTTGTATCCTTGTTGTCCACAAGGATATCCTATGAAGATGCATTTTGCAGCACGGGGATCCAATTTGCTCACAGATGGCCTATGGTCCCTCACAAAACACACACAGCCAAATAACTTAGGAGGTACCATAAATTTGTTCTCCCCCATTAGTAGCTCGCAAGGTGACATCATACTAAGTATTCTTGAGGGCATGCGGTTGATCAAGTATGTTGCCATCATGACAGCTTCACTCCATAAAAATTTCGGTACATTCATAGTAAACATCAGTGACCTTGCAACTTCTAGTATGTGGCGATTTTTCCTTTCTGCTACTCCATTCTGAGGAGGGGTGTCAGGACATGAGGTCTGATGAAAAATGCCTTGTTCAGACAAGAACCCCCAAATCCCTTGTTGACATACTCGGTGCCATTATCGGTTCTGATGACCTGTACCTGCACATTAAAATGGTTCTTCACATACGCATAGAAATTTTTGAAGCATTGAAAAACCTCATCCTTGTGGCGCATCAGATATACCCAAGTCATGCGAGAGTAGCAATCGATAAAGGTCACAAAATACTTCATACCGTTGATGGATACAATAGGACATGTCCACACATCTGAATGTACTAACATAAACGGAGTTATACTCGGAGCCCCTTACTCACATAGGACGCTCTAGTGTGTTTTGCGTACTCACAAGCATCACACTTTAACTTAGTTTTGTCCACCCCTCTCATTACATCAGGAAATACCTTAAACATTTTATCAAAAGATATATGACCCATTCTACAGTGATGGACCATCGCCATGTTCTCCTTCCCTTCTTTTGTGGCCGTACACACCAGTTCTCCTGCTTGGTCTTGGAATGAACGGTTCATGTACCATAGCCCCTTACGCCTGATTCCAGTCCCAATCTTCTTGCTCGTCAACCTCTCCTGAATCACACACATTTCTTTGTCAACTGTGATGCGGCAATCAATCTGATCAATTAGAGCACTAAATGACACCAAGTTAACAGGAAAGGCAGGAACATATAATACAGAAGATAAGTTGATTGTTGGTGTGCACTGGACTGTCCCTATCCCCATAATAGGCTATGATGAACCATCAGCAGTTTGTATTGTTTCCTTGTTTGTGAGAGGGTATTGACTATATTTTTCAAATTCTTTAAGATTTCCAGTAACATGTTTAGATGCCCCCGAGTCTAACACCCAATCTGAATTAGTTCCATGTATAGCTACAGAGGCACAATCAATATTACCTTCATTTGTGTGGACAAAGTGGGCAAAGTTCCCATAGCTAACATCCTCCTGACTTCCATTCTTGCTTTCACCTTGTGCTGTGTTTGAACACCCTTCTCCTGAAACTACAGCATTGGCTCGGTGAACTGAAGAGTAGTTGTGACCACCGCTGCTATTGCCACTGCCTCTTGCACCCTGGTAGCTACCTCTTCCATAGTTTCTTCCTCTACCACATCCTCCTCTAGGAGCATGGCAAAAATGACTCAAGTGTCCCGTTTCTCCACAAGTATAACATTCCCTGTAATCTCTCCTTTCAGTCACCATAAATGTTGGTTGTTGTAGGGTCTCACTGCCCTTTTCAAGATTCAGTCTCACTTCCTCCTGTGACATTGCTGCGATGGCCTCCTCAAGGGAAGGAAGAGTGGGCTGATGCAACAATGCAGCACGTCTGCTTTCGAAGGGCTGATTCAGCCCCTTCAGAAATTTCATTAACCGCCTCCTTTCTAACCATTTTCTTGAAGATGTGATACACTTAGAATGTTCAAGTTCAAGTGGATCACAGTGATCCAAATCTGCCCACAGGTGACGCAGTTCAACCACATATCCCCTCACAGACTTCTCATTTTGCTTCAGGTCATGCACCTTATTTTCTATCTGTGCCATCAAGATGAAGTTTCCCTTTCCGGAATACATTTTTGAGAGGGCATCCCACATTTCTGCTGCATTTGAGAGAGCCTCCATAGAGGTAGCAATTTCAGGCACTAGAGAATTCAGCATCCAAGCTACAATCAGAGAGTTAGTAACGCTCCACTTTTTCCATTCTGCACTCCCTTTGTCAGTTGCTTCAGGGACCTCCCCAAGCACATACCCCTCAAGACCTTTAGTCCTCAAGATCAGCAAGGCCCTTCTAGACCAACTCAGATAGTTTCCCACACCTTCCAGTTTGACCTCATTTGCCATTAGCTCCACTTTCTGAGCTACCTCCGCTTGAGGAACCATGGCATTCAAGGAGCACCATCATTTTTCCCAGCAAGGAACCGTGTCAGCTTTTCCAACGCCGTGGCTAACTGATCTCCCATGACTGAAGTCTCTGGAGCTGTATCTCCCTTTCCCTTCACCTACTCTGACTTCACTGTCACTTATGCTTCCAGATCCAAAACAGACACAACCCACAGAATCCAACAACCTCACAACATTCAAACACAAACACCCAAAGAACCTCTGCCAAAAATCACCCAGAAATGCTAGAGCCAGACCACAAACCTTGTTCTGAGATGCCCTGGACAACTGGACACACCTTCCAGCAGCTGCCGCCTTCCCTCACTACCTTCACCACTGTAGTCGCCGGTGGGCCACCACTTTAGTAGCTGCCCTCATCTCGGTGGCTCTGATACCATGAAGATCTAAAGGAGAGCTAACCTTCCATGAGCTGTAGTGGTGGTGGCGGTTGTTCTGATCTTCTAGGGTTGGAGAGGTCGTGCACACACCAGCACACACCACTTATGTAGTCAAGCTTCAGGATGGGCCAAATGGGCCAAGTAGAGGTACAGGAAGGAAGCCCATGGTTCAACAGGTGACAAGTTTACTGACCTAGGTACATTGTTTAAGGCCTTGCATAATCTAAATGAACAGTATAATTTCCGCCAAACAATCCATCTATGTTTTAAGGAATCCGCCGGATAAGAATATCCGATTTTGAACTTGACACCCGGATATGGTATAGGACATGTTATATTTATTATTTATGTCGTGTTATAATTATTTGGTCTATGAGTAATTTTTGAACTCATTTTATACATTATTTTTGCTTGTATGGTTTGCCGATCTACTTTTGTGCATGCATATCTGACTAATTTTGTTTCTACCACGAGTATGCTCCATTTTTGTTCCGAACTCCCGGTCTAATATATCCGCATTTGAATCCCCAACCGATCATTATTTATCCTGCTCCACTTTTCACAATGAAAAAGTCCGATTTAGTTACATCCCTATTTGGTGTGAAACACAAGTACTCAAAGGTAGAATAGGAAAAATGCAGGAACTGAGATGTCAGTAGTCGACCAACTTGAACATGTTGAACAAGTTCGGTAGTGGGTAGGCTTAGGGGGTGTTTGTTTCAGCTTTTAGCTGCTTTCCACAGAAAAAAGGCAGACAAACGAAACAAACAGGCCACTGCGCGTTGGGCTTTGACAAAGCCGAGCTCGTGATTGCACTGCGGAGAGAAAGCACCTCCGGAGGTGCTTTCCATGGCTTCCCGCAAAGTGATGCGAACCGTTTTGTTAAAAAGACATGTCGTTTGCTGGAATTACAACCAAATGCCACCGCCTAGTATTTTCCCAGCCCGAGCCTTTCTTTTTCCTGCGTCCCATTTTCTCCACCCACTCGACCCCGACCCGAAGCATTCGACCCCGGCCCCGAACGCGTCCTGTGAGAGCTAGGGTTCCACGCCGTCCCCGCCGCCAGCTCGCCCTCCTCCCGCCGGCGCCGCCAGCTTGCCCCCAACGGCCAACCTCCTCCCCGCCGCCAAGCTTCTCCCGTCCCTCCGCCGCCATCCTCGCCGTCCCGCCGCCAAGCTTCTCCCCGCCGTCCTCGTCCGCCGCAGGCTCACCAACTCACCTCATCCCCGCCGGAATCACCGCCGAACAGAAGGTATGGCACCGTGCCTTATTTCAGTTTGATGAGCTCAAAATTGTGATGTTCTTTCCTATATCACTGCATAGTAAATTTAGACAATTTTGTGATGTTTCTTCATAGCCTAGTTTTGTAAATCTGAGATCAATTTTATCATTTTGTTTGCTGTAATCTTGGTAGAAACTAGTGAAGAAACAATGGTTGCCACTTGGGATGCGTACCGCGTTAGAGTTTTTTGCGACATTTGTATGGAAGAAGTGAACAACAACAACAGGGACGGGGGTTGTTTGAGTAAAAAAGGTTATGAAAATCTGGAGAGGAAATTTTTCGAGAAAGTAGGAGAGAAACTAGTGAAGAAACAATTCAAGAACAAATGGGATCAGTTGAAAAAGGAGTACACCTGGTGGATGGAATTGCTAAATGCAACCAGACTAGGCTGGGATCCCCAAACAAAAACCATGGATGCAGATGATGATTGGTAGAATATTCACCTAGCGGTAAGTTATCATGTTCAGAACTATCTTTGTCTTCCTATCTATTTTTTTGCTCATAATAATTGGACTCATGTATCTATTGTGTTCTTATTTTCAGTTGCGCCCCGATCATTCAAAATTTAGGAACGGGCCACCTCCCAACTTGGAGCAGCAAGATGTTATGTTTACGAAGGCACATGTCACTGGAGAATCAGCAGCCATTGCTGGACAGGAAACATGAGATGGCAAGGAAACTCCAATATTGCTTGGGGATGATCGTGATACCTCCAAAATAACAGGAAAGCGCAAGTTTGGTGCTGGAGAAGGCAACGAAAAAGAGAGCCCCTTTTTCACGGTTTACAACAATGCTCTGAACACACTTGTATCAAGGGCTGAATGTAGTTCTTGCACCAAGGATGACAAGGTCCCAACTATGAAGGAATTTTTAGCGATGATTCGAGAGTGTGGAGTGAAAGAAGGAACTGATATCATGTTCACAGCGAGCAAGCTTGCAATGAATAGGGATTCTAGAGAGGTGTTTGCAGCATTTGCAACAAATGATGGCAGGCTCGACTGGCTGAAGCGGACACATGATGAGATGAACAAGTAGATGTGTGATGCAATTTGTGTACCGTTGTTGTATTTCTGAACCATTGTTGTATTTCTGAACTTCTGAACCATTGTTGTATTTCTAAACCATTGTTGTAATTGCTTATTTGTGAACCATTGATTTATGGTGTACTGGTTTATGGTTGTTGCATGTCTACTAGTTTTCCCATGTCCCGTATGGTTGTTACATGTGTACTCGTCTATGGTTGTTGCATGCCTACTAGTTTTCCCATGTCCCATATGGTTGTTGCATGTGTAATGGTTATGACCTGTTCTATTTTCTTCTTGTGTAGATGGATGATGGTGGCACTGATCGTGATGAAGAAATTGAAAGGACGCGTCATCTTCTTGGAACTGCAATCAGTAAATACATATGTACTCGGAACTCTGAGGGTATTTTAGACAAATCCTCAACCCACAACTAGACAGCCAGCCAAGACGCCAAACAGTGACATTCAGAAAGCAGTTTTCCCTGCACAACAGCTTTCCCTGCACAACCACAGCCACAGCCAGCCAGCCAGCCACAGCCCAAACAAACAGGCCCTTAGTGTATCTTACCATTGTGAAAAAGTATCATGGGATGACTGTATATTTCAGTATTAAGAGGGTGAAATAGATCAGCTAGGTCCAAAATTTCCTACAACCGGACAAAAAAAGGTTACCATCGGCACAATGACGATGTAACACATAATTTGCCAGATCAATGCCTGCAAGCTGCAATTTTTCCTCTTGAAATACCAGTACCACTCAGCTAAACTAAAGTCGCTGTGCAGACGTCCACATATTCTGATCAGAGAATCCGCGGGTCCACGAGGCAAACGCCCATTGGCCACGACGGGATAAACATGGATGAAGTATAACCAACCAATCTCGTGCCTCACCCAATCCTAGTGATGCCAGATGATTCGCAGCTTCCTCGGTTCGTGATACTTTACAATCAAACATCGTCGCCTTAAAAAGGAGACACCAGCGGACCAGCACACGCTAGCCGAGACCTGAGCAAGACACTCTCCAGCTAGGACCAGCAGGGCAAGCAGCACAGCACAGCAGCAATGGCCACCATCAGCGCCGCCGCGGCGACCACCGTCGTTGCCCGTGCCGTGGTCACCAGGCCGCAGGCTCTAGGTACGTAGCGTGCGTGCCTTCATGGCTCATGCCGGTCTAGGCACAAAACTGTGTCGTTCACTCTGAGCTGAGCTGAGCGACCTGTGGATTAACTGTTGCAGGTCTGCCTCAGCTGAGGTCGAGGAGCCAGAGGGTGAGGTGCAGCTACTCCAAGGACGCCAAGGAGGCGACCCCGGCAGCCGCCGTCCGTGGCGCGGGCGCATCGCTGCTCGCCGCGGCGGGTGCGGTGACCGCGTCCGCGGGGCCAGCGTTGGCACTCGTCGACGAGCGGATGTCGACGGAGGGCACCGGGCTGAGCCTCGGCCTGAGCAACAACCTGCTGGGGTGGATCCTCCTGGGGGTGTTCGGCCTCATCTGGTCGCTCTACACCGTCTACACCTCCGGCCTCGACGAGGACGAGGAGTCCGGCGGCCTCTCGCTCTAAGTCTTCCCATGGTCTCATGTGTGCCCGTTTAAGCATGGCGGTGATCGGTGTAATGTAATTCCAGACATGGATATCTGTATCTAAGTTGTTTCCATTCTGAGAGATGATTAGCGGTCAGAAGAAATGCTTGCCCCCTCCCTTGATATTGTGAGTGTAGCAACTTGAATAAAACAATTAAGGAACATTTCACAAGCACATATGTTGTGTGCACCTATTTGGCCATATAGTTCATTGTTTGCCTCTACTGTACAAAACTTTGTATCTTGCTATTTGATCAAACCATATAATTAAAATATCTAATCACTACAACAGAATAAATTAACAAATGTTGATTCTGATGTTCCTGTCCCATAGGAAGTTCAGATCAGATTGTATCTGGTGGCAAACACTGATCCTGGGCGCAGCTCATGGTACAACTCAAAGAATGGCCTCTCCCCATTTCAACCATTGAATTCCAACTCATTAAGCAGTGGCCGAATAGTGATCGACAGCCCTGACTCAACACTGATTGCTTCCTAATGCTGGTCAGATTTTCGAGTGTAGCAAGGCCAACTCTGAACATGAAGGTGCTCCCAAGTTAGGTGAAAAAAATCGGTGCCTGCTCTAAGGGTCAGTTGGTACTATCTTCATTCTGGTCCTGATACACAATATCTTCCTCAGTGTCCTCAGCCAGCTTATAAGACGAGTCACCAGTAGCATCAATCCTCATGGGCTCCCTCATGGACTCAGAGTCGGCAGTTACCACAGTATTTTCATGATGTTGAATAATTGACCTGGTTTTCAAGGACTCGTCGGGTTGACTTGTGACAGAATGAGACACCAATATAACAGAACCTGATTCAGTCTGGACACTGGATTCGACCACATAAGATTCATCGGGATTCTCCTGACCTCTAGAATCCTGCTCTGCGGATTTGTCCTCTCCATCGTCGTACGATATGCCAAGTTTCTGTGCATGATTCAATCCTGGACAAGCTCCCTAGCGAAAAGATACATTGCAGTTAGAAACAAAAAAGGAGGCACTTCAGACCAATGGGTGGCATAGGATAATGGAAGTGGCACAAGATCATAGAGGATCCTCTTGGTAAATGTGAATTCATGTAGAATGGAAAATTAATATAAAACATAAAACATCTTTACATAATGAACACAACATCAGATTAACACAGAAAGCATGCATGGCACTCCTAACTACTCAGAAAAAGTTTACAATGCACAGTTGTCAATCTCATCCTTCGATCTTAAATGAAGGACCAGTAACAATGACAATGAGTGAGATGTTAATAACATCATTAAATATGTTCCATGCAACAGTCAATATATTCTTAAAGAAAAATCGCTTCAAACGACATAATGCATTATCATCCCCTTCTCTTTCTGTAAGCCAGAGAATGTGCCTAAGGAAACTGTTAATCGGTAATGCAGTAGAGTATACCTTGATGTAACCTCTTGTTCTAAACAGAACACTGGGCATTGAATATTGACTGGAGGCGGTTTGTCTGTCATCAGACTGAGTGTAGTTAGAACTTTGCTGCTTACTAGAACTATCGTCGTTACCGTAACCACGGGTTGTACTGCCATTACAGAATGCTCCAAAATAAAGGCAGTGCTCATCAACCAAGGCTATTTGGGGAGTAGCAGGTAACAAATGACCTTCTGTACTAAATATGTATCTGCAGACTCAACAATGCACGGTAAGTTCGAATATCTTACATATGAATAAGCAACTGAACTATCCACAGGGTCGTACTTACTTATAAGGCCCATTTTCAACAATGTTATCCGGGCCTACAGCTAAATCAAAGAGAAGCCACAGATATTTTACCTGCAATGTGTGCTAGTAGTTAGATTTAACTGAGAATGACTTGGGAGGAAATTTAACAGACATGAAATGACTGTTAGGGTTTAAGGTTTTCCGGTTCACCCTGATGTTAGTAGATTAGATAACCGACAAGATCAGATTGAAAATGTTTAGTACTGTTTGTATGAACCTGATGGTTTCGTTTTCATTAATGTAACTGGGGATATCCTCCCTGAGAATCTAAAAATGTTTAGTACTTGCCTCTATTTTAAATAGCCGGCTATCACCCGGCTATAGCCCGGTTATAGCTTCGCGAGAGGGTCTGCGCTATAGATAAGGCCTTTGTAGGCTAAAAAGGTAATAGCTGCTAATAGCCCGGCTAAATGAATTTAGCCCCAATTTAGCCCCTTAGCCGCTATATTCTCGCTCAGGGTTCCAAAAAATTTGTCCCGCTCAGGGCAAATTTGTGCCGCTCGGCCCAATTTCAACACCCAAATGTCAACCCTACCTCTAAATTCTTGTCATTCTCTCCTCTCTCTCCCGAAAATAGAACCAAGAGGGGCGGCGGCCATGGCATCTGTGAATTATTAATATATATACAAATATATGTTGCCCAAATATTATTTTTTCCACTTATTTAGCAAAACGGCTATAAGGCCTTAGCCGCGCTATAGCCCGGCTATAGCCTTTCGTAGCTTCTGAAATCGCCGGCGCTAAACACAATAGCCCGCTATTTAAAACAGAGGTACTTGCTGGTATATTTACAACTTTACTCGAGGAAATATATCATTCGCATAAAATCTAGCAGACACAAAATATATTATTATATTTCTTAATTCATTCATGTCAGAACCTAAATCTATTCATAAATGTCAGGATTTAGGGGAAAAGAATGTTTTAAAGTTTATGGTTCACTCTCGTGTTAGTAGACTAGACACCCTACAATACAAATGACTAAATGTTTATTAGTGGTAGAATAATTAGTTATGCCAACACATGCTGACGCCATATGTAATAAACTAATATTGGTGAAGTGTGAGTGCCAAACTGGCCCATGAAAAGCATCATGGGCATGCCAGCTTTCTATCAGCAGAGATTATATCGCGTATTTTGATATATATATAAATACTTACCGTTTCTGCAAGGAAAAAAACTCTCCATGTGGTCATCCTGCTTGTGAGTTTCCACGTCTGATATGTGACAGTAGCCACAAGGACATTTAGCACCATACTGAAGGCTTGCTAGTATATCCCTTCCAACATCAAGGTACCTGCAATAAATGATAAAATATACAAGCTAAAATGCATTCTAGGAGGAAAAGCGGACACATAAACTGATAAACATAATACATTTAACTAAAAATGGTTTAGAGCTTGCTAGTAACAGATAGAAGTACTCCATCCTGAAAGTTTTCCATGGTAACGAAGTAATAGTTTTGCACTTATGACTGAAAATCCACTGATTCAACCATCAAATTAGTGAAGGCCGAAGGTGAACACATTTTATCCACATCAGCATCCATAAAAAAACATACATGCAAAGCTTCACTCAAGTCTCCTATCCCTGTTAGTGGTGAGAAAAACTGAATCTAAAAGATTGGTGTGTTTACAAAGAACAAATCTATCTTCACCTTGCAAAGAAAGACACACCTATAATCTCTGGTAGCCTTGAAAAGCCAATATGTGCTTTCAATCAACTCAGGCCGCAGTGGGTAGCTCCTGTGTCCATTCTATGAAACATGGGAAATGGTGAGATCAATCTTAGAGTGGTAAATACCATCGTTTCATACAGTTTTGCTAGGACCATATGTGTCTATTAGAATTGACAATTCCATTTGAAGTTCAAGGCTTGCAGTGCATCCTGCCCATACGTTCGAGGAGTAAAACTGTATCAAGCCATAAAGGTATAAAAATTCTTTTGTTGTTCCAATACCTGAACAGTGGATGTAGCGAGGTTAAACCCTTCTGGAGTGAAGCCATATTTTTTCCAGACACTAAAGAAGGCAGCATGTGTTCGAATGGCAGGATCAACGTCTCCAGCTAAAACCTTAAATCTAAGTAGCATAAGTAATTATCCGAATACATGCTGCAGAGGTAAGATTTGTTTCGATATATGAAGAGCCCAAACCTGAAGTCCTGGCCAAAATGCCTGCAGACTGTTGAATAGTGGCCAAACAGTAGCGCCAGAATTCATGTTTACCTCGATATACCTAGCATGAAATTTTTTAAATTACATTTCAAAACTTGAACATTCAACAGGAAGCAGCTGAACTTAAAATAGCATGCACAGATAACTATCTGATCATCAACGCTGACCAATAAAAACACGATTGAAACATACGTAGTTGTACCTTAAAAGTTTCATATTACAGAGAAAAGATGGATGATTTTTATCCTTACTAGTTTATTCATGCATATTAATCATGCAAGGTCAGATTCTAACTTTTGAATTTTAAACAACACGACCTTGCAAAAATAGCCAAATATCCTCGAACAATGGCATGCCAACAGTAATAACCAGGGAGCAAAAATAGATGCATTTTTACCAAGGATCGTGATGGAGGTAGTGCATTACAGCCTTGTAAGCCTCCTGAAATACATACAAGTATTCTTCATCTCCGAACAATAAATATGCCTGTTGGTACAAAAAAAACTGTTAAAATCCATAATAGGAAAAGGGTCAAGAAAAGGATGAAGAGGGAACCAGCTAGATGATGACATGGTTTTGCTCATGCTCTAGAATAAACACGTATCAAGGATCATTTCAGAAACTTATTCTGGGAAGCCCATTTTACTACATTCGATGGTATTAAACTTTTTTTTTCAAAATATGTTACTCCCCCCATCCATAATAAGTGTCTCGCTGATTTAGTACAAAGTTGTACTAAATCATTTATGTTAGCATTAATCTTTGTCATCATCATATCCATAGTGGTTAAGCACATGCAACTTAAGTGCATGCATATTGGCATGCAAGATACGATACCTATGCATGCATGTCGGTAATAGTAAAGAGTTTTTTGGCAGGTACATGAAGTTTCTAGTCTAGGAACGAAAAGGATCCAGGCTGGACTAGCTGCAGTCGGTAACAGCAAGTAGAAGCAAAATCGAATTTTTTTTTAGTGAAAACGCAAAAGACTTTTGCGTTTCATTTTATTGAAAAGGTAGAGTTTGTTACAATCCTCCTAGGAGGCGATTACAGGGCAATAAAAATGTATCAGTGCACGTCCCAGGTCTGCGGGAGGATAGCACGAAGGCCTAAGGCGCCAGCGCTTGCCCAAAGGGCCGCCGCTTCTTTGATCGAATTTTGCCTTAGCTGTAATAGTTCATGCGCCCAGGCTACATAGTTTCACTATGTTGGTAGCTAAAGGAAGGTTGGTTTGTGAAAACAGATATGGAACATTTTAGAGAAGTATCTCCCAATGATTTTACTTAAGAATAAGCTCTCGTTTTAAATCCATTACAAAACACTCTTCTTAGTTTCCGAGTTAGAATAAAAAAAAAGGAAAACAATCTGCATCTTTGGGACAATCTATATTTTCGCGAAGTCCTAGAAATGGGCATGTATCCATCAATATAATGTTAAGCTTGTAGTGATGAGATACCCTAATGATTCAAACTAGTTCTTGTGTGCATGTGTGCTTGAGAAACCAAGAGAAAGAGAGAACGGTGTGCGATCACATCTTTAGAGAGAGAAAGCCATGGTGAGAGACTGAGAGCTAGCTAGCTCTAACAAATTTACAGTTTTGGATACCTTCAGAAGATATTCGTAGAATGAGTCAATACTTGTGCCGATTCCTGCATCCTGCACAATGGTAATGGTGAATCATATTCAAAACTTAAGACTGGAAATAAAACAGTGGAAAGCACATTTTGGAAACTTTCTGTATCATATCATGTGACGGTAATTATGTTGATACAATTGTTAGCGCAGCCACACAAGATGCAAAAGCGATGATACATTACAGAACAGACATCTTTCCACTCCACTCATGTGATCAGTCATACAGTATATCAATTCTATATAAAAAAATATTTACCGGGTCGCTATGGGGAGATAATATTTATACCAGACAGTGCTCATAAATGCCATGAGGTAGTTTATCGTACACCAACGAGTTAAACATCAGCAAGTGAATGCTAGAAATAATACATTTGGTGGTTCAAAACTTATCCAAGAGGACAAAAGTCAATACCTTCTGTGTCCATTCACCAGTAAAGACATTTATATGGGCACCAACAAGGTTGAGTTTCGACCTACGTGCCCATATACCACGGACTGAATTTTTTGTAACTTGCTCAAAAACTGCCATGAGAATAGTAAATTTAACAAAGAATGATATAATACACCAATAACAAGAAAGCAATAAGCCAATACTACAAGATTAAACTGCAAAGCTGATACATATTGCCAATACAGACCTGTGTTATTAGTCAACCGACTCAAGACACCGAATTCCAATGACAAAGTGCCACCACCGGCAGTCGATGTTATCTGGGGAAACATCCAAGAGTGTCAACAGCAATTATTATGATTGTTTGTGTCAATTAATAGCCAGGTACAATTTTCAAGTTTCAAAAAATTGCTTGCACTGATTACCAAAGATGACTATGGGAGATTAGGCAGCACATATGTGTTGATATTTATCATAAAAAATACACGTGAGCAGAAGAAACTTAAAAGGGGTGTACATGTTTATATGCCACTCAGGTATTATTTTTAGCGCTTAAAAAATCAGTAGAATAATTCATGGAAACCATTCCAAATTTACTGAAGCAAACTGCAAAATTATTGGGGAACTCTCAGCAAATCTCTACACTATTGATAATCAACATATGACTTGGCGTGTTTCTGTTTGCAAAACTTTACAGCCAACAAAAGGAAGAAAGAAGCTTGCCTTGCTTTCATCATCATCGACACCATACAATAAATTAACAGATCCAAAAGGGATACCTACAAGACAATTGCACTAGTTAGGCAAACAATGGGAAATTACATAAATGAATGTTCAACTGGCCATCGAAATGAAAAATAGCAGTGAGGCAGTGACATAGGTTCAACAACAGGAAAACTCAGATGGCAGTCGCAAACTTGAATATAAGACATTGTCACAAATTTGTAAGTGTGTGTGCAATCGCATATCTGTGTGTGTCTGTGTGTGGTTTCACATGTATGTGAGTGTGTATTGTTAAAATGGAACATGGTTTTCCATGCTGCCATCCCTAAGCGGTGAAAATAGTTAGTTGCAACAACAGTTGTTAAATAGAGGGATCACACGTCTGGTGTACTGATGTGATACATCATACATAACATATTCCATTCCAAAATAGATACAGATGGACAAAGTTGTGAACCTGTAGGAGTGTCAAATGCAGGCAACAACCTCTGGGCTAAATCAACAGCCAAATGAAGTAACTGATCATTATAAGAGTCAATTCTCATACCCTATCAAAGAAAAGTTAGATCAAATACTGGAACACTTTAACCACATCAAAGTCCATTTTTCTCGCAAAAATATAAAATAATAAACTTTAATTACTCAACTAATTAAGATCACACTGGAAGACAGTAGCACTTGTAAGCCCTCCATGAGGTGACAAATAAGAAATATTATCAATATTTTCTCCACGAGGCATGTTTTACATGCTGACATGAGACTACTTTGTGCTCCACGCATTTAAGATATTTATCCATTTATTTATAATTGATATATGTTAATTGACACGTGGAGAGTGTAGATATTGCAATTTGTGAGCTTCCTTTTATCGTTTGACTAAGAAAGTTAAAGTGGAAGCATTAAAACCTTGCTATATTTTTTACTAGTTTTATGTGTTATTGATGAATGCACACTTGAACAGATAATGTGAATAGGGTTTGGCATGATGAAGTGCCCAACAGCTCTTTCTCCTCTTTCAACAGTGGATTATTTTTCTTTTATTGAAATCATTTATTCATTGCATGTGGGTGCTTTTAGTGAAACGTGGAACTTAAATAAAAATCACACACTTGATCATACCTATTCTCAATGCATCACATCCAGCCATAGGAATATTACAAATAACCTCAACCAAAAAACACAACAGTTGAAATTGGGGTACAAATGGTCTGCGGGGAATAAAGGAAAAGGATATCTGCATGGTTATTCCCAAGTAACAAGGTATGGTGTCATACACTTACAGTGCAAAGCCACAGACAAACTAATCATGGTGTCAATAGTAGGTTGTTCGACGCAAATTTGTACAAAGCTATGGTCTCCATGTTGAGGTGTGCAACATATAAGAGCGGGCAGCTAGTTATTCCTTTAATCAGCTAACAATTCATTTGATCAGCTAGCTAGCCCTTGCATTGATCAATTCATGTGCATGCATGGAGCTGGCCAAGTGAATGAATCCATCAGCTAGCCTCGCATGGACGTTAGTTAAGGTAGCCAGCAACAAGCACCTGTACGTGGGTCAGCTCAGGCTCAGGCCTATACCAACCTGATAAACATCACGTGAGGGACGCAAACGGTGAGATCTTCTTGCGCTAAAAGATCGCCCGGCCGGCCGGCAGAGGAGATTTTCTCGCCACCAACAAACACTGAAGATAACGTATCTCATCTGACGCTCACGCGGCCGGGCGTCGCTATCCTCTCACTCTCGCTACCTATAAAGGACACACACCCGGAGGCCACATGGGGACTCAGGCACAGACGGCACGGGGAGCAGCCGGAGATCTCAAGCAGAGCTCTCTCACCCGAAGGCAAACATCACACACCATCGATCAATCTCCACACACCATGGGGACTCACACACAGACGGCTCGGTGTGTGATGTATGAGGCTGCTTGGAGATTGATCGATGGTGTGTGATGTTTGCCTTCGGGTGAGAGAGCTCTGCTTGAGACCTCCGGCTGATCCACGTGTCGTCTGTGCGTGAGTCCCCTTGTGGCCTCCGGGTGTGTGTCCTTTATAGGCAGCGAGGGTGAGAGGATAGCGACGCCCGATCGTGTGAGCGTCAGATGAGATACGTTATCTTCGGCGTTTGTTGGTGGCGAAAAAATCTCCTCTGCCGGCCAGCCGGGCGATCTTCTAGCGCAACATCCCACCATTTGTGTCCCTCGCGTGATGTTTATCAGGTTGATATAGCCTGAGCTGACCCGCTGACCCACGTACAGGTGCTTGTTGCTGGCTACCTTAACTGACGTCCATGCCAGGCTAGCTGATGGATTCATTCACTTGGTCAGCTCCATGCATGCACGTGAATCGATCAATGCAAGGGCTAGCTAGCTGATCAAATGAATTGATATCTGATTAAAGGAATAACTAGATGCCCGCTCTTATATGTTGCACACCTCAACGTGTCAACATGGAGACCATAGCTTTGTACAAATTTGCGTCGAACATAGGTATTCGTATTAATACTACCAATATGGTCTTGTAGATTTCAGTTCAGAAAAGGTCTTACATAAGTAGCGTTGGTTTGCAGCACGGCTGTTGGTTCAGTACTAAAGTCAGATTTCATGCTGTATTTTGGTACATATTATAGCATGCAGCAATATCTATCAGTGTATACTTTTCATGCCATACCAAAAATAGTGTTAACACGAAATAAGTAAAATTATACAGAAATCACAGCAAAGATAGGATAGGATTGAGCAGACATACAGTAGCATAATCACTGGCAATCAGGTGAGCTGATAACAGACCTCCAAGGATACGTATGTTGGTTTCAAAAACTGAGACAGTTTTGTTCTGCATACACAGAGGAAACATGATTACAAAAATGGCATGAACTCTAAACAACACTCAAGTGTAAACAGACTCACAGATGTTGCAACCCAAAAGCATTTTGATTTGTACACGCTAAAATTCAGAAAAATAAAACAAGTCCATTGAGTAGAAGTAGAACACTCAAATATGAACTAATGACGTATCTAAGCAGCAGATATGACAAATTTGGTACTAAAATATTTGATTCAGAAAACAGTATTGCTACTTATCAACAGATCCACAGAGATTATAGTTTTACCAGCAAGCAGTAGATTATTTTGCTGACCAGAACAAATAAAGATTTAAGAGTACTTCGTTTTGTCTACTATGTATTGGATGCATATTCTATAACTCGAAAATTACCGTGCAAAGACTAAAACAATTGCTAATGGTTACAGCGCATTTAATTGGATTTTTAATTAGTAAATCAGATTCACCAAATGTCACTCATGTTTACTTACAATATCAAAACGGACGTTCTTACCAACCCACTCCACACCCGCACTAAATCTCTCTTTATCTCCTAGTAAAGCCAAAGTATCCAAAGAGTCGATCTGTTAAAAAAAAACTTATTCATGAATGATGATAATCCACCAAGGATACAAATGTTAGGAAAAATACATGAGGAACCAGTCTATTAATCCTTACAAGAGTGAGCGCATAACCACCAAGGGAGTCTTCTCCTTGACAGCTTAATGGTCGCAGTTCATCAAGTGGAAAAGCATGTTGCATGTACCCATCAAATGCATGATAAAACATATCTTTCACCTGCATAAAAGATATACTTTTGCATATTACTTACACAAGATTTAGGTTAATACAGAGCATAAAAACTCAACTAGCTTGTTCGTATGCCATTTGGGGACTACAGAGTTATTCCGCTACTGCTGGTCAAGCTAAGCTAATGTTGCAAACATGATTGGTTAATAAGTTAACACGTGCTGTTATCTTGGTGAAGTACAAGCGTAAGACAATAGGAGAAATCCTGGAGAAATCAGATTACTGAACTGGCCTAAGCTGCCTCCATCGAAAATGAGCTATACTATGGATTATAACGCATTTATCCTACCATCGAGAATGTTATCAGAATGTGCGTCAAACAAGGTACAAAAAATCTAGAGCCTTACCTGAGAAATGCTTCAACAAAAGGTAAATTTAAGAATGAAAATTTCTATGTTACTATAAGAAGTTTTTAGAAAGTTTGTGAAGTTTTTTCCTAAATAAGGCAACCTCAAAACCTCCACAAAGTTGAGGTAACTAGAAGCATGCCTCCGAACAGCCCTATAGAAAAACAGCATCATAGATCTACTTATAGAAAGCCACATAATGGACACAGCACTATCAGTATCAAGTTGGGCCCGAAAGGCGAAAATTATCTCATATAATCAAACTAAATACCATATGCTTGTCAAAATGCCTTCGTAATTGGGGTGGGGTGGGGTGCAAAATTATCCCTCAGCAGTAGAAATGCCCCCAATTATAATCGAACACTGATCTAGAGCGAGCAAAAAATGAAGCTGCCACTAAAGCCTCCAGCAATATTCATGAATCATACAAATGCGCACTAACGGGAACACTGGACAATGCCTTCTGGTCGTCTCCCATCAGGCATGAAAAGACCAGATGCTTCAAGTAGTGAACTCTTGAAAGTCAATTACAGTACCATCTTAAACAGTGAGTACGAACGAGGTCAGGAATCTAAGACAATTTAACTAGTCGAATCAAGTAAACTGATCGATCCACGGAGCCTAGCACCAGATTACAAAAGCAGCTCGAACACAGTACCCTTGCTCGCGATCGAACTGAAGCAAACGACACCGCTCGACGTCTCGCATCGAGCCGAACTGTACAAAACTCGGCGCTGGTGGAATAATGGGGCTAGCTATTAAGCTAGAGGGGATGCAGGCAGGAGTGGCGGATCTGAGGGGCGGGGGTAGTACCTCGTCGCGTAGCCGGCGAGCCTCGGAGGGCGTGACGCCATCGGCGACGGCGTGGCTGGCGAGCAGAGCGCACGCGAGGAGGGCGGCGGAGAGGCGGAGGCGCCCCAGCCTCATCGGCTGCATCGCCTTCGAGTTTGGGGACGAAGGGGATGTGTTGTGCAGGACAGGGGCCGGGGAGAGGTAGGAGGACTGCGAGTTCCAGGTTACAGGCACGCACGGCTCGTGCAGCAAGAAAAATCGTTACAGAGCTTCTCCGGCAGAAACAACAGTACACTCCGGCAGATCATCGCAGACCATGATCGACTCGTAAAAAAGGAAGATTGGCGACAATAAATCACCACGGCAAAAATGCGAGAAAACTATCAAGCTAAGAGCATCTCCACCCGGCACGCCCAATAGAGCACAAATGCTATTGAGAGCGTCGGCACACGTTGCCGCCCTATTAGGAGCGGCTGCCCCACCGGTTCCTCTCGATAAAACATATTTTTTACAAATATAGAACAAAATAATTAAAATTAGGCCCTAAAACTACTCGTCGTCCTCCTCTGATGGTGGTGGTGGAGTAGCCAGTGCATCCTCTCCGGTGGATGTTGTGGAGATCCCGGCTGCATTGCACGCGCCGCCGGAGCTGCCCATGGCGGTGCAAACTACGGAGGGTCTGTCCCAGCCAAACGGGACTCCCATGGGGACTAAGGTTCCCACGGGGTCCAAGAAGGCCATGGCGGTGTTGTCGGCTCGTCCTGCTCCGGCTACGCCCCCGGCATCCTGCTCCGGCAGCGCTCCTTCTTCCGCTTCCGGCGCAACTTCCATCTCCTCCGTCGCCGGCAGTACCGCCTCCTTCTTCGCGGGGCGATTGAGGCAAGGGGAACTGGGAGATGGAATGTGGTGGAGCAGTAAGGAGACGCCGGTTAAAAACACAGGCAAGGAGGCAGTGCCTCTCCCCAAGCGATGCATCTTCTCCCGATCAATAACGCGGGCGCGCTTTTCCCAATCAACGTACCGTCGGAGGAGGCAGCAGGTACAATAGACTCGCATGCGCCGCTAATAGGCCGGACCCGCATGTCATAAACCTACGTGGCACGCGTTTCCGCGGTTGCCGGCACACCCGCTTGCCTCCCTAGGAACAGGGCACGAAGCGGGGTTGTCGGACACTCTATTGGGGGGCGCGCTGGCAAGTTTTCGGCTATTGGGCTCGTCGCTGGGGATGTAGGCGCGCCCAATAGCCCTATTGGGAACACTATTAGGCGCGCTGGTGGAGATGCTCTAATATTGGCAACCTTTTTATGGAACATATTTTGCGATTAGCCACTTAAGCACCTGGCGAGAATAGCCACAGTCCACTTGTCAAAACTGAGAGCTCCAAATTGGGCCCACATCCCGGTTTACGCGTAGTCCATAGTCCACAGACCGCGTTTTCTCCCACCCTCCATCAGTTATGGATCACGACTGCCAAGATGGCACACCACCACCGTAATGTTCCTTCAGTGGTGGTGACCGCCGTAGGTATGACACAGACTTTGAATGTGCCGTTGCTGCGAGCATGAGCATACACCAGAGTGGTGGAATGAAAAATAGCAGTGTGCCGGGCCATCAGCAAGATTACGCCTCTGCAAGAACGCTGCAGGGGCTCACCCTCCCCATCAGCAAGATTAGTGTGATCGTGGTTGAAGCTAGATCGGCTCCTCCTGATGTTGGTGCTTCAGAAACTTATTGGGTTCACCTTTTCAAAGTCCCTCCAACCTTCCTCTCGGAAGAGAAGTTGATGGCAGAGATGGTGATGCTTGGCAAGCCTCTTAAAGTCGATGAGCTCTCTCTGTTCAAAGAGGAATCTATTCTTATGCAACTTCGGTCCCCAGATCTTGCAAAGCTCCGTACGTCGCCAGATCTGGGGAAGAAGAGCTCCGGTTCCTTCCCACCCCCTCACCCCCCCCCCCCCCCCCCCCCCCCCCCAAAAGACGACAAATATGACACGAAAAATGATGATGGTAATGAAACCAAAGATCAAAGCATGAACGATGCCCACTTGAAGCAGAAGAAGTGAAAGTCTACGGAAAAAAGGACCCACCTCCAAAAGGTAACTACAAGGATGCTTCACAAGATGATGATGCTCCCCCTTCGGCCACTTCGAAAAGATGCAATAAACCAGAAACACACCTGCTTTAGTGGATGCAATAGGGACTGGCAGTGTGCCATTTCTTAAGAAAGTCTCAATCACACCCCTACAGCAGAGTTCTGCACCTTCCCGCTCTAAATTGGCTTCCAAGTTCGACCAATACGGGTCCAACATCCCTTCGGCTGGGATCTTGTTTCCCAAAGCTTTGTGAGGCAATGACCTCCCCTCCTAACTAGTTCAAATGAAGCACCTGCCTCCCCCATGGCTATGTCTTCTCAAGAAGACATTTTCGCGGAGGCAGGGGAGTAGGGACGAAAACGGAGCGGAAACTTTCTGACTTTTCCGCGGAAAAACGGAAACGGAACAAAAATACGGAAGTGGAAACGGAATTTTGCAATACGGAAACGGAAATGGAAACTTTTATGCGGAAAACGGAAACGGAACAACGTATTCCGGCGGAACGACCACGGAAACGGAAATTCCGTTTTCGGCAATACGAAACTTTCCGTTTTTTGCTACGTGGTGCTATCTGAATGCAGCAAGGCTAACAATTTTTAGTGAGAACACCGAGGCAGAACCAAAGACCTAAACAAAAAAAGTAAAATATATGAATTGACCATGTTTAGGCCCTATGTACTTGCATATTATCTCCCTCTCAAGGCATTCTCGGTTCGGCATTTCAGTGTTGCACTAGGTTTAGGGACGAAGTAGATTTTTTTTTGCCAAAGTTGATAACTTAGAAACACTATATTATACTTTAATTTATTTCATCTTATTAAATTGATAAGTTTGTTGGTTTGCTTGAGTTTTCCTGCATTATTCAAGGGGTCGCTTGGTTCCGGCAAATATCTGCTTTTTGTTCCGTGTCCGCACCGTATTCGGTCTGTATCTGTTTCCGACAATATTTGTTTCTGTATTTTTTTCTGGGGTTTCTGTATTCGTTTCTGCTTCCGCAAAAAATTATGAAAACAAATGTGGCACCACCCAGTTCCGTCCGTATCCGCTCCGTTTTCATCCCTACAGGGGAGTGTGTGCACATCCTGTATTTCTCCCCTTTCAAAGCATGCAAGCTTATGAATGAAGATCGTGTTGGTATTTGTTGGGTGAGCCCGCCAAATAGGAATTTGGCGACCACACCTTAGCAGATTGTGCTTTTTTTAAAAGGAATGCGGTAGGGGAAGGCCCTACAGCGGATTTTCTTTTGAAATAATAAGAACCCAAATCTGCATCCGTGAGGACTTGAACCTGGGTGGCTGGGTTATACATCAAGTGAGCTAGGCTCACTTCTTTAGCAAATTGTGCTCTCAAGCATAAAGCGAACCACATCACCCCATTTTCCAAAGTGGAAGCAGTTCTCTCATCTCCGGTTCCAGACCTGCTAGGTCATGCGATTGCTGATGCTCCGATCCCCCAAGCCTCTATGCTTCCCCTTCTGGAACTGCCACGGCGTCTTCCTCCAAGACCCCTTCCATACCCATGTCATTCGGAGACCATCATTCGGAAGGCAATGCACATGACCACCAAGAAGAAAGGTACATCCTCGTCAAACCCCGTGACAACATGGTAGCCGGCAGCCGCTCAAGCGGCAGTGTTCTAGCCACGATCTGATCGATGCGATGTTATCGATGACGATGCGGGAGTTTGACAATAAGGTGACGGCCTCCGTGGTCGTATGCGTCATATTTCATGCACTAGCCAACGCAATCAAAAGTATGAACCGATGGAAAGGGCTAGGCAATTCACATATATACTTCAACACCCCCTATCAGGTGTAACACGGAAAGTCAACATGTGAATAGAAGAAGAAAAATCGCATGTCTTACAGAAGAAGCCTATACGTGGAGATAGAGGGACGCAACATAATTTTTTGGATAAATTGCAAAAATCAGGACTCGAACTCGAGACCCTATGCTCTAATACCATGTCATGTTACATGCACTAGACAACACAATCAAAAGTTCCAGTTGATGGAAAGGGCTTGTGCAATCCAAACATACTATAACAGTATGACCGTGCGGTGGCCGGATCTTATTTATGGTGATGAGTTTTAGCTTCGTGTGTCGAGATCATGGGACGTCCTCTTTTTTTTGGACCGTGGAGTTTCGAGACCGGCGTGGTATGAGACGCCCCCTCTAGTACAAGATCGGGTTTGATCCGACTCGGCAGGTGCCACGCACAACGTCTGTTGCGGAGGCGTCAAGTCATGCATAGCCAGCCGACAGGTGCTACACACGACATATCATGCAGAGACGTCAAGTCATGCATGTTCTAAGTAGGCGTTATGCATGTTGTCTCATTTGGAGGCATCAAGTCATACTTGTTGTTGCTAGATCGAAGGTGGTGCGGCGGTGACCAGAAGCATGGCAGTATGGGATGTCACGAGCTTCCAAAACCTCCTCCAATGTCATACGGCTAGCGAGGCGTCGTTAGCCATTCAAGTGATGATGATAGAGCGGCTTTAACAACGTGTGTGCAGTCCAATGGAAACACTAGATCACTGCGTGCGCCTGCGTCGTGCCTTGTTGAAGGTGGTGATTCGAAACACGGCTTTGAGGGTGAAAATTCCGAGATCAACTTATGGTTGGACTCATCACTATGACGCACTGCGGACTGCGGTGATCCCTTTTCGAAGGCTTGGCCTATGCGTCATGTACTTTTTAAGGTTATTTGTAGTCTGGTAGAGTTATTTCGCGGGCATACGACCTCGAGTTTCTTTTCTTGGGTCAACTTGTTCAGCTTTGATGTCAGATTTTGCCCGATGTTCAAATAATGAATAATATATGGTTGTGTGCATCAATGGATGCTGAAACCGGGGGTTATCTACTCATCCTCCTTTTTGAAAAAAAAAAACCCTTTTTAAGCACATGCATTATTGAAGGCATTCATTCCTGGCACCAGATATATTTCTGTTAAAGAAAAGCAAGATACAGTTTTAAAAAACTACTGAGCAAATATAAGTTCTGGTATCGAAAATACGTCCAACAACTGCAAGACCCTCTTCACTAAGTGAACTCAAGCATCAAACCTTTAACAAAGCCAAAACAACAACGACCAGGCATTAAGGAGCACAAAACACATGGAGCCATACATCAGTTCGTAGTTGTGGTGCAACACATGCAAATGGCAAAAAGGGATGCTTTTGGCTTCTGCTTTTCTTTGCTTCTAGGAGAACTAACCTTTCGAACCGGTTCTTCTTCCTTCAGTGAAGACCACCTACCAACCCTGTCCTCTGTCATTAAGATATGAAGTGGTTTATCCTTTCTTACATAGTGATTTGGTGCTCTGAAGGCTCCTTCTGATGGCTCCCTGGGCCTCAACAGTGGACTCTTGTCAGATTCTTCCACAGATTCATCTTTGGCTTGCATCAGAGCGATGTTGGTCATGGGGATGTCCTTGACTGCTTTGATATGCTGTTCACTAGAATAATTTGAATAATTGATCTCTTCACTGAGAAGTAATGGAGTCTCTTCACTACCATCTCTTCCTAGAGTTGGTTTCTGGAGCAGACATTGTTCCTCGCTAAACTTATCAGCATTTGCAATGACTTCCTTTTGTTTCGATTCAGCAGCAAAGCCTATAACCCCTTTGACTTTCTGTTCATTGGGTTCAGAAGTAAAACTTGTGGCTTTATCAGATGCGCCCTCTCTCTCCTTGTGGGACACATTAGCGAAGACCAAATCTGTCGCTGAACTGCGTTTCACCAGCTGCATGCAAGTGGACAGAGTCTCACTGTTTTCAAGTTTGACAGCTTCAGGTTCTTCAAGCAGTACCTGTTGAGGCTGATCATATTGTGAGTTGTTCGCAGCTTCATATGTGGAGGTGTAGGCTCCTTCATTAATATATGAGCTAGCAGGTTTTATATCTTCCATGACAGGATCTTCTACCAGTTGAAGAGCAAATGATGTTGTCGTCATAGGTGCAGCTGATTCTTCTATGATGACTTCTTCCTGTACGTCTTCTTCATGGCCAAATAATGGTGGGCCCAAGCGTGTGGAATCTTCTCTATGGTCCTTGACAATACTGACAAAGTCATGGATGCCACCAGATTTCTTACCCCCTTCAAAGTTATCTGCTTCATTCTTGTCTGCAATCTCTTTGTTAACGGTTACACCTTGCTCATTCACTGTTCTTTCAATTGCATTATGCTCCATTGCAGCACTTCTAGAATCCGACATCTCTCCTGCGGCAGCTATACTCAGTTTTCCAATTACAGTCAGCTTTAGCAGT
Source organism: Poa pratensis (assembly GCA_947311845.1). Classification (NCBI taxonomy): domain Eukaryota; kingdom Viridiplantae; phylum Streptophyta; class Magnoliopsida; order Poales; family Poaceae; genus Poa; species Poa pratensis. The sequence continues at coordinate 36,150,441 of CAMZMU010000057.1, forward strand.
TTCTGAAATTCTTTGCCACCTGTTGCGCTGGAAACTGCTAAAGCTGACTGTGACGGGAAAACAGCTTCACCAGTATCGAGGGCACCATATGCACTACAGTTGGGAAATTCTTCCTCCTGATTTAACTTCTCGTCTTCTTCTAGTACTTCATGATCACTTTGAATCACAGTATCTATTGCTGTAATTTTGCAGCTTTTGCTTTTGCCCATTTCACAGATTTCTTCCTTCTCTTCATTCTCTAATGTTTCTTGGTTGGTGTCATCTTCTGGTCGTACATATGATGGATTGCCTCTCTCTCTAGGCTCATCTTCGATGACGATATCCTTAATCTCAGCATCATGACAATCAGTCAGAATTGATGCACTTGATGATGTGGTCTCTCCTTGTACTGACGGTGGTGTTGATAGATCATATACTGTTGACACCCGAGTTTTTCCTTCTTCTAGGTTTTCAACTGTACCTTCCCCAACTAGATTACCAACCACCACTGCAACTTCTTGACTGCAGGATTCCTCCTCATCTTCTGGCAGACCTTCAAAAGTTTCCTCTGTACTGTCTTCACTTTCCTCTGTACTGCTGTGTACAATTTGTTTGAATTGCTCATCAGATGATGAATTATCTTTGTTGCTTGTCACATCTTCAATTCTGCTCCCGACAGGGGCAAGTGTTTCTGTAGAATTTGTGGTTATTTCAGTTTCACTGTCCTCTTGTGTTTCATCACCTGTGCCACATTAATTGCCTTTATTAAGGGAGCTAATAGTGCTGAAGGAAAACAAGGCTATTGTAGAGCAATGCTTAACTGCCTACGATTTTTAGGACCAATTTTATATATTCTGAAGTTCAATTATGGTTGTTCATAAAATTATAATGTACTTTTTGCTTGGTGGGTTTGCTACGTAGCACAAGCATCTTAGCAAATTTGCACTCTCAAATCCCTAGATTTTCCTACTTACTCATACTGAAAGTCAGCATTTCTGAAAATTTCATACTGAACCAAGCTTCTTAAATGGCTTGTAATAAAGAACACAAAATTAATTATAGTACGAAGACACACAAAAAACTAGGTATGAACCAAATCAGCCTGCTGAACTAACCTTCTTCTGTGCGTAAGCTACTATTTCCATGATCCTCTTGTGTTGATGCGTGATCTTGAAGTGAGACCCTGTTCCTGTCATCTATGTCTTCATGCGCAGAGGAGATTTTTGTTTGATCTGAAGCCATCTTCTCATCTCCACCATTCGACATGAGGGTGGCCTTTAACACCTCTGACATATCCACATCCTTAGTGTCGTCCTTCTTCATATCTAACGTAGACAGAGTAGGTAATGAGTGATTTCAGCTTTATAGTGGTGATTCAACTCCAAATTAAATTGCGCTGTAGTTTAACTAGAAATTAACTTGTGTACTAAAAAACAATAGTTTCTCACCATTTATGGTGTTGAACCCAGGTGAGCAATCTGAATGGTGCATGGTTTTGTCAAAATCCTTAGCACTCTCCTCTGACACTAAAATTGCATAAGAAGCGAATTAGGGAAATATTTTGACTCATTCCTAGATAACCAATAGTATTCAGAAACATGCATACCTTCTTGACCAATAACGTTGTTGTTGCCCATCTCATTGCCCATTACTCGCAGGCCCAGCTCTTTAAGTACTAAGACCAATTAGAACAGTCTTTAAGTCGGCTAGTGCAATCTGAAGCTGAATTATCGGCTATTAGAAACAATGTGGATGTGCAAGTGAGCACTAAAGACCACTATGGTGGTGGCTACCTCAAGATTATCTATAAAGGGTGCAACAACACAGCATAATTTTCCTGTGAGCCTGCTAATAATTATAATGCAGGGAGCACATAATAGGAAACTCATGCTTTTTGGGTCATTGTCTCCTCTTTTATCATTTAAGAAGAATCAAGGAAATTAAAGTTTGCGATTAGGTCAGATGTCCCAATGATATTTGAATTACATCTTTCATCAATGACTGACTTGTTTAAGAGTGCACTGTAATGCAATGCGGCAGGAAACCTGAAACTTTTTAAGCGTTTGTTGTCACAAGAACTTGTGTTTTTACCTGCAGCCCATCGGTTGCATGATCTAATTAACCCTTACGTCTGTTCTCATGAACTGATGTGTTTGCAACAGATTTCAGGTCCTGAAGTTAAATCCGAAATCAAGAAGTGAACCATCTTACAAAATACAGAGGGAAGATCTTTTTCATTCTGTTATACACAAGTGATTCCATACAAACTTGAACTCTTTGGTGGATAAGCACTTCAACCTGTGGAGAACAGGTACCCTGTGCTGAGGGAGAGATGGTTTCATTCCACCAGTCAAGCTTTCGGCGCACCTTAACATATTCCAATCTACTCGAGCGAGTCATGCCCCCTGTCCCGGGGTTTTCTTTGGAAGCATTATGTCATGTTTTTTTTTTTTTTGGCCTTAAAGTTTGGATCCAGTTGAGCTGGAGGGGAACTGCGCCTTTGGTCTTGTCAGAATTTCGGTCTAATCATGGCCTACACCTCCCTTTCTGCTGAAGTGCTGATACCCATTCTATGGCAGGGCCCTTTCTTGCGTGTTGTGTGTTCCCTTGCACAGGTTGGAAGTGGTTTCCACCTCACACTAGAAACGCAAATTGTTTTTGATTATCCCCAGCTTTTGGTCGTGTAGTTGTTGACTGGTTCTTGTAACATCTAAGCTCAGGGTCCCTTTCTCTAAACCTTCTGATTACCTTCAAACCCGTGAATTAAGTATACCGGATTTTTTGGCAAAAAGTACCACCTACGCGAGTGTTTTGACAAAAAGGACCACCTCCCACTAAAATTGCCAAAACTACCATGGCGACAGGCTGACAAATGTCACTTGGAGCTTGCCGCCTGCAACAGGGCCTACCGCCACTGGTCGAGACGGCACATCGAGCATAACGAGAATACGAACAAATATGGAACGGGAACGACATGCCGCGACCTGAAATTGGCACTCTTTCTTGTGTTGGAAACTTGGAGCAGTTCGACACTCTTTCACATGCATGCTCCGGCCCACCGGACATGTTTCTCCTTTAATCATGCAGATCCATTCTAGACCGAATAATCGAATTATACATGTATCGCTGCCGTACACCAGGTTTAAGAAGGTGCGGAGGGGTACTCCGTTTCCATTTCTAAATTTGCTCGGATTTCTGTTTTGCCCTACGTGTCGCCTCGGTCGGTGGTGGCATGCCCTGCTGTCTCTGCGAGTGGCGGCACGTTCCGCTTGTCGGGCCTACCGCCACGATAGTTTTGGTAATTTTAGTGAAACGTGGTCTTTTTCAAAGCACTAGTGTAGGTGGTCATTTTTGCCAAAAATTCAGTATCCAGTGCATCCTCTTCAAACCTGAAAATGGTCTTTTTTTAAAATAATATTTTTTTAAAAGTTTATTCGGAATCTAGCACGCGTTCTGGAGGAATTCGAAAAGTAGTGCGGCGTCGTCACGGTGCGTGCCGAAACAACTGGTTTCGGCACTGCCCGTACCGAAAGCACGGTTTCGGCACTGCCCGTGCCGAAACAAGGACGTTTCGGCCGCGCCAACGCCGAAAGCCTGCTAGACTGCATGTGCATCGCTGCTTCGCGTAACTGCGGCGCCGACAGCCATGTTTCGGCACGGCCCGAGCCGAAACATGGTTTTCCCTCTATTTTCCGCGTCGTCGTCGCTCCGCCTTTTATTTTCCCGCCAGCCTTGCTCCCTCTCCCGCGCCTATTTTCCGCGCCGTCGTCGCTCCCGCCTTTTATTTTCCCGCCAGCCTTGCTCCCTCTCCCGCCTATTTTTCGCGCCGTCGTCGCTCCCGCCTTTTATTTTCCCGCCAGCCTTGCTCCCGCCTATTTCTCCCGCCAATTGTTCTGTGCTCGTCCTATAAAAACCCCGGGAGGAGATGTCGAGTTGGTAAGCATAGTCCACTCACTCGAACATGTCGAGTTTTCCCTCAGATGGTAGTTTCCCGGCAGGAATGTCGGCACTCCTCTTTTGAGGTTAACGGCCGAGTTCAAGGTAGACAATAAGGAGATCCCATTCGAGGATATTGTTAGTCATCCACCTCATCTCCGTGAGCTATCAGCGAAGCTAGCTAGGCATGGGTGGCCATGGAGGAATTACAAGGAAATAGAAAAATAACTCGTGAGGCTGCATGCTAGGTGGCAGAAGAATAAGCTAACATATCCCACTGAAGCATATATGTTGGATGCTCTTCGTACACCGATGTTATGGGTCGAGGAGAGCGAGGACGAAGATGATATCTTCATGCCCACTGAAGCGAGCAAGAGAGCTGCAGCAGCGGGGCGGCGTCGAAGGGCAAGGGTGCAGCGTCGTCGAAACGCAAGGCTGAAGCATCGTCGAAGGGCAAGGGTGCGGCGTCGTCGAAGGGCAAGGGTGCAGCATCGTCGAAGGGGAAGAGTGACGCGGGAGGCTGTGTCGATGGTAGATGACTTTTCTTTTTCAATTTATGTTGTGTTGTCGCTACTACCACTTTTCTTGCTGTCTGTGTAAGTTGCAATGTTTGTTTAATAATATGTCTCGTACAACTTATTTTCCTCTGATATGTCTCGTACATAGATAATAATATGTCTCATACATAGATAATATGTCTCATACAAACATAAATATGAATATGTCTCGTACATAGATAATATGTCTCATACAAACATAAATATGAATATGTCTCACATAGAAATAGAAATACGGATAGTAGTACATAGATAGAAATATGTCTCACAGATAGTAGTAGATAGTAGTATCACTCATCTCTGTGAGGACGTGTCCACGGCTGTCTACGCGGTCGACGCCCGGAAGGTGACAAGCGTCTTGGAGCGCGGTGGTCACGCATCCCTCGGCCTTGCAACGGCTCCTCCTCCTGTGTTTCCTGCGTCGGGGGCGGCGGTGGAGTCTGGTACGGCTGGTCGTCGTGCAGCTCCATGTGTGGAGAGTCATCACTCCCACCTGTACATGTAGATGTTACGTCAGTAGTCCGTCTTGGTGGACATGATAAATAAATGCGAGTATTATAAACTACTTACCGAGGTGGACCGGAAACTGAGTCATCGGAATAGGAGATGGGTTCCACACGGGACGTTCAGGTGGATGTATCCCGTAACCTTGCGACATCGCGAACTAGTAACCATGCGGCATGCCATACCCGTACGAAGGAGGCATCCCGAGCCCGTACATAGGTGGCGGCTGCCACGTCGAACTACCAGCTGGGTAGGATCTGGCTGCTCGTACAGAATTGGCTGTGATGGACCGGACTGGGAAGGATCTGGCTGGTGGGACGAACTACCATGCTCGTATGTAGGTCGTGGGCGAGGACTCTGTACTACTGTATGATGTGGTCGGGGGTCCTGTCGACCTGTGGAGTGACGGGAGGGTGATACCTGTGCATCCTGAATAAGTGGAGTCCGGGAGAGTGACTGCGCGCGGGGCGCGGGGCTGGGCCGTGTGCCGCAACGTCTGCAGCGCCGGCACAAGTAAGAACAGAGTACACACGTCGTAGCTTGTCCTCCAGACGCTTGAACCAAGTCACCTGTTGCGGCAGTGGGGCAAAGGCGGCAACGTCGCTCTGAATGTCTTGTATCAAGTCTGCCTGTTGTAGGAAAAAAAAGTTAGGTTCGATTATTGAGACATGCATTTATCAATATTAGTGAAGGACATACCGCGTAGTATCTGCTTCCCCAATAGTCTCAAGTGGGTACATGTCCGTAACAGAAGGAGGTGGCAACTGATCAGGCTGGGACGTGTGCACTAAGCGAAGTCGAGTGGACTGTCTGTACATCCGCAGATATGCGCTGAAATCATCTAGCAGAAATGGCTCATCCCCGGGCCATACATTAGCCGTCGCGTTCGCCCATTCAGCTATGTACGGATGAAGTACTTGTAGCCAAGATGCCAGAGATCTATCTCCTTGTCGCGACAATCTGAAACATGTAGGCATAGTGTAATTAGAAAAGTATATTCCAAATTCCTTTGTGTAAACACAGTTGATTAAAAACATACCTGTGGATGTGCGAAGGAAGGGCGGGAACTCTAGCGGGAGGCTCCGGCAATTGTCGCTTACCAAACTGTCTCATGACACGTTGTTGGGCCATCTCCTCCACCGTGACATCAAAAACAATGCGGGCTCGAGTGAACCAGTAGTTTTCATCCCTCCGGCACAAGCTAGAAATCCCGCCGGGGTATCTCGCCTGCACCCTGTCAGGGCGGTACGGCTCCCATATAACCTGATTGTCTTGCAATTGATCAAACTGCATCGTGAATGACTCGTAGCAGTTTTTAACCTGCTGGCCCGCGTACCGTCTCTGCAAATAGATAAACTAGTTACTGTACCGAAATAAGAAGTTTGAAAAGTTAAATGATGTACAAGTTTACTCTCTACGCGCCCACATACTACCAATAGTAGGCAAAGCGACTAGGTTTGCCTCAACGAGCCTGTACTCCCAGGGTGTAAGAGCGTCGACGTCAGGCCTACCGATGGGGAACCTCTCCCAGGACCATAACTGCAACAATAGTGGACAACCAAGAATCGAAGCGGCATCCTTATTCTTCGTGCACGCCGAACACATAGCTCGGTACGTGGCGGCTAAGACATCTGGGGGCCCAGCTGATCTGGTGGAATATGTAGCCACTCCCGCCGAGTCGCCTCAACTAGGCGCGCTATAGGTAAGAGACCAGACCAAGATAAACTGCAACAAAATTTTGTATCATAAATTATTCGTCATATCGTAGAACATAACAAAATAATCAATATTCTCTTATACGTACCGATCAACCCAATCAGGGTGTATCATCCAGTTGTATGCTGGACCCCGCGTACGCAAGATCTTCGGTACGTTACCATTCTCCCAAATCTTTGCACGATGTTTTCCATCGATCACCCCACTGAGCAACGCATGTGCAGCCATCTGTACAAATTAAACCATACAAATTCACGTATAAATTAAAACATAGTTCGGACACGTTCAAATTAAACCATACAAATTCACGTACAAATTAAAACATAGTTCGGACACGTTCAACTTAAAACATACAAATTCACGTACAAATTAAAACATAGTTCGGACACTTACAAATTAAACCATACAAATTCACGTACAAATTAAAACATAGTTCGGACTCTTACAAATTAAAACATAGTTCGGACACGTTCAAATTAAAACATAGGGATACACACATAGAAATTGAAATGTAGTGCTAGCCACGTTGCCCACGTCCTCGGTTTCCTCGGTTTCCTCGACCACGCACAGGATCAGGAGCAGGTCCTAGGCCGTATATGGGACAATACTTCTCTCTATGCCCAAAAAGATTGCACAACAAGCACTGTCTAGTACATCCACCAGCTTCAGACTCGTCCATATCATTCCGGATGCGACGCGAGTTCCGTCTTCCTCTGTTAGTTCTCATAAGAGCAGGATCCGGAATATATTCTCGTTTCATTTCATCCACCTTGTTGAAGTTGCCAACTACTCTAAATCCTGTCATCTCCCGGTCCAAGTTTCAACCACTGCCTCCTTCATGTAATACGGAGAGAAAAACTGATTGGGTTCATCCCCAACTGGCCAGAAACAGCAAGGACATGAGAACATGGGAGGTGAAGCAGTCTCGGTTTGTTGCACGTGCACTCGCACGTTGGGGGTGCAGTAGCACTAATTATGACCTCATGGGTTTTCAGCTCATTACCCGCACCAAATCTTGAGGTTGGTAAGCGTACCTCGTACCTCGCTTCTTCATTACCAATACGAATGACCGTGTGCATCCGTGCCTTCTTTATCTTCTTGTCCATGTACTGTCTTATCTTGCGGCAGTAAGGTGTGTTGGGATAATACTCAATATGCTCGACGGCTTCACGACGTCTATCTCTGAAATACGTCAATGTTCCGTGCAAAATACCCTCCACCAGTGCTGTCAGTGGCAAACCCCTATTCCCTCTGAGTACAAAATTGTACACCTCAGCCAGGTTGGTAGTCATGATGCCGTACCTTGCTCCATATTGGTCGTGCAACAGAGACCACTTCACGGGAGGCTCCTTCTCTATCCACTCTTCAAAAAAATTTGATTCGTTTTCCCTTCTTTCTCTTCGTACCAGGAGGGTCAATTCCAGGCAAGTCACGCAACCCAACAGGCTCTGAATCTGTCGTATTTGCCGCAGTACCCTGTGTCGCATCACCCTGTGCCGCAGTACCCTGTGTCGCATCACCCTGTGCCGCAGCAAGCTGTGTAGCTAACGCTTGCGCCTGTGCAGCTTTCCTTTCCTTCACTTGCTGCCTAGTGAATTCAGTCTGTCTTTCCCACAGAAACTGGTACTTCCTCTCCTGATTCTGATTGCACAGTCTTTTAAATAGATTCATCAGCCTTTTACTCTTAAAGCATGAGCAAAAGTTAGCGCCGAGATGACGCATACACCAGTGGCTCTGCATGTCAGTCCATGGTGCTGGTTCATCCTCGGCGGGGTGCTGCAGTGCCTTTATAGCCTTAAGCATACCAGCATGCCTGTCATGAAGGATGCACACATTTGGTCGAGTCTTCACAACTGACTTTTTCAATTGCCTGAAGAACCATATCCAGCTCTCATAATTCTCACCCTCGACGAAGGCGAAGGCAATCGGGACGATCTGCCCATTGCCGTCCACACCTATTGCGGTCAGGATCTGCCCCTTGTACTTGCCTGTGAGAAACGTGCCGTCCACGCAGAGCACTGGACGACAATGGGTAAAAGTTTTGATGCAAATAGCGAATGAGAAGAACAGTCGGCCGAATACACCATATTGAGGAAATTCCGGGAACCGTTGTAATTCTACTAAAGCATATGTGCCAGGATTCCTCTCCTTCAATGTGCTAACAAGACGAATAACATTATCATAAGAGTCATAGAAAGACTCAAACCTCTCCTCTAGAGCCCTATGCTTAGCTCTCCAGGCCTTTCCGTACTTAATGGTGGTATTCCATCTTGCCTGAACTGTTCTTATGATGTGCTTTGCTTCCATGTCTTTCTTGCTCACTATCTCGCTGAACAAGAGACGTGCAATGAGAGTTGACGTTAGGTTTGGGTGATTTGTCAGCAAACTATCAATTTCACATGTGTGTGGCACGACGTCTGTCACCACCCACACCACGTCATACTTCGGCAAGTGACCATGCACCCGTGACGGACAACCAATGTCAGCACAACTCATTGTCAAATATCTGCTATTTGACACGTCAGTGCGGAAAACCCTTTGCGTGGACAATGCCCACTGAATCACGGCTTCCCTTAACTGCTGCTTCGTGCTGTACTGAGCCCCGATTTCAATGTTATTCATGTGGTACTCCCAGGACGATTCATGGATATCAGGCACGGCCGTGACGGCAGACTTGTCCTGATTCCAGTAACTGGGAATAGGCACATCATCATTATTTTCATCCGGATCATCAGAATCTTCATCAGAATCAATATCTTCTGCGATGCCATCCTCGTCTTCCACCAATATCTCAGCCTGTACTGTACCTTCGTGCTCATTCGCATCAGCCTCCCCAATTTGGGCAGGTCCTGCTGACAATGCTAGTTCATAAAAGAGGAATTTCTGACAGTGATGGTACATAGTCAACAGGAATTTGAGCATGTCCTGCTGACGGTGATGGTTCATAATGACCAGCCATTTGGGCACAATGCGAACTAGTTGCTTCACTAGTCTCTCCAGTCTGAACAGCACCGCCACCTATTTCTAAATTATTCTGCTTCAGAACAAACGACACTAGGACTTCTGGTTTTGTCCCTCGGCGTTTGCATGATGCTAGCCAAGAAACCCACTGATTTGTCCGATCAAGCGGCAACAACTCCCAGCGAATATTTGACCGGGATTTGGTCCATACCGACTGAATCCTAACAGTCCAGTAATTAGGATCATACCCAAAATTCACCGTCAAATACCACTGGACAACGCCGATTGTCACTTTCTCTGGCTCTGTCAACTGAATCTCCACATTTTCAAATTCACTAAGATCAACCCCTGACTCAGATGCACGAACTGTACCGGCACCGTAGTGCACAACAACATCGACCACTTCCATTACCTAAACAAATTTATTCCATCATTAAATACTCCACAGCGGATATATCTAAATATTACGACCGCCGAAAATAAATATGACGAACCCGATAAAATAAAGACTACTCAAAATATACAATACATCTAACCGACAACATATATCTACACTAATCCTGACACATCCACCGACAAACTATATTAACATTTAACCTAAAAATCTAGAGATTAGGGTTTACCCTTGACGCGTGCGTAGCTCCCGCTGCCCGGCTTCAATCTAGCACCACCACCGCCGCAACACGCCTCTAGCTTCCCCAACACCGGCACACACCACCACTATCCACCATTGTTGACCACCATTGCCCCACCTCCACACCCCCAAACGCCTCCACGAGCAACTATCCCATCAATAGATCGGGGATGCCTCAACCCTCCTCTACTCTATTTCTTGAGTCTGTGGGCTTTTAGGAATTTTTTGGGGCAAGAATCGGTGGTCTTTTTCGATGGAAAACGGAAGAACAGAGAGGAGAAGCAGCAGCTCGAGCGAGAGAAGGAAGAAGGAGGCCGAGCCGGGCGCGTCGGGCTTATCTGCCAGGTTTCGGCACGGGCGCGGCCGAAACGCTCCTTTCGGCACGGGCGCTGCCGAAAGCGCTCCTTTCGGCACGGGCGCTGCCAAAAGACGTGGGCCACGCCTGCCGACATGCAGATGGCCAGTTTCGGTATCGGCCGTGCTGAAACCCGTTGTTTCGGCACGGGCCGTGACGACAGCGCGCTACAAATCAAAATTCCCCAGAACACGTGCTAGATTCCGAATAAAGTTTAAAAAAATATTATCTAATTTTTTTTTCGAGAGGGTGAAAAACTGAAAATGGTCATTAGGCATCTAAATTCAAGCGGGCCTAAGTGAGAAAAAGTTCGGTATCCCATGGGCCTGGACCGAGGTTCACTTGACAGGAAGCCAGGCCCATCAACGAGTTACCTCCCAGTTCTACTGCAACCTGAAGGCTGAAGCAGAAGTGCTCCCTGCTTAGGGATAGAGTCTGGAAGCATGTACAAGGATGGATGGAAAGTATTTTGTCGGCTGGAGGAAAAGAAGTTCTCATAAAATCTGTGGCTCAGGCTGTGCCCACATACTCCATGTCGTGTTTCAAGTTACCAAGAGGTTTATGCCACAAGCTTAATTCTATAATACGCAACTTCTGGTGGGGAAGTCGTGAAGGTAAAAGGAAAACCTGTTGGGTGTCATGGGAGGAGATGACTACTCCAAAATATGCAGGTGGTCTGGGTTTTCGTGATATTGAACTGTTCAACCTTGCGTTGCTGGCTAGGCAAGCATGGCGGCTCTTACAGAACCCAGAAACTTTGAGTGCAAAAATCTTAAAGGCCATATACTACCCTGAAAGTGATTTACTGCAAGCCAATCTGGGGTCTCATCCATCCCAAGTGTGGCGATCCATCATTGAGGGCAGGGATCATGCAGCAAGGCTTGATCCGTCGTATTGGTACTGGTGAAAATACGCAAGCATGGGACGAGAATTGGCTACCTCGTGATGAAGTCAGACGGCCAATCACATGTTTGAAAGCTGATCCACCACAACTGGTTTCAGATTTTATTGACCAATCAGCGGCGAGATGGAATATACCGAAGCTCCAGGAGTATTTTTTACCCATGGATGTTGAAGTAATTACTGCAATTCCGCTGGGTACAAGGAGAACTGATGATTTCTGGGCATGGCATTTCGAAAGGACCGGAGTCTTTTCAGTCCGGTCAGCTTATCGAATGATAGTCAATACAAAACAATCCCGAGAAGCATGGTTAGAGGGGAGGGCGACCTCTTCGAATCAAAAACGGGAGGAGAAGGAGTGGACTTCACTGTGGATGGTCAAGGTGCCATCGAAAATTAAAGTTTTTCTTTGGAGGTTGGCTAAGCAATCAATCCCAACGGGCGATGTGAGACATCAGCGAAACATGGCCCTGGATATTTCATGTGGAGTGTGTGGGCAAGACGATTCGTGGCGCCACTCGCTTTTGGAGTGCACGATGTCGAGGTGCGTGTGGGCTCTTGTTCCTGAGAATATCACTGAACATATGGAGAGAACGACAGAACCAAATGCCAAGCAATGGATTTCGCGATGATTTCGTCGCTTGGTCAGGAGGATCTGGTGCGGTGTCTGATCACCTTGTGGGCAATCTGGTATGCTCGAAGAAAGGTGATTCACGAAGGTATTTTCCAAAGTCCCCTATCGACATATAGTTTTGTTGAAAATTTTATTCGAGATTTGGAGATTACTTCTGTACAAAAGACTACTGCCAAGGCTTCAACGCCAAGGGCTCAGGCGAGGAAGTGGATTGCTCCAGCCGCAGGTGTGGCAAAAATAAATGTGGATGCAGCGGTGCGAAAGCTGCAGAATTTTGGAGCAGTCGCGGCAGTGTGTCGAGCGGATGATGGCCGATACTTAGGGTCATCAGCAGTGGTTATACGTGGCATATCAGACCCGGCCACATTGGAGGCATTGGCCTGCAGGGAAGCTCTGGCGTTGGCCCGTGATTTATCCTTGCAGAATATTCAGATTGCCTCTGACTGCCTGGAAGTTGTCTCTAGCTTGGAGTGCAACAATCTGGGAAGATTTAGCTCCATCTTGAAAGAAATAAAGATGAGTTCTAGCGAGTTTGAAGCAGTGACGTTTGTTCATGAGCGGAGATCCTCAAACGAGGAAGCCCATAGTTTAGCTCGCAGTTCAGCATCTCTGAACGTTGGTCGTCACATCTGGCTACTTCTATCGCCAGACCCCCTATGTATAGATAGATACGCCAGACCCCCTATGTATAGATAGATAGATAGATAGTAGATCCATATATAAAAGTTGGTAAGATTCAGCCAGCATTTCGCGCGCCACGTCGCCCCTATTCTCAGCCATCCGATCTGGGAGATCCGACGGCCAGGAGAAGGCCACGTCGCCCCCGCGTGCGCAACTGTTCCCAGCAACAGTGAGATCGATTTTCTACCAGTCAGAAATCGACACGTCACCCGGTCACCGCCGGTGGAAACGGCAACCAGCCGGTGACCCCTCGCGCACGATTTTTGGCGCAACTTTTTACACGAAACGGGAACTCCGTGCAAAACGCTCGCCACAACTCGCCCTCCCTCTCCTCCCTCTCCCGCGCCGCCGGAGGTCGCCGCCGCCGCCGACGCGCGCAGCCGCCGCTGTTCCGCTCCTCCCGGTCAAATCGAGGCCCACGGGAGCTCCGCCGTCGCCTCCTCTCCCTCCTCGCCAAGAAACGCGTGCTGGGACGCGGCACGCGCGCCGGAATCGTCGCCGGCGGTGTCTACCGCCACCTCGACCTGATCCCCACCTACTCCCCAAGCACTCCACAACCTGCGTTGTAGGTTTCTGGCCGGCGGCCGCCACCGAGCACCACCAACGCCGCCGCTCCACCAACCACTCCTTGATCCTCTCTCCTCCTCATCCCACATCTCTCCAGGTACGCCCTTCATCGTCGCCCTACTCGGAGGCCGGCAGCTGAGCCGATGAGGAAGCTCTCGTGTGTGGGCGTTCGCTCAGCCCAATCCCGTCCGGTCCCTTCACCCACCTAGCTCAGCCGGTACCTCCTCTAAATCTTGATGGTCCTGGTGGTGCTCGCCCTCGCCCTCGCCCCTGATCCCTTGCCTTGGCTCTCCCAGTCCGAGCCCCCGTGGTCTCCTTTCTCTCTTCGATTTGGATCTTGGAAACGGAGGGGCAGGGGCGGCGGTGGCAGGTAGTCGGAGGATCTGCCGCTGGCCAAGTGGCCCTCTTGCTAGGTATGTACATTTTCTTCTATCCATCCTCGCCCATGTTCTTTTCTTTCTGTATGAGTCTTATATTTGTTGACCATGCTCTGTTTTTGTTGATTTTGCAGCACGAACAGAGGAGGACATGCATGATAAAGTGATGAAATAATCATGTGGTAGGAGTTAGCGCATATCCCTTTTATCTTAATTCCCATCTCTGCTTAGGAGTTGTTGATTTTCATCTAGATTATTGCGTGTAGGCACCTGATGGGTGATGAAAATAGGAAGAGCTCTTTGTAGAATAGCAGAAGGTGGTGATTTCATACGCACAGTTGGTGTTTACTTAAATGGATGACAGGAATCAAATCAATTGGATTAGTTGGTCTTCTCTGATATGCATACTGCCATTTTTCAGGGTTTCAGTTTGGTCCTCTCTCTCCCGAGGAAGCTAGCATTGCGGAGGAGGAGCTCGGCGCTCTCCTCTTCTTCTCGAGTCAGCTGGCGGCGGGGTGGAGGACCTTGGCGTCCTCCTGTCCTTTCCGAGGCGTTGCCTTGCCTCCATCTACGCCACACTCGGGAAGCCGTTCACCTTGCTGGCGGCCACCTGGGCTGGCTCGGGGACGTGCAGCTCAACTCCGCGGAACTTCTCAAGGGCCTGATTTCTGGCAGGAAGGCTACCTGTGTGGAATTGAAACTGGTAATCAAGCTTACAAATGTTTATAATGCAGAGGAACAAGAACTCAGCTAGGCAATCTTACCAATGTTGGTGACCAAGAAGATACGCAGGCCAATCTCCTGGCATTATATCAGGACTAACTGGTGCATCTATATGTGCGCTTTTCCTCCTCATGTTTTTTGTTTGGCTTAGTAAGCATTGAACCATACAGTTAAGTCTCATGTACTGGTAATCAAGCTTACAAATGTTTATAATGCAGAGGAACAAGAACTCAGCTAGGCAATCTTACCAATGTTGGTGACCAAGAAGATACGCAGGCCAATCTCCTGGCATTATATCAGGACTAACTGGTGCATCTATATGTGTGCTTTTCCTCCTCATGTTTTTTGTTTGGCTTAGTAAGCATTGAACCATACAGTTAAGTCTCATGTGCCTAATATTGCTTGAATCAAGGATGACTACCCTTTCAAAGATATATCTCACAATTAGATTTTGTTTCTCTATGTTTCCTTATGATGATTACACTTAATTTTTTGGCAAAAAAATCCCTCTAGAATTGAGGCATTTTAAAAAGATGGGCAGTGTTGCTCCAAGATTTTTCACATGTACTTTTCATAGGTAATTGGCTGGTCAGCTCTGGCCATTTTCAAGATGAAACTTTTTTAGATGCATTTTTTAAATATTTTTTCATCTGTGGTCTAGAAAAAGAAATGGCATGCATATGTACACCTTAGGCATATGAATTTTCCGTATGTCTTAGCTTTACGTACATAATCTGCCGTTATTATGGGGTAGTACATCCCATGTAGAACAGTGCCATATTCTGCATGGTTATTACTTTATGGTACCACTCACAAGTGGTTTATTGTCTTACAGGTTAGGGGTAACCTATTAAGATTAAGCGTGTCACTGCGTCTCCAAAGAGCCTTCTGGCAGCAGACTTTGTGGTCAGCTTAAAGAGAAACCTGTCCAACGGTTTGTGACGCTGATTAATTCGGTGTTGAGGTAATCTCTATGATTGGTAGGAGTATAACTTGTGCGCATGGTCTTACGATTGGAAACTCCAGGTTTTAGTACTTCTAAGGTGTATAATGTCCTCAATTATGGAAATCATGCAGAACTCACACATTTTTCTGGCTTTTACTTGGGATAAGTATAATACATGAAGTCTTCTCCAGCACCGGAGTTTCCTCTTGGAAGATTATAGATGTTTCTTTTGCAATAAATTCAAGATAGAGAGAAAAGATATTTTATTCTTCAAATATCAGTTTGCCTGAACATGCTGGAAATATCTGTCACCAGATTTCAGAGCTACATATTTGTTCATAGTAACTTAGTAAGGCTATCCCTTTCCATATGAAAATTACATCAGTGGCTTCGAGTGTTTGGTGCTGCACAAACAACTTTATGTTAAAAAAATCTACCGTTGATGCATATGGTCTTCCCCGGAATTAAAAGAAAAGAATGTCATGACCTATAATCCTGGATTGAAAGACTTGGATAGCTATCTGTTTCTCCTTTTTTGCCTCTTTGTTGCTGGTGTACTTTCAGTTTCATATGCACTACTTTTACCTTTCACAATATTCTGTGGATTATATTCTCCTACGTAAGGGTCCAACTGATTGTGCAGCCAGTATGTTTGGATTTTCTTTTCTTTTGGCTGCAAAAATCTTATATGCCTGACTCTTTTATTGGAAAGTACTGCTTCCCTATTAGTTGTCGATACCAACCGATTCATATTCTTCTGTTAACTTATAGAAATGCAGTTTTTGCATAGATACATAAACAGGCAAGGTACCATTTAGTTTGTCTTCCACAATCTTTTAGAGACTCCGCGTTATTGCTAACTATGGTTTTGGTTTGGATAAAACAACCCCTGTCTTCATACAACCGAAATGATATTCCATAGAGGTCCGTAAATGGTACTACAACCGAAATGATATTACTTTCGTGATCGGCGATCTTTGACAATGTTTTGTTCTGGTTATAATGAGGAAACCCAACGACAACGGCACTGATATGTGAAGTAAACATGGTGTGTGTTGAAGAAAGAGTGGAGAACACTTGAAGCTTGTGGGCCTGAGCTTCGAAAGGAACCCAAAGACTGATTATGATGGCAGAACATATTTTCTTCTGCTCGCGCACGCTTCAATAGAAGCTGCCCGGCGTGATATTGCCCCTTGCTTCATGTGTGGTTCCATCCTGATCGTGGGTTGCCTACCTGCTTTTGGTTTCTCTCTCAGCTTTGTTATCTCTCTCTTGGTTCTATTACTGCCTTTGTTACTTCCGCTTCCCTAATGGTGGCATTGCCCAGGAGTAAACAAGCAGAATGTATGGGGAAAAAATAGATTTTGTTGGTGATGCATGTAGTTAATGGTAAAGGTTAAAAATGTGAGGAAGAGTAGGCATATGTCTATCTTTCTAAGGCATGTGTCACTGCTGCTGGTTATTTCTCTTCCTCCTGTCGTGTATTTTATGTCCACCTGTCATGCACTATATCTTGATGTACAATGGAGAAAGGAATATTATATTTGCAAATAGAATATTGCTTTACTTGTTTTTCTGGTTCGATGACAAGTTCTTAATTTTTTACATTACATTTGACTGAGTGAAAGGTTTGAATACATATGTTCAATTCCCCAAATTACAAACTTCGAAGAAAAAATCCCAAATTATTGTCGAGAGTCACCCTTGAGCTAGCATTATAGTGAAAACACTAGGGACTCAAACATTCCCTCATAGTCACTCAGATAATGAGTGGGTTGAATAGAAAATTAAGTGTCCACTAGAACCTATGTTACTCGCGAGGGGTAATGAAATCTGCAACGAAATGCCTCTACCGTAAATGTAGACGTTTTCTCTCCTAATTTGCTGTACGTGTACGTGTAAGCTTGCTTCATGCAGTTCATATACTGTACGTATAAGCTTGCTTGATGCTGCTCATGTCAAATCCTATGTCGCCGGCGCGGCGAAGCGCGCACATTCTTTCGTCATTATAAAATAAAATCTTGACAACTAACACATTTCCTAATATAATTAGAAAAATGATCTCGCGTGTCAAATTGCTAAGTATTTGAAGATACCCTAGACGACAAATTCTGACGGATTTCAACATTTTGAATCGCAACGGGTGCGGCGTGTCGCCGTGCTAAATTTTTGAACAGTACTATCCATTTTAAATAAAAAAAATAACAAACTCCTTCACGATATTAGGTTCCTGACAGGTGGGACCATTTTACTTAAACAATTTCCAAAAAATGAGAAACTTTGAAAAAACAACAATTCTGAATCTATCCATCAGAAGAAAATATGGACAACATATCAAAACGATCATACAAATACATGCTATCTATTTATGCTAAAAAACAAACATATTTAAATATTTAAGATTGGTAACTATTTCGATGCGATCTAGATGCACTTTCTCTAATTATTATGGAATTAAATCCAACAAATATACATTCCCACTACTTACATACTAAAACTAAATATTAATGGGAAAATATAATCATAATTGAACATTTCAAATTGCTAAAAAATTGGAGATACTCCAACATATATAGGCATGCTCAGGAAAAAAATGACTATTTAGATCTATATATCTCTGTTGTGAAAATGCAAGTTAATTTATGTACTTATTATATTGTTTCGGGTTTTTTACGGAGAGTTTGTCAACTTCAGTTTATTCCAAAATGAACTGGTAGCAACAAATCAACTTAAGAGTGGAATGGACCAGATACTTTCACATAACTTCAATATCTTTCAAAGTGGTGTTCTGCTATTGTACAATGCAGTTTTGCTTACACTGTCACGTTGAGCTAAGAAGAAGTCCATGTATCAGTCAATAACTAAGTAGAGCGTCCATGTATCAGCCAATAACTAAGTAGAGATCAAATAACCATTGGTTCTGAAGTTATCACAAGGCTTCAAATAGCTTTCACATTTTACACTTGAGCAATTACACAATGCTGGCTTCTATCCATGATCTAGAAAAATTAGCAACAAAATGCTACCAAATTTCACGGAGTACAGCTACTCAGAAAGATTATATCATTTTGCGATCCGGCATTGCATACAACTCTAGATGACATATAAGTTATCCAGCAAAATAATTTCGTACTATCTGCAATTATATCAACAAACCCCATCAACATATTTGTTATCACAAAACTCTCGGCATATAAAACGTGGACGATGTAACATTTTAATTTGGTAGAAAACCTTACCATTCCCACCTCATTTTTGCAACTGTATTTCCCTCCGGTAAATATGTCGTTTGGTACATACGATGTCGATTTCCCGATTTCCTTGACGTACAAGATAGTATTATTTTAATTATTTTTCCCCTAATTTCCAGCTGTGTTTTCCCAACTGTATTTCTCAACTTTTCGTAATTTTGTTACGCTCTTAGAATAGCCTAAAAATATGGAGCTCCCCACATTTTTAATTTGAATTTCGTAATCTTTTTACCACAACGACAATTAGGGAGATTTTTAGAATTTTAGACAAATTCATACTTATTTAAAATGCGACGATTTCTTAGTCAATTTAAACATGATGTTCACGACTGCAATTTAACTAGGTTTCCAAATTGTCCCATAAATATTAATCTAACTTTTTTCTTCAGATTAAATGTTAACCTAACTAAATTATCGCTAGGGGCGCGGCATGTCATCGAACTCTTCTTCTTAACTACTAGCCGGCAATTCTACGGCACGTCTACCAGCCTTTATGACGGTGTTTAGACTACATCTATGTCAGTATTTCTTTCCCATTTCCCGCCACATTTTCCAACTGTACTTCTATACCTTAAATTTGGTGTCAATTTCCCGACATCCTCGACGTACACGACAGTAATATATATTTTTAGCGCCTGTTTCCTTAATTTTTTCTGCATTTCTCGAACACTATTTTTTTATTATAAATTCAATGTTAATTACCCGCCCTCTTCGACGGTAACTTCTAGCTGATAATATTTAACCATAGCAGACGAATCAATGCAAAGGGTGCGGCGTGTCGCCGCGCCAGTTGACTAGTTCCTCCTTTTATATCTGATCAATAAAGTGACGGCTGTTTAATCTCAAAAAAAAAAAAAAAAAAAAGTGCTCCCTGCTGCGAAGGAATGCAAGCCGAGAAAGACGCCGAATTCGTGGGTGCGGCGCTGGACGCCGGCCTCCGCGCCGCCCGCTTCTCGTCGCCGCCGTCCTCAGAGGAGTTCGTAGCCTCCATAGAGCCCAAGAACGTCCCCGCCGTAACTCCTCCACGCCTCATCTTCTCGAAGCTCTCCTCGCCTTCCTTTCTCTCCCCCTTCTGCTCCCATTGATTTTTCATCTGTTCCCGTGGGAAAACCCCAATATTTAGGTATTCCGCGGCGTGTTTAAGGGGTCTGCGGCCTCTTCCCGGTGGGATCCTCTCCATGGTGGCCTCGACTACTTGCTGGTTCGGATCCATCCCTTCCCCCCTGGCCCCTCTCACCCAGTTCATGCGAGGAGATAACGGATACACTAGCATATATTTGAGGCTTTCTAGTCTGCAGTCGATGCAATATTTACCCTGGTCGTTTCTTAGGAGAAGGTGGGACCTGATGTTGCCGTGGAAGCCATGATGTCAAACACTGGGCACGTCTTCTACGGGGATCTTAGAAGCCATGAGAGGGTTGTTTTCAACACTGCTTGGCAGTCATCAACTATGCTGTATGCACAATTAGCGTTGAGGCTGACACTAGCTTTACTGTTTCTTTGATGTAGGTGTCTATCCCGTTCTCCACATTCATGCACTCCTGCAAATCTTACCTGGGTCATTTGAATGCCGCTAGTGATTCATCCAAAGATAATGGGATTTTGAAGCAGTCAACTAGTTCAGAGGAATTGTGTCCAGCCAGCTCAGAGAATTCTGACCAACTCTATTTAGCACAGGCAAGTTTGATTGCTGCACCCTTCTGATAATGTGGTGTTATAAAGTTACTTACTTACACTGAAATAAATCATACCTACAACAGGTGTCCATTCTCAACACCGAGAACAAAGATAGATGCTCATTACAAGTTTTAAAAGAGGACATTCAGGAGGTCTGGAGTAACTTTATTTTTATAGCCAAATCGTCTCCTTTCATTAAAACCTTCATGTTCGAGCTGATTGTTCTGTTATTTTGTTTTGTTTTTATTCCTGCAGCCTATATTTCTGAAAGGAAAATATTTTTCGTCAATAAACTTTTGGATGAGTAGAGCTCACATGAGATCAAGTACCCATTATGATCCCCACCATAACCTTCTCTGCGTGATGGCTGGATGCAAAAAAGGTGCCTTTCATGTTTAAGGCAGTATGTTATGGTTTCATGTCTTTTTTATGTTAATTTACAAGTTCTTCAAGTTCATGCGTTGGTAGTATCTTTGCCAACACAGGAATGTTGTCATTTTTACTGCAGCTCTAGACAGACTTCTGTCTTCTGTTTGTGCTTGCTTCTTTTCAAATTTAATTTCATGATCTTTTCACATTGTAAAAGATCCTTACCGTTGTAGCTGTTTGAAATATTTATGATCTGTAGCACCGGATAAATTTCTAGAAAATTCTCTTAATTGTTTTTTTTCCTGAAAATTTCATACAGTAACTTTGTGGTCTCCCTCTGCATCCCCATTTTTGTACCCAATGCCTGTATATGGGGAGGCCTCCAACCACAGGTAAACTACTTTTCCCCACATGAACTGTCCATTAATTTAATTGTCTTCGGTAAATGAAATTGAGCAGATCTGAAATGCTTTTCTCTGATCTCTCCCATCTTTTTTGGCAGTTGTGTCAGCATTGAGGAACCAGATTATTCGAGCTACACAAGAGCAAAATATATGAAGGAATATTCTCAAAGAGTCGTCCTAAATTGTGGTGATGCTCTTTTCATACCAGAAGGATGGTACATATTTTTGAACTATTTTATATTTTACTTCAGTTTTTTCTGAGCATCTCAATTTCGGACACACATATTGGTGCTACAAAAGATAGCAAGCCATCTCTAATCAGTGTCTTGAAACTGTTTCTCATTTTGATTTTTTTCATCATACCAATCTGAACTCTTTCTCCTGTCAGTGTAGAAAGTGGTAACAAGATTCAATACACCTGATATATACAACAGTTCATATGTTGGTAGAATAGCAAAGCTTTGTTTCTTCCATGTATTATGTTATTATGTTAATTATCATGCAACAAAACTAACTGTAGGATAAGTAATACAGCTTAAAAATTGAGAGTTCATTTAACAGGTATCACCAAGTCGACAGCGATGATTTGACCATAGCAATTAACTTTTGGTGGAAGTCAAGAATAATGTCTGAAATGTTAGAACACATGGATGCCTACTATCTGCGTCGAATTATGAGGAGGTATTTTGTTGTAATTTGGACATTTCCTTTAGTATGTATAACAGTTTCCCCAGATTAATTGTCTGTACTATATTTAAGTGTAAGAATATTATGTATTTCCTAGTTCCCTTTAGTTTGTCTCGCCAAGTGAATTGTGTATTAAATAGGTATCAACATGGTGTCAAGAATATAGAGAAATGTTACCATTTCACAGTCCATTTATAGAGGATGGTCATCTACTAAAATATGAATGAAAAATACCCAAACCCATAAAATGAAGTGCTAACCTTGCTGTTAACAAGGGGTTCATGTTCAGTAGGTACTCTCCTCTGTAAATAGGTCGTAATTCCATATCATGATGAATCAGGTCTTCCGATCTGACTTTACATTTGGAAGGATGTTGATGAAATTGCTTGCCACACAAATCCTTGTTCATGTGGGTATGCTATTAATATTACAAACAGCTGTTATCAGTTACTCGGTACCATTTTCCTATTTTCAAAGGGTGGTAGCATTTTATTAGAATATGCAGTTCTTTATCGAAGAGCATCTAGAATGACTCATTTTCTCATGTCCAGTTTCTTTTATGTTTTTGCTTATTTTGCAGTACCTATTTTTAACCGATATCTGACTGGTTCCCCCTTGTTTTTGCACTATCTTGATGGTGTCTACCTCTAAAAATGATTTGTAGTGAAGATTGGTGGATACAGAGATGGTATGCACCATTACACTATTTTCTTTATTTTGGTAGGATAAGACATCATTTATTCGTCTGAAAATACTAGAGTATGCTATTGGTTTCTAATATTCACCTGCTTTCTCCTTGGCTTCTTTCCCTGATATGGGATTTTCAACTGTAGATGATACTTACAGTTGATTGTCTGTAGTATATTTCACAGTACTTTTTTTAGTGGAACGGCCTGCAACTGTATGCAACAGAATGTAGCCCACTCGGACACAAATAACTTACTAGATAAACAATCTTACAAGACATAGATAACTTAACGAATCACTCCGACAACTTCCAAACCAAATGATGACATGACAATAAAACCATCTTTCACTCGACTCCAGGCTTCAGTAAGTCTCTGAAGAAGCAACCACTCCAAGTCACTGATATTTCATTCCTGGCTTCAAAATAAGCCAAAAGAAAAGGCGTGAGAAACAGATGATACTTACAACAATACAAGTAAAAAAAGATACATTTAACACGTATATAGATTATAGAATTAAAGCGAACGGTTGATCTCGTTTGAGAGGGAGCAAACTGCAGGCTGAACACGGTACACGCATGTACACAACAGTGTGACTGATTTCTTGGTTGATCGATTCTGGCGGGAGACACAACGCACGCACGCGAAATCTATTGGATAGCCACAGACTCGTATCCAGTTTATTATGCATTGCTTCCAATGGCAGAGCTTAAGCCAGACAGACCTGGCCACTCACCCCCATGCACATATGTCACCACCATAAAACCTAGGAGGATGTGGGAAATTTTCCTGGCCATGCTTTGAATATAGTGCCTATTTTAGCTAATCAACGGTTAGTCCCTCCTATCCAGTGGTGGTGCTTCAAGCGAAAGTAATGAGGGCTAAGCGTTCATTTATAGCTAAAATAGGCACGAAATTCACAACCTGTCCAGAAAAAATTCCCACATCCTCTTAGGTATTAAGGTGACATATATAAGGTGGGCAATGGCCCAGGTTTGTCTGGCTTAAGCGCCGCCACTGGTAGCAATACATAATAAACTTGATAGGGGCATGTGGCTACCAATAGTTTTCACGTGCATGTGTTGTGTTTCTGGCCGGAATCGAACAACCAACACATCGATCAAGGCTGTTGTGTACATGCGTGTAGCATGTTTAGCCAACAGTTTGGTCACTATCACCGATCAGGTTGAAGTTAGGGGTATTTGCATGCAATAGTTATCAATGTGTTTTCTCCCTTGTGTTCATTGGGTGAATAACTTGTGTAGTAACTCTGCACCTCTCTCACGACACAGAACAAAATAGCGCAGAGGAGTTCCTTCAGTCATTCGGAAGGAAATGTCGTTTTTCAGGATACAGATGAAGCATCGAGAGGTCAGTATTTTATGCCTCTTAAAAGGCACCTAAGCTTTCCATCCTATTTTTTATTTTGATTAAATTCAGTGATACAATGACTACTAAAGTGCTCTCGGAACTTTTATTGGCAATTTAGTGTCATTTGAACTTCAAATATTGTCACATTAACTGCTTGTTACTCTCATACCATTGTTTCCATTTAGAAACAAAAGCAATTCTTTACCCCTTCATGTTTCTTTTATTATATTGGTTTGAATTTAGTTCCCTTTTGATTCTCACACAATCAAGATTGAAGATCTTTTAATCATTTAGCAGGCTCCCAGCAATTTAACCAGGTTAAACATTCTAGTTCATCTGACAAGAAAGGCGCACTGCTGGAATCTTTGGAACCCTGCACCCTCCAAGCGCTGTATGAACTCATGTCACTGGTTCACAACAGTGTTGAAGCGGTTGACCAGAACAGCATAGCAGAATCCATATCTCAGGATACATCTGCATGCCAAGGCAATGAAAGAAAGAAGACTGCTGCAGATGATTCATCTCTCTTGGAGAAAGATCCTGTTGCAAAAATAATTTTGCCGGTTGAACCACTTGAATTGCGGAGTATGCTACTCGCGATGGTGGTATGTATCATACTTTTGAAAATTAATCAGCTGATACCATAGCATGCCCCTATTTCTAAATCAAACTTTTTTTTTCTTTTTCAAAACCTCATATGTGGAAATTTGCAAATAAGTCACTCTTGTTTGTATGGCATGTATATAGGTAAGGTGCACAAAACCTATGTTGGAGTATCGTATATACTTCATTATGGGTTATAACCTTTGTGGGAAGCTAAATCACTTAACTCCCTTCTAATACGGTTGTGCTTCACACACACTAACACATATGCATATATGACAAACCACATATATGCTCTATATATCATACATATGCTTGAGGCTACATCTTGACTTACAAGCTTCCTAAACTTTTTACACTTCTTTACATGGGAGGGGTGGTACCCCTATTTATACTTGTACATGACCCTTAAGGTTGTTGCCATGTGACACAATCCAAAGCCTACACCATACTTCTAGAGTACTCTACAACTCTAGATATTTTATACTATTACTAAATATCTTACTCTAGAACATTCCTAATTCTAGAGTTCTCCTACATACCATGAATACTTCATGATTAAGCTAGAAACTTTATGCATATAGATATGACAAGATTACTTCTAACAATCTCCCCCTTAATCTTGTCATATCGACTAGATCCTCTCATCCAGATCACCTGGACCATGCGCTTCATCTTGTGTGGCGGCATCACACCGCCTCATGTCTTGCAACGGCATCGCACCGTGCTTGTCAGCCTCACGCTGACTCCATATAAGATGGCATCACACCACCGATTCGGTTTCACACCGAGCTTCCATGCGCCTGTGGCATCACACCACAGTCGTCGGCCTCACACCGACTTTTCTACTTGACGATGGCATCACACCAGCGTCGTTGGCTTCACACCAAGCTTTCCATAGACTATGGCATCACACCATAGTGGTCGGCCTCACACCGACGCTTTCTATGACGATGGTATCACACCACCGCCGTCGCGCGCAGTGGCATCGCACCGCTGCCGCCTCGTAACGGCACCACACCGTCGTCTTCTCTTGGCAGCATCACACCGCCTTGTCCTCCTAGCAGCATCACGCTATAAGCAGCTAGTGGCATCGCACCGCCAACAGCCTCCACCTCACGTCGTCGTCCTCCACATCACATGGAGTCCATCTTCGCCGCCCTCAGATCTTGAGGCTCTGATACCAATTGTGGGAAGCTAAATCACTTAACTCCCTTCTAATACGGTTGTGCTTCACACACACTAACACATATGCATATATGACAAACCACATATATGCTCTATATATCATACATATGCTTGAGTCTACATCTTGACTTACAAGCTTCCTAAACTTTTTACACTTCTTTACATGGGAGGGGTGGTACCCCTATTTATACTTGTACATGACCCTTAAGGTTGTTGCCATGTGACACAATCCAAAGCCTACACCATACTTCTAGAGTACTCTACAACTCTAGATATTTTATACTATTACTAAATATCTTACTCTAGAACATTCCTAATTCTAGAGTTCTCCTACATACCATGAATACTTCATGATTAAGCTAGAAACTTCATGCATATAGATATGACAAGATTACTTCTAACAACCTTTTCAGTATCTGGGTTATTCAGCACTAAAATGTTGTTTTTGTTATGTGAGTGCTCTTAAATTTCCGTTCTTTTCAGCATACTTTCCCAAGGACATTAGAAGGTTTAGTCCTCAATATACTTGGACCAACAGGAGCAGAGATACTGACTAGGAAGTTTGATGAGATGGATCAACGAAGCACACCAGCAGAACAGTGAGTTGCCTCTCGTGTCACTTTCGTAATTTGCACCATAGGGTCACTTCTAAAATGTTGATTGACATGATGCAGGACTGAGTTCTACAAGATATTCTACAGTGCATTTGATGACCATTATGCCGCAATGGATGCGCTTCTCAATAGGAAGGAATTGTTTTCTTTTCAGGTATTCTGTTTTCCTGAAATATTCCATTTCATAAATTAGACGATCAAATGTTCTTTTTTTAATAGATTTTACAACAGAAGAAAATCTAATATGTAAAAAAATTACTAGCAATATTATTACCGTTGACCCAAATTTCCAATATGTCATGTCTCATAGAGTTTAGCAGGTGTCGTGGTGATATTAGGGCTAACTCTGGATCAAAATTGTTATTCAATGAATTTACAGCTTTCCTCTTTTGTTAACCTCATCTATGATGCATTTATGTGATGCAGGTATTCCAGAGTGTCCTTGACCAATATCTCCGGGTGCATGTTGACCGCCCCAGCTAATGTATCATGGACAAATGCATGGATGATGGATCATGGAGCTGGTGCACGACGTCCTTGTAGTGCATGGAGTCATCTTCAAAATTTTCTTTCTTTTGGTTGTTGGATCAAATTCAAAGCTTGGTGAACAGCCGTGTTGATGTTCAGAGCATACGTTTTCTAAGGGATTTGAGGAATCATTCCAGCTGCTAACCTGGGTAGTGCAACATTGAGATTCATTGGTAGTGTCCAGTCTGTCAAATCGAGCTTCCTTGGCTTGGAGCCTCACAAGGGATCATGTATGATAACCAATTGACTTATGTTGGGCATTTTTATCTAAATTTCTACTAATGAGTCCGTACATTGCCTTCCAACCAAAAACATCGATCAGCCCCCCCTGGAGATTCAGCTCGTCGTGACTCGTTGTCCTTGGTGCATACTAGTTTAGACGCTCTTGTTACTTTGTTTTATGTGTTTGTGTGTATCATTAAGACAAAGAAAAAACAATCCAACTATACAAAAGGGAACCCTGTACAAAAGTTAATTTGTGTGTATCATCAATATGTACCAAATGTGTCAGATAACTAGAGAACTCCTATTTTAAGTTAAATTAAAAGAATCTTCAGAGAATACAAAGCTCACCTTGCCCGAGGATGAACCAAAACTAAGGATACAGAACGTGTTAGACCTGAAGAGGGTCGTGGAGAATTAGGTGGAATACAAGGTAAGCTTTTCTTGCACCAAATTCCAAAAGAGAGTAAATTCCTATTTTTGGTGCATCCCTGAGGCTGTAGTGAAAAGGATGAACTCCTGATGTTCAGCATTGCGACCAGGCAACAGACAGCTTTAGCCTACAGGTCAGACAGAAAAGGAGACGGTGATCATTCTCTCGTGTAGGTTTTGCTTCAGGCCGTGTTGCCTGAATTACAGGATTCGCATCAATTTTAAGCCGAGGCCTGCGGCCAACCCTGCAACTTGGCATAGTAGACTAGTAGTCTCATATAGATGTTCCATACAGACTTAACAAAGCCGGGCATAACAACTGATGATCCACTACTTAACAGTTGGGGACATTGTCAGAACGAAATTACAGACTCTCCACTGTCTTGGTGAAGCTTACACTACCACTACTACCTCTACTCATGAGACCGGACTTGGGACTGTCTACGGCGCAAGAAGGGTGGGTGAATGTCAAAAGGCGTAAAGCGCGTTGTGCAGGAGCGGCCCCCGGTTCTGGCCCCTGACCGCACATCCATGGAGGGGATCAGTCCTTCGCGACCACAGCGGGCACCGGCACCGCCGAGATGTGGCCCCAGCGCTTCCGGAGATAGTCGGCGTATTCGTTCTCCCACTTCCAGAAGCTGCAGCCTCGCTTCTACCAAGCCAGGAAATAGTAGAAAGATTAGGGCGGAAATGGAATGAAGAAGAATCGAGCTCAGACTACACAAGGGAAGTCCTATATTTTTTTTACGGAAAC